>CM055958.1:5482423-5930842 GCA_029490685.1 Schizonepeta tenuifolia
CCTCCCAATAAGCTAAAATCCTGTTTTTGTATTTTTTTCTTCACGAGAACTTCGTGAGAGTCCAAATCAAGTGAAACGTGCATATTTGGGGGCGTATTTGGCCGATTTACACGCGATCAGGACCTTCGAACTAAGCATTCTCACTTTTGAAAGCCATAAATACATGTGTATGAGCTTCGGTGTGAAAATATTTGATTTTCATTCCGGACGATTTTTGGGCCCGCGCCCTAGGGGTGCCCCTAGGGCTGTCAGCACGAAAATTGGAACTCTATGTTCGGCACAATGGGTAGAGATTCCGATCATGAGGGGTTTTGGCCCTTAGGGTAAGGATTCTGTGGACATAAAGATTGACTGAATCGGGCGAGTAACGAAGAAGTTCTGGCCAAACCAGTTTTTGCAACGGGTCCAGTTTTGCGTAGTTCCACTGTTTTGGCCATAACTCCTAGGCTGTTTGTTCGATTTGGCCGATTCAAGCGGCGACAGAAAGCTTATTCCAAGGAATACCTCCCAAAAAGCTCAAAAACAAGTTTTGTATTTTTTTCTTTACGAGAACATCGTGAGAGTCCAAAACAAGTGAAACGTGCATATTTGGGGGCGTATTCGGCCGATTTACACGCGATCGGGGCCTTGGAACTAAGCGTTCTCACTTTTGAAAGTCATAAATACATGCTTATGAGCTTTGGTGCGAAAAGATTTGATTTTCATTCCGGACGATTTTTGGGCCTGCGCCCTAAGGGTACCACTAGGGCCGTCGGCACGAAAATTAGAACTCTATATTCGGCACCATGGGTAGGGATTACGATCATGAGGGGTTTCAGCCCTTCGGATAAAGATTCTATGGACATAAAGATTGGCTGAATCGGGCGAGTAACGAAAAAGTTCTGGCCAAACATGAATTGCGGAAAAGTAATTCAGTTTAATAAACTTAAACTTTTATTGACACCCCGTTTCTTCCACGCAGCTCCATGCTCACTGACCTGAAAACATTTTAAAAAATGTGGTGTGATTACTCATAAAACGTACTCAGTGGGGGGTCATACATGAGATACTTTCATTTTATGTCCAACAACATGATTATCAAAGGAAATAACATATAACATTCTTTTCTATAAACCACAAGAGCTAGAAGCATCAAGGCGAATATAGAACATATAACATTTTCATCTATAACCCACAAGAGCTCGAAGCATTCAAGGCGATTATATGCATGCTTTCACATTTCACTTCACATTCCATAAGATAATAACATGTTGGACATATAAAACATTTCATAAAACATTTCACTTTCACATTTAAATACACATTTATCATAAATCACTTTTGAGTTTAGAAGAGTTTTACCCACATGATGTTGTAAATCATAACTTTAGAGTTTGAAAGAAGTTTACTCACCTCAAATTTGAGCACAAACGATCTAAAAGAAAATTAAGTAGCAGACGAGGGTCCTAGTTGCGCCGCACCGAACAAAAGTTCAACCAAAAATCTGAAAGGCTGGACTCTAAGGAGCTTGATACTTTGAGCGGTGGAAAACAAAAAAATTAAGACTAGGGTGAATGAATTAAAGTAGACTAGGGTTGTGTCTTTATTTAAAAGAGACGTACTTTGAAAAACTTCCAAGCAAGTTTATCCCTTAATTTGCATATAATTATATAATCGTTTTCTTTTTTTTAACAAATTGCAAATCCAAATAATAATAATAATAATAATAATAATAATAATAATAATAATAATAATAATAATAATAATAATAATAATAATAATAACTCTTTCATTAATCCACAATCAAACCGTGAGATCCAAATTATTCTATTAGCCCAAAGTAAGACCCATATATATTTATTTTTCAAAACAAAGTCAAATGAGAATTTAATCCTAAGAATTTCAATTGGAACGCAATTATGGACTCCTTCAAGTCCGAACTAAATTTTTCGAGCTACTAAAAGTCGAAATATTCCATATTATAAAAGCAATAATACGCCATATAAGGAAAAATAAAATAAATGAAAGCTTATTAAAAAAAAAATGCGGGGTGTTACAACCCTACCCTCTTAAAAAAAATATTCGTCCTCGAAATTAGATCTCACTTGGTGATACTAGTGATGGATATTTGGCTAAGAGCTCATCCTCATGTTCCCATGTTGCTTCATCAGCTCCATGCCGACTCCATTGCACTTTGATTAGCATCACACGCTTATTTCTAAGCTCGTGGATCTTTCTATCTAGAATAGCAATAGACTCCTCTTCATATGACAAGTCCTTGTTGAACGTTATCTCCTCGTATGCCACCACATGACTCGGGTCGTGCAAATTCTTCCTTAACATTGAGACGTGAAAAACATTGTGGACAGACGACAAAGCCAAACGATAAGCCAAATCTCCGACCCTTTTCAAAATCTCGAAGGGTCCGATGTAACAGGGCCTTAACTTCCCTTTCTTGCCAAACCTCAACACACCTTTCATCGGAGCAACCTTCAAGAACACTTTTTCTCCAACCTCAAATTCGAAATCCTTTCTCCTCTTATCAACATAGGATTTCTGGCGATCTTGAGCATCTTTGAGTCTCTCTCTGATTTTCTTATCCATCTCAACAGTTTTCTCAATTATTTCCGGTCCTAGCACCATTCTTTCACCAACTTCATCCCAATAAATAGGCGATCTACAGTTTCGCCCATAAAGTGCTTCATACGGAGCCATCTTGATACTTGTGTGATAACTATTATTATAAGCAAACTTAATCAACGACAAGTGGGTCTCCTAATTACCTCCAAAATCTAACACACAAGTCCTTAACATGTCCTCTAAAGTCTGAATCGTCCTCTCCGATTGGCCATCGGTTTGTGGGTGATATACCGTCGATAATTTCAATTTAGTACCCAAAGCCTTTTGCAAACTCATCCAAAATCTTGATTTGAAGCGTGAGTCTCTGTCAGAGATGATAGATTCAGGTACTCCATGGAGACGAACTATCTCCTTAATATAAATTTGAGCCAACTGCTCCATAGAGTACGTCATTCTCACAGGTACAAAATGAGCAGATTTTGTCAACCAATCGACAACAACCTACACAGCATCGTGACCTTTCACCGTCTTCGGAAAACCTATCACAAAGTCCATGGTGATGTCTTGCCATTTCCATTGCGGAATCTTCAACGACTTCAATAGTCCTGAGGGTCTTCGATGTTCGGCTTTTACTTGCTGGCCAGCTAAACACCGTTTCACATATTCTGCTATCGATCTCTTCATGCCCCACCACCAAAAATTTCTCTTGAGGTCATGGTACATCTTTGTAGTTCCCGGATGTGCTGTGTACAAAGTCCGATGAGCCTCATCCAAAATCTTCTTCCTCAAATTCTCAGCTCCGGGTACACATATCCTCTTATCGAAAAGGAGTGTTCTGTCACTTGCTACAGAAAATCCTTTCTCATCTTCAGATACTTCTCTAGCTCGCATCTTCTCTAGGAATCCATCCTTCTTTTGAGCAAGTCTGATTCTATTTCGAAGTGTCGTTCGAACAACTAAAGCTGCAATAATCGTGTCCGACTCTTTGGGGTTTGTCAATACTTCAAGACTCAACTTCTCGAAATCTTTGATAAGCTCATCTTCGTGTGTCAACTTCATCTTTGGATTTTGCACTCTTTTTCGACTAAGAGCATCGGCTACCACATTAGCCTTTCCAGGATGATACAAGATCTTGCAGTCGTAGTCCTTGACCAATTCCAACCATCTACGCTGCCTTATATTCAACTTCTTCTGAGTGAAGAAATATTTCAAACTCTATGATCCGTGTAGATCTCACATGTTCCTCCATAAAGATAATGTCACCAAATATTTAGGGCGTGGACCACTGCTGTCAACTCTAAGTCATGCGTAGGGTAGTTCTCCTCATGAGCTTTCAATTGCTTAGAGGCGTAGGCAACCACTTTACCTTCTTGCATCAATACACAACCCAAACCTTGTAATGATGCATCGCTATAAATCACATACCCCTTTGAACCGTCCGGGATAGTCAAAATTGGCGTCGTTATCAACCTTTTCTTCAATGTCTGAAAACTTTTCTCGCACTTTTCGGTCCACTCAAAAGCTACATTTTTTCGAGTAAGTTGTGTGAGTGGTCCGGCTATCTTAGCGAATCCCTCAATGAACCTTCTATAATATTCTGCTAATCCGAGGAAACTTCGGATTTCTACAGCACTTGTCGGTGTTTTCCAATTGTTGACCGCCTGAAATTTTGCAAGATCTACTTCAATACCTTCCGCCGTTACTACATGCCCAAGAAAACCAATTCGCTTCAACCAAAACTGGCACTTTTGGAATTTGGCATAGAGCTTTTCCTTTCTCAAAATTTCCAGAACAGTGTGCAAGTGAGATTTGTGCTCCTCTCGATCCTTTGAGTATACTAGAATGTCATCGATGAAAACAATGACAAACTTGTCCAAAAACTGATGGAATACTCAATTCATCAAATCCATAAAGACTGCGGGTGCATTTGTCAATCCGAATGGCATCACTACAAACTCATAGTGGCCATATCTTGTTCTAAAGGCCGTCTTCGGAATATCCTCGTCCTTCACCTTTAATTGGTGATACCCCAACCTTAGACCTATCTTCAAGAATACTCCAGCACCCTTGAGTTTATCAAAAAGATCTTCTATTCTCGGGAGAGGGTACTTGTTCTTTATTGTGAGGTTGTTCTGATCTCGATAGTCAATGTACATCCTCATGCTGCCATCCTTCTTCTTCACAAATAGCACCGGTGCTCCCCACGGGGAAACACTTGGTCGGATATGGCCTTTATCCAACAACTCTTGTAGTTGCACCTTTAACTCTTGCAGTTCCTTCGGTGCCATTCTATACGGTGCCTTGGATACTGGTGCTGCTCCAGGAACAAGGTCGATGATAAACTCTACTTGCCTCATCGGCGGTAGTCCAGGTATTTCCTCTGGAAACACGTCCACAAAATCTCGCACTACTGCCACATTCTCCATTCTTGGTTCCTAGGGTGTTGATCCCACTAGATTTACCAAAAATAATTGACATCCTCCTTTCTTCAACATCTTTACAGCCTTCATTGCAGATATGATTTTTGGTAACTTCCTGATCTCTGCACCAAAGAAAATGAATTCTTTCTCATCTGGCTTTTGAAACACCACTTCTCTTTCATGTCATCGTATAGTAGCAAAGTTGCAGCTCAACCAATCCATGCCTAATATCAAATTAAAATCTCGCATCTCTAAGGTATACAAATCGACATTAAGTTCTTTTCCTCCCAAATCCAACTTAACACCCTTAGCCATCTTATCGGTTCTTAACATTTCGCCTGAAGGGATCTTAACGTCCAAAGCTAAGTTCTCTACTTCTAAGTTCAAATCGACTCGCATACAAAGACTTTGAGATATGAATGAATGTGATGCGCCAGAATCAAATAATGCCAAAACAGGTATTCCAGAAACTGTTATCATACCTGACATGTTACCGTTCCCCTCGCCGGCCTCTTGCTATGAGAAAGCAAAGAGTCGTGCATTCCCTCTAGGTCTCAGTGCATTTCCTCCAGGTCTCGATCTATTTCCACTCGGTCTCATGCCATTTCCCTTTCTCTTGGGGCAATTGCTAGCATAGTGCCCCAGTTCATGACAGATGTAGCACACGCTTGTGTGTTGGAGGCACTTTCCGATGTGATTCTTACCACAGTCCTGACAAAGTGGCTTCTCAATTGAGGCAGTGTTTCTGGGACGAGCATCTATTTTTCCTCTTTTACTAACAAAGTTCCCCTTTCCGTTGCCACGGTTGTCCCACTTTCTTTTCCCTTGAAAGTTGCCATTGCCAGTGAGCGCCTTGTCCACCTCTAAAGCAGCCTCAACTCCAAGTGCACGCTTGACAGTAAGCCCATAGTTGACATTCTCTTGCATGGAGAGGATTCCTCGAATCTCGGAACAGAGGTCGTTCAAGAAGAAGTCAGCCTTGTCTTCCTCCGTAGCCACTAATTGCGTGGCGAATCGAGCAAGTTGGATGTACTTTCGCTCATAGTCAGTTATACTCAGGTTTCCTTGCTTGAATTCGAGGAATTCTCACTGCTTCTGGTTGCGATAAGCTCGTGGCATATACTTTTCCATCACCATTTCCTTGAACCTTGTCCAGGTAAGGCCTTGGCGCTCTTCTTCTGTGAGACTATTGCAATGTGACTTCCACCACTGTCCAGCTTCGGCAACTAGCTGGAATACGGCACAGAATACTCTGTGTGCATTGTTGCACTCAATGTGCTCGAAGATCCTCTCGAGTTCTTCGAACCACCCCTCCAAAGCTAAAGCTCCATCCCTTCCATTAAACTTTGGTAGAGCAAATGGTGGAATTGCTCAATAACTCGACTCATTGCTGCCCTAACCGGATCTTGGTTTCCTTGGTTGTTATTGTTGTTGTTGTTGTTGTTGTTTTGAGCAAGACCTTGGAGTGCGTCAATCAATTCTTGCATCATAGCATTGTTTCGTGGTCTTCCCGACATTTCCTATAACCAAAACGAGCTAGTCATAAGGTTGTTCTAAGTTGAGGGTTTACGTAAAACCTCCAAAATCATCGATCCTAATCGCGAAAATACTAGGTGGGAAGCTTCTAGGTTCATCTTAAATTTCGAGGACTAATCAAAATGAAACATTCTTTATCATTTCTCAATATTCACTTTAACATGCAAAACATATGCTCATACCTCATCATAAGACATATACTTTCATTCTCAAGTGCTCATTCATAATCAAACATTAAAATTTATAAGCATAGAATAAATACCTTAAGCAGGAGCGCGGGTCGGAAACTGGTAGAATACTTAATCCTTTTTAACTTATCATCTTATAAAGCAAGTCTACAGGAACGTAGACTTGCTCTGATACCACTAAATGTAACACCCTAATTCACTCACTAGAATGCCACTACTTTAATAACAGTAATGTGGAATGATAATAAACTTTTATTAAATAATATATCAATAAAGACTCTCAAATGGTTCCAAACAAAAATTACTCCAAGTAATAGCAATAAATTCACATACTTATTAAAAACTCTAATTCTAGAATTTTGATACTTTACCATAGCTCAAAAATAAAACAAATCAAACATGAATTGCGGAAAAGTAATTCAGTTTAATAAATTTAAACTTTTATTGACACCCCATTTTCCTTCCACGCAGCTCCATGCTCACTGACCTGAAAACATTTTAAAAAATATGGGGTGAGTACTCATAAAACGTACTCAGTGGGGGGTCATACATGAGATACTTTCATTTTATGTCCAACAACATGATTATCAAAGGAAATAACATATAACATTCTTTTCTATAAACCACAAGAGCTCGACGCATCAAGGCGAATATAGAACATATAACATTTTCATCTATAACCCACAAGAGCTCGAAGCATTCAAGGCGATTATATGCATGCTTTCACATTTCACTTCATATTCCATAAGATAATAACATGTTGGACATATAAAACATTTCACTTTCACATTTAAATACACATTCATCATAAATCACTTTTGAGTTTAGAAGAGTCTTACCCACATGATATAGTAAATCATAACTTTAGAGTTTGAAAGAAGTTTACCCACCTCAAATTTGAGCACAAACGATCCAAAAGAAAATTAAGTAGCAGGCGAGGGTCCTAGTTGCGCCGCACCGAACAGAAGTTCAACCAAAAATCTGAAAGGCTGGACTCTAAGGAGCTTGATACTTTGAGCGGTGGAAAACAAAAAAATTAAGACTAGGGTGAATGAATTAAAGTAGACTAGGGTTGTGTCTTTATTTAAAAGAGACATACTTTGAAAAACTTCCAAGCAAGTTTATCCCCTAATTTGCATATAATTATATAACCGTTTTTTTTTACAAATTGCAAATCCAAATAATAATAATAATAATAATAATAATAATAATAATAATAATAATAATAATAATAACTCTTTCATTAATCCACAATCACACCGTGAGATCCAAATTATTCTATTAGCCCAAAGTGAAACCCATATATATTTATTTTTCAAAATAAAGTCAAATGAGAATTTAATCCTAAGAATTTTAAATAATAAGAAAAATAATTATTATTTCAATTGTAACGCAGCTATGGACTCCCTCAAGTCCGAACTAAATTTTTCGAGCTACTAAAAGTCGAAACATTCCATATTATAAAAGCAATAATAAGCCATATAAGGAAAAATAAATGAAAGCTTATTAAAAAAATACGGGGTGTTACAAGTACTACCGTGAAAAACAAACGGAAGATCACTCTGGAGCGATTACTTCCCGTTTCGAGGGTATTTCTTGATTCCTTCTCGATAGGAGCATGCTTAAGGGAAGGATTTTGTATGTGCTTGATAGACATCCGGAATGGATCCTGGGCACACAAACCGGCCTTCGAAAATTGGTTCCTACAATTGGTATCAAAGCCACATTCAGGAATTTCAGCTCTGTCAGATTAACAAGTAGTACATCCTTGGTTTTATATATTTGATTCGAATTTTCTGAATATATATGAGCATGTCTGTTGGTGATTCGTCGTCTTATCATGGATCAATTTTTATTTCATTTTGGTTTTGCCGTTTTGGTTGTTTTGCACCACGAGAAAATTTGTGGTTAGTTGTAGATTTCCGTTGTATTTATTTTTCGATTGTAATCTATTTTGAGGGTCGAGAAAGAGACAGAGAAATCTGATCCAGAAAGGCAGCGGTGGCAATGTACGACGGCAGATGGTGGCGCGTCTTCTCCACATGCTAGGGTTCGGCTGTTGTGTGGTTCGAACGTATGAAATTCGATTCATCGAGGCTCTTGCTTCAATGTCTATGGTGTGCTCCTTGAATTTACAACGGACGAAGAGGCGTGTGAGCGAGGGGCACCAAATCTGCGACGACGAGTGTTGTGCACGCATGTGGTCGTCGCGGTGGCAAAATCGCTTTGGCATTGGTTCTGCTCCTACTGATGTGTTTGGCTGAATCGTGGGATTATTTCCATAGTTTGAGTGGTTAAAGTACATCCATGGTGATATTTTATCGCATGCTAGGGTTTTGCGCCTCCAAGGGCGACGTTGTCTTCTCCGAAAAGCAACAACAGAAATGACGGCAACGACAATGAACAAGGAGCAACAGTAGCTTCTCTTGGAGACGATGAACAACAGTAGCATACAGAGCATGAATGGGTCAATGTGCCCATGACCGAATTAAATGTCAACAATAATCATGACCACCCCAAATCTTACTCTCTTTTATATTTGATCTTCGTTATTTTATTTGTGCAATTATACAGATTGAGACCGTGACAACTTGATTTGTTTTTCGAAGAGTAAAGTTATTTCTCACTCCCTGTGGGATCAACCCTAACTTGTTGCTAAGACTGGACAGTCCAGTTGTGGGCATAGGAAAGTGTTGTGTCCGTATTGGCATACCACATTTTGATCGTACCGCACGATGGGTACGTGTCAAAATGCAACCTGGAATTTGTCTTAGATACGGAGGAGTATAAGTTTGTGCTTTACTACTCCTGCTCCCGCAAACCCAACTGCTTGGTCTTTCGAGAAGCAAATGGAGGTTCACCGGAGGTGGCAAAAAGCCAACAATATGGTGAAAGCCTATATGATGACCACTATGACCTCCAATCTTCAGCTGCAGCATCAGTCGATGCACACATTTAAAAGTTATCGAGAACATGAAGAATAACTTTTAAAATTTTAAGGTTCTATTTCTCATTCACTAATCAATCTTTTTTTCTTGCGGCTAAAATTATGAAGAACATCGAAGAGCTCTTTGGTGAATCGGACCGTTCAGCCGGATTTGAGCTCATGAGGAAACTCGTGGCTTCTAAAATGATAGAGGGTCCGTATATGCGCGAGCATGGATGATTAATCATCTCAATGAGTTTGATCTGTTTGGTGGAGGTATCGAAAATGAGGCTAAGGTCAACATAATACTCCACACCTGATGAACCCATATTTATGTTCATCTTTTCTTGTGTTTTCCTTGTGTTTCTTAGTCTTTATCGAGTCAAAGTGTGTCTGGAAGGACACAAAGTCGAGAGATGGTGTGCAGGGAAGAACAGGTGGGATGCTGGGCAAATCCGATGGAAAATCTGTTGTTGAGATGCTGAGATGGTGATACAATGCAAATGGGTATAGGGCTAGAAGCTTGTAGCTGGGCAACATCGAAATATCCATTCTACAAGTCAGGAAGTACCTCCCCATATCCTTTAAGCCAATAGACAGAGTACTCGGAGGAGCCAGGATCTTGGTCAACACAAGAAGCAAGTCAGGATGCAGACATCGAGGGCAAGAAGCGAGTTAGGCCAGTAGCAGGTTTTTATTTTCCTTCAAGGAAGAGGATAAGGATTGGATCTTTCTTTCCTTATCCTAGCTGGACCTAATCAGAGGAGATATCTACCAAGCAAGGAAACAGAATCGTGCATGCATGAAGAGAAAGGGCGGATGTGATATGCATGGAAGAGTCCTTCATCAACAAGGAAACTTCCCTAAACCCTAATTTTCATCGCCTATATATATGGCTGACTCCATTATGTATTGTGTGCCAATTTTATTCTTAGTTCTGCATTCTTAGTTTGAGAGGAAGGGAGGAAGAAACAAGTCATACGGGCAATTTAATTTTATTTCATATTTACTGCTTTAGTTTAGTTGTTGGCGTGAAGCCAAGACCTTGGTTGCTGACTACGCTTTTGGGCAGCAACCCGTTTCCAGTTTTATGCTAAGTATGTTTTTCTTTATATGCCTTGTGTTGTTCCTTATTACTATGTCTAGCTAAGTTTATTGTTTGGGTTGGATGTAGATGACGTGATTCTAATTACTCGTTTAAACTCGTGAGGTCGAATTGTTTATGTTCGTTAATAGATTTTGTTCTCGAAACACTTAGGATTAATTCTAGACTTAATTGAAATTGAAAGTTGATTGATCACCATCTAGATATTGAGATTAAGTCATTAACAGGATTTGGGATCAAACGCGGGAGTGTCTCTCGTGCCCAAGAAGGTAAAGAGTGTTGGAGAGCAGTCGGTATTGACCTACCTCTTGGCTGTCTTGGGTCTGTTTATTCTTAATGCCTCTTGGGCAGCATCGTTACTGAAGTGTCTTCGTGACTTTGTTGATCAAGAGAGGAGATCTTGCCTTCTGGTCAAGATCTGTAAAATTGGATAGATGTAGACTAAGTGTGTTTTTATCGTGACTTCGTGACCTTTAGGGTATAAACTAATCTTTGTCTTAAACTAAGTGATAAAATCAGTTAATTGAATATCCTTGCACCAATGAACGAGTGAAGAGTAATTAGGATCATTGCTTCGAAACCCAATCCAAACTCTTTTGTTATTTGATATTTTTACTTGTTGAGTTACAGGTTATTGAGGTATAATCAAAACCTCTTTTGTTGAGCACTATCTGAAAAGCAGATTACGTCGAGTCCCTTGGGTTCGACCCCACTTGCCACTAACTACTACCTTGTTGGGCAAGAGGTATTTATAAATATTATTTGTGCGAAGAGTGTGACGACAACGCTTCGTCAACACCCTCCCTAAGAGTTATGAGAACTTCCCGTCTCAACACAATGATAGGCAAGAAAAAGTTCACCTTGAACGAATTGCTCAATGAACTCGTTGTTGCCGAGGGAGTTATTGGAAAGAGTCCACATGCATTGGCTACTATCAAAGGCTCGCACTTTGCACCGAAAGGTAGGAAGAAGTGGAATAAGCAAAGTGGCAAAAAAGGCCAAGGAAAAGGTGGGATCAAGAATATAGGCCCGACCGGTGGTGTTAAAAAGCTAAAGGTGAAGGGCAAATGCTACAAGTGTCAGAAACCTAGACATTGGAAGGTTGACTGTCCCTTGATGAAGAATGCTCAAGGTGCGTCTCTGGCTTTAGTAACTAAAACGTGTTTAGTTTCAAGAACTGCCCATTCCTAGGTGGTGGACTCGAGTGCAACTAATCATGTATGTTACACCTTGTAAGGGTTCCTGCTGAAAATAGAGTTGAGTAGAGGAGAGCTGACTGTCTTCATGGGAAACACAGTGAGTGTGGATGTCGTTGCTATTGGAGATGTTCATTTATCTTTTGAGAGTCATTATTTAGTTTGATAGACGTACCATATGTTCCGGTTTTTTGGAAAAACTTAATTTCTACCCGCAGTTATGGAAAGACGAGTATTCTGTTCTTTTGGATGAATGTGTTACTTTCATGAAAGACGTAAAATTTTTATTTTATAGTAGTATAGCTGATTCTCTATATACTATATATCTGTATGATTATTCTTCATCTGTTAATACTTTAATTTCAAACCAAAAGAAAAGAAAGGCTTCTTCTCTTAAGAACCAAACTCTTCTTTGGCATCTAAGATTCGGTCACATCAATCTGTGTAGGATCCCAAGACTTGTTTCCGATGACATCTTGGAGTCATTCCAAGTTAAACCAATCTCAGTCAGCGAATCCTGCATAAAAGGCAAGATGATGAACTCGACTTTTCAAGGCCAAGGGGTATAAAGCCAAAGAAGTGTTGGAGCTGGTTTACTTTGACTTGTGCAGACCTATATGTCCACTCAAGCTTGTGGAGGGTATGAGAATTTTGTCATTTTCTTTGACGATTACTTGAGATACTTGTTGCGTTACAAGTTTGAATGCTTTGACAAGTTTCAAACATTCCAGACGGAAGTAGAGACACGACATAGTAAAAGTATCAAGTCATTGCGATCTGACCGCGGTGACGAATACATCAGCAACGAGTTTCGAGAATACTTGTCGGTATCTGGGATTACATCTCAGTTAACTACACCGGGTACACCCCAACAGAATGGTTTGGTAGAGAGAAGAAATCGAACACTTTTGGAGATGGTTCGATCCATGTTGAGTTATGCTTCTTTACCTATTTCGTTCTAGGGATATGCCTTGAAAACAACGACCCCGTCCGAGCTATGGTCCTGACGCAAGCCTAGTCTTTCCCACATCCGGATTTGGGGCATTCCAGCACATATGCTAAACAAGGATGCCGATAAGTTGAGTTCTAGATCGGAAGTAAAGTTTTTTATTGGATATCCTAGAGGAACGAAAGGTGGTTACTTTTATTGTCCTAAGAATCTGGAAGTCGTTATTAGCACTAACGCAAGATTCTTGGAGGAGGACTACGTAAGTAACCACAAACCAAGAAGCAATTATACTCGAGGAAGTTAGAGGTAAGAGGACAACAAGTTAACAAACTCAGCCAAGTGTGCAAGATGAAATACTTCTGGTATCAACAGAACCTGCACTGGCTATCGATACTGAATATTTTTTAGTACCTCGTCGTAGTAGGAGGGTAACGCAAGACAAGTTACCCAGTTGATATGCATTAGCCAATGAATCTTCGGATTCAGTGGATGATGGACTTATCGAAGATGATCCCTGAACTTACTCCGAGGAACTTGAATATACTAATGCTCTTGAATGGGAAGCGTTTATGGTTTCAAAGTTTGAATCCATTAGCTCCATGGATGTCGGTAACACATGACAAATTTTCCTCATTAATACATGTTAAGAAATAGAGAGTGTTTCAGTAACACAAAGTAACAAATTTTCAAGCATCTTTCTATAGTTTAAGTACCTCAGCGTCGTAGAATAAGAAACGCTTGTGATATAAGGTTGTCTGCATTGGGTCTCCAAGGGTGGTCTCCAAAGGGGTCTCGAGACTCCCTTCCCTTGGAGACCATGCGTTGCAGCATATGAAGTCTCGACCCGGTCTTGATTTTTCGAGCTGGTCTCAAGCCTTTTTTCTTTTTTTTTCTTTATATATATATATATATATATATATATATATTAATCTTATTTATTATACTAATAAATACCACTATTTTTACCTCATTCTTCCTTTCTTATGAAAATGGATCCCAATAATTCCTTTTTGTCGGCGTGGTTTCCCGACATGTCCGACGATGTTTATGTCTACACGCCGACGGGGCTTAATTAGCGAAACAATATGCCGACGGGGCATGATTGTTTTTAATTTTTAAATTTTTATTAATTAGACGTCACTATTTTTTTTATCGGCTAATGTAATTTTTCAATTTTAAAAAATTAATGAAAAATTTGAATTAGTGTATTTTAATTTTTAATGAATGTTAACTTCCAATTTGTATTTATTTAATGGAATATTGGAATTGTTTAATATTAAAGTTAGAGACAACTTAGAGACAGTTGAGTTGCAGGGGTAGGTGTCTCTAAGTTGTCTCTAGTGGAAAAGTGGTGCTGGAGACACCTTGGAGACCACTTATGGTCTCCAAGGGTTGTAGGGTAATCTTCATGATTTAGAGAGACAGAACGATAAGAAATGTAAATTGTTACATTGTATGGAACTCTTACTGGGGTTGGCTTGCAAGCCTGAGACTTTGGAAATTTTCTGAAAAGTGTGAAGGAGCTTCCTTACAGAACCAACATCCTCTCTAGTAAACATCAACAAGTCATTAGCAAAACACAAATGGATAAGTCCAAATTCTCTCCATCTAGGATGAAAGTTGAAGTCACCATCAGTTTTTAATTCCATCAAGCATCCACTAAGATATTCCATGCATATGACAAATAGATAAGGTGACAAAGGGTTTCCCTGTTTTAGTCCTCTCTTGGCTTTAAAAGGCTGTGTCAGCTCTCCATTCACATTTATCACATAAGACACTGTTCTCACACATGCCTTGATCCATGAAACAAATTTAAAAGGAAAGCCAAGTTCTAATAAAACCTGATTCAAGAACGACCTTCGACTGAATCATAAGCCTTCTGTATGTCCACTTTCACCATACATCTGGGAGAGATTTGCTTCCTGTTATAACCCTTAATCAATTCATGACTGATGAGTATATTGTCAAAGATGACTCTGCCTTGCATAAAGGCAGATTGACTTTCACTGATGATGGATCCCAATACACTCTGCATTCTACTGATCAGAACCTTGGATATGATCTTGTAGATAGTGTTGCAGCAAGCTATAGGTCTGTAGTCACGAATAGTGCTAGTAGAGTTGACTTTTGGCAACAGTGTGATCAAGGCATTATTAATCTTGTCAGGCTTAAAACTGGTATCAAAGAATTCTTGAACAACTTTAGTTACCTCTTTCCCTATGATGTGCCATGTCTGCTTGTAAAAGAAAGTGTTGTAGCCGTCCATGCCATGTGCTTTATTTGAGTCCATGCTCCATAAAGCTTCCTTTACTTCAGATTCTGTAACACAACCATAAAGCTGGTGCTATGGATTCACTTTTGGTCCTCTATCTATGATGTTCTTATCCACCATCTCAAGAGTTGTAGCAGCACTACCCATCAAGGTCACATAAAAATTCCTCACCTCCTCTTTTATTTGACTTTGAGTATTGCATCGTGTGCCATCCTGCTTGACCAAAAGCTTGATGGCATGTACACTCCTCCTTGTTTTTACAAAAGAATGGAAGCATTTTGTGTTTCTGTCTCCCAATTTAATCCAGTCTACCGGTACATTTTGTCTCCAGATTTGTTCTTCTATAGAACTCCATTTTTCCAATTGCTGCAAAGCTTCCTTTTTCTCTCCTATAAGAGTCTGATTTAACTTGTCTATTACCAGTTTTTTCTGAATATCTTCAAGCTGATCTCTAGCTTGCTCTAGTCTTTCTGAAGTTCTTTTGAATTCAACCACATTCAGAGTCTTCAAAGGTTGCTTTAAGCTCTTCAGTTTGCTCCATATGTTCAGGAGTTTATTTCTGTGATACTGCTGATTCCATTCCTCCTCAACAATGGTTTGAAAGTCTGAGTGTGTAGCTAATACATTCAGGAATCGAAATGGAGTATTTCTTTTGCTTACTGCATGTTTAAATTTTAGCATCAAATGGCAGTGGTCTGAAATGTTTCTCTCCATTATTTCCACCACAACTTCAGAGTAAGATCTATGCCATTCCATATTGGCAACACATCTATCAATAAGTGAAAATATTCTATTCTCACCTGTTTGCTGATTACACCAGGTATATTGATTACCCACCATTTGAATTTGATTTAGCATGTTCCTCTCAAGGCTTTCCTTCAAATCTCTGGTGTCAGCTTCTGTAACTTGATTCCCCTGAAATCTGTCCTCACTACTTAATATAGTGTTAAAGTCCCCCAATAATGAGAGGTCCTTGTATTAGCTGAGCTACTTGATCCATCAGACTCCATAGACTCTTCCTCATCTCATTAGCATTGTATGCATAGACTGCCACCAAAACAAATTTTCCTCCACTCATAACATTTGTTACCTCACAAACAATTCCTTGAGCATGTTGTTGTATCAGCTGTATATGGACGGTTCTTGGATTCCAACCAATCCAAATCCGGCCATTTTCTGCAAAATTATAGTTATTTACATATTCCCATCTGGAGTTGAGCTTCTCAGTAATCCTCTTAAAATTTTCACTCTTAACTCTAGTCTCAAATAGTCCCATAATATCAACTTTATTCTTTAGCAGAAAGGATTTCAATTCCTTCTGCTTATGGGGTTTATTATACCCCCTAATATTCCAAAATAAGAGATTCATGAGTCCACAAAGGGGATAAGGTCCCCGCCCTCTAACTCTTCACTCAATATATGCTCATGATCAGTAAATGGCTGATAAGTGTTAGTAATCTTGACTGCATTGGAGTTTTGGCTTACTGCTCCCTTTCCACTCACTCTCTTTAGAACAGTCCATTCATCTACTTCTTTCTGCTTATTCTTTTCCTCTCCATCTGATTTTTCTGTTGGTTTTGTGATGGTGTGATCTATTTGTTGTGGTTTGGATATAACAGGTTTATTGTTCATAGTATGAGGTCCTGAAAGCATCACTGAATCCTTATCCTCTCTAGTTTTGAATCGAACCACAAAATAACCCTCGTTATGGTTAAAAATATTTTCGGCTCATGCACACCACACTGTTTCATCAAAAATACGCGCACAAAGCTAATAGATGGTGAATCTTCTATGACATAGAGTATAATAGCATGATTCCATTTTGCCGCTTCATTCTTAAGCTCAATTTTATCCAGGCATGCAGTAGGAGTCCCATCTTTTAACGTCGGAGGAACGAAGTTTAGCTGCATACCTTTCATGGTGCGAATTGGCTGAGATTCCTTTGTAGATACCATAGCAGGGGATTTTGAGGAACCAGGCTGTTGATTCGCATCAATCCGATCCTGATCTGCTTGTGAAGTCTCCGGTGAGAAGTTCCCCATCGTTATCACTGTTGCATAGGATTTCTCGTTGCTTTCACTGAAATTCCCCTTTGCCGCTGGGATTCCTTTCTCGATCTCACTAGTTACAGCTCCCAAGTTCTCCGAGTTGTCTTGCGAAGCTATATCTGAGACGATGATCTTGCGCGACCGGCCTCTTCTGCCCACTGCCGCCATCGGCGCACTTTAACAAAGTCACTACTATCGTGCGCTGGGAGAAACTTGAGGGAGAAGAATTCACTCTTCTAAATTTAACATTCAATGAGCTTTATGTTCAATGTTGAAAGTGAATTTTCCAATACAACTGAGATAACTTTGCAATTCCCCTTCATTAATATTCATTTTTAAAGAAAACTCCCTAATGTATTCATTTTTGAGAAAGAATCATACTAAAATCCTAGTTACACCCCAAAGTCCAAACCAAAGAAAGAAAAGTCGTAATGTGGTGAGAACCCACAGTTGTTACTTTCGATGCGCACTGGATAAATCCTTGTCACTTGTGCAGTAGCCTGCAAATTACGCAGAATTAGTAAACCACACTTGAAGTACATGTCGATTTATAGAGACGTATCATGAGTTCGAATTTGAAACCTCTTACTTTTAGGTGTCCACTTTTACCATTAGATCATTCTTAAGATAATTTTACGTTTAATTTTAAATCTAGTAGGAATGGTGTGGTGTGGTGGTAAAATTTGAAAAGCAAAAGAAACGTGTGTCATACTAATTCACACATATCTCAACTCTCTCTCTCTCTCTGTATATATTTATAGTCAATCCGATTATTTGGCATTATAGTCTCCTATTTTTCATTAATTCCTATATTTCCTCTTCTCTGTCTGCCTCCTTAGGGTTTTTCAAAATTCCGTATTTCTGCAAACCTTCAAAGCTTCTGCTCCTCTTCTAGGTATTCTCATCTTTTGCTATCTTAATTCTATGAATTATATGCGCGCACATTGCGAAGATTTCAATGGATGTGAGCTTGATCTCTTTGCTTTTTTTGAACTGATTATTCATTTTTTTTTTTGAACTGATTATTCAATTTTTTTAACCTAGTTGAACGGTATATGTATATCCCTCTGTCACTTTTCAGCAATTTTTTGTTTTTATTTACCTGCAGCTGCCGTGAATTTGTGTTAATTCATTTAAATCATCCTCGTTATTTCCTAGATGAAGATGTGAGGTAGGGTTATCTTTTCTGTATTGGTTAGATCCCCTTGAATGAGATGGATGCAGGATTTGAATTTGATTGCTTATCTAGGAGTAGTTGATTTTGTTTCAAGGTGTATATTCAAATCTGATTTTAAAATTTAACTCAGATCACAAACTGGTATACTGTTGTGGAAGTGATATTGAATTGCTTGCTGAAAAATGGGGACTTCATGGGCGGATGCTGTTGAGAATGCAACAACTGGACCTTCTGGTAATGCTGGTGTTGCTGCAATTAAGTCGGCTTACGTTCCACCGCACCTTAGGAACAGACCAGCTGCATCGCAGCCACCCGCGTCTTCTGTGAGTGGCCCGCCATCGGGTAATGATGGTTTCACGAATAATAGACCACCCTCAGCTGGGTCGCAATGGTCTGGTGCTAGGCCTGATTACGGACGCCGTGGTGGATATGGTGGTGGAAGTCGGGGCGGTGGTGGTTGGGGTGGTGGTAGGGAGCGGGAGGTCAATCCGTTTGGCAAAGATGATGTGGCTGCTGATGTAGAGCCTGCATTTACTGAGCAGGAGAATACGGGCATTAACTTTGATGCTTATGAGGACATTGCAGTGGAGACGAGTGGGCAAAATGTGCCAGCTCCAGTGAATACATTTGCGGATATAGATTTGGGTGATGCACTTAATTTGAATATTAAGCGGTGTAAATATGTGAAGCCAACCCCTGTTCAGAGATATGCAATACCCATTTCTCTCGCAGGACGGGATTTGATGGCTTGTGCTCAGACAGGGTCGGGCAAGACAGCAGCTTTCTGCTTCCCCATAATCAGTGGAATCATGACGGGACGTCTTCCAGACAGATATGGAAGCCGAACTGCTCATCCGCTCGCCCTTATTCTCTCACCAACAAGAGAACTCTCAGTACAGGTGAGACTGTGATTTTGTGTGCATTAGTTTCACACTTTTTATCTTGTAAGGCATGTAACTTCTGGGTCAAATTAACTAACTGATATGTTAAAATTGATCTGCAGATACACGAGGAAGCTAAAAAGTTTGCCTATCAAACTGGTGTTAGAGTTGTTGTTACTTATGGAGGAGCGCCGATACATCAGCAGGTTATTCCTCTACTTAATGTGCTGGTAGACAATTTGTTGTTACCCGAATGACTTTAAGATCAACATCCATTTGATTGATTATACCATTTAACAGAGAAATAATATATCTTGGAAAGTGAATGATTCAAGAAACTGAACAAATTGCACTTAACACTTACACACTTACAATAGTTTAAATCTTGCATATGCTAGTGCAATCAGACATATTACTGAAGTGTTCTGTAGTCTACATTTAGAATTTATTATTATCGAAATTTATATCAATGTTGGATGTATTTCTTTTTTTTCTTACTGTTCTGTTTGTAGATATCAAAATTGATTTATGGGAGTATTCTTCTGATATTGATCAAATTCACTTAATGATCTTTCAGTTTCTCACACTATTATGATGTGAACCGCCTTGATTAGGAAACAATCATTTCTACTTGACTGATTCTTTAATATTTAAATAGTTGCGCGAACTTGAGAGAGGAGTTGATATACTGGTGGCAACACCTGGAAGATTGGTTGATTTGCTAGAGAGAGCTCGGGTTTCATTAAAAATGATAAGATACCTAGCTCTTGATGAGGCAGATAGAATGCTGGATATGGGTTTTGAGCCTCAGATCAGAAAGATTGTGGAAGAATCAGATATGCCTCGTCCTGGTGAAAGACAGACAATGTTGTTTAGTGCCACCTTCCCAAAAGAGATCCAGGTCTTTGCTATAGATCCTTTTTTTGTTTCTTTCGTCTTTCCTTGCTTAATTTTGATAATTTTCCATGAGCGCTTCATTCTGAAGTTCTTTGAATTAACATCTAAAATTAAATTTTAGAGGAAAAATGAACCTTTGTCCATGGGCATTAAAAATCATGTGTAGATGCATCATGTTGCTGGACTAGAGGAATGTCCCCCTATTTGCTATATTATTTTCTGAAAATCTAGTGAGGCTAGTTTTTTTAAAAACTGGAGTGTATGTTGTTGCTTTCTAAAGATTGGCAAACTTTTTCCATGGAGTATTCTCAAAATTCTTCTCTTGACATGCAGAGACTGGCGTCCGATTTTCTTTCAAATTATATCTTTTTGGCCGTTGGGAGGGTTGGTTCTAGTACCGGCTTAATCGTTCAAAGAGTTGAATTTGTACGCGATACTGACAAGAGAAGCCACTTGATGGATCTTCTTCATGCACAGAGGGATAGTGGAATTCAAGGAAAGGTAGTTCAATGCTCTGTCAAAATATGCAATTTTTACTTTCTTTTGATTTTTCTTCCCTGGTTAATCTAGTATATGATTAAATCATTGCTCTGTCGATTGTAGGTAATTAGATCCATGAGTTGATTTACAACTAGTTCAACTGTTCAAGTAGTATAATTAGTTGTATATAGCTTATCATATTTATTGAATTCTCAGTATTTCATAGCCTTGAAAACTTCTAAGGACCTGCTAATTTGTTATATTTTGAGGTGTTCGCTTCAGACTCTGCCTCTTCAATTTATTAGTTTATCAGTTCATCTCAAAGGTCATTTTTTTCATTGTTTTGCAGCAAGCTCTTACTTTAGTATTTGTGGAAACAAAGAAGGGAGCTGATTCATTAGAACATTGGTTGTGTTCTAATCAATTTCCTGCTACTACTATTCATGGGGACAGGACGCAACAGGTAACGAGATAAGGCAATTGGACCACACATTTAACATTCCTGTTTCTTTATGTACCCTTAGCCCATATCATCTAGCTCTTTAGATTTTGATCACATTCCTTGCTTCAGGAAAGAGAGTTTGCTCTGAGATCGTTTAAAAGTGGAAACACACCTATTTTAGTTGCGACCGATGTGGCAGCTCGTGGACTTGATATTCCTCATGTTGCTCATGTAATCAACTTCGACCTCCCAAATGACATTGATGATTATGTCCATAGGATAGGACGTACTGGACGTGCTGGCAAGAGTGGACTTGCTACAGCATTCTTTAATGAGAAAAATACATCAATGGCCAAGGGATTAGCTGAGTTAATGAAGGAAGCCAATCAAGAGGTGCCCGAGTGGTTGACTCGGTTTGCTGGTCGAGCTTCATTCGGAGGAGGTAAAGGTAGGCATGGTGGCGGACGTTTCGGTGGTCGTGATTTTAGGCGAGATTCCTCATCTTATAGGGGTGGAAGTGGAAATGATTATTACGGAGGCGGTGGCAGCAGTGGTGGTTACGGAAGTTATGGCGGAGGAGCAGGACCCGGTGTAACCAGTGCTTGGGACTAACTGTCTCAAAGTAAGTTTTAATGTTTTTTCTTGCAGAATCTTTCGATTTATAATCTAACTGTGAGGATTATCAAGCTTTTCTCAGTGAGAAGATATATAGGATAGCTTTTTGACTTCTTGATACCTACCTGTGTTATCTCTTTGATTTGTGGGAGAGATGTCGCCGTAGGTAAGTTAGGTAGTCGAAGATCTAACCTTTTTACGGCTGATTGTCGTCTGATCTTTTTTTTAATCATGTGTTTCTAAATCTGGCACTTGCTCTGAGTTTCCTTGTTGGGAAGGTTAGATTTGAATGTGGAATGTGTAGTAGTGGTAGGTGATGGCCTACACCGTTTGTCATCGTCGTTTTTTTATTGTTTCTAGTCGGATTGTTGAGAGCCCAGTAGCAGTGTCATTGCTACTCCTACCAATTTGTTGGTATGATGAAGGAGAAGGAAAAACTCATATTATTTCTTCTCTGGCGATTTTGATAATTGTATATAACACCACATCCAGTTATCACACTGCATTTTGTCACTCTCCCATCCATTTGTTATAGATCAAGTTTTGCATGAAATTTGAATTTATGCATTTTTTGTCTAGTTTTTGACGAGTAGTTGATCAACCAATTCTGCTCCATCTTACCTATAATTGAATATATTTATTTATGTTAATTAACAAATAATTAGCAGGTTGATGTACCAATTTGACTTGATGTCGGGTTATTGGTTTTTGAAGAAAAACTAATCGAATCGTTATGATTGAAAACGGGGAGAAATTCTTGCAAGGGTGTGCTACACTCACGCCTAACATGTACACTCATACAAGGATTTCTCAAAAATGATAATCATTACATATTGATCTTTTTTTTTTAAGTCAGTTTTTGCAGTTTAATTTTGCTGAATAACTTAGACGCCCTTGTTTCAAGTAGTGTTTTATTTCATATTAATGTAATGTAATGTCTACTAGTATAATTAGGGAAAAGTATTTTCAGCAACTTCAATCAAAATATTCTGGTGAATATTCACATTCTTGATTGTTTCTATATTCTAAAATCTTCATGTGATTCAATTTGGATCCGGGGGTTTTAGTACAAAATTATACCCTTCGATAATTTAAGGATTGTATAGAATGGAAAAACAAAATATACCCTCTGTCTTCCTCCCTCCGCCACTGACGACCATAATTATAAAAGTACTAATTTCTCAGTTAAGATGTTTTTCTTCCAATATTTAGGCTCAATGAGTTTGTTGAAACTTAAAAACAAAGAAGAAACGAAAAAACAAGAAACAAAACTATGATATACCAATTCAAATCATGTACAAAGGATTGCGCTAACAAGTTCTTTGATCATGGACGTATAATGCATCAAATTTTCTTGAGATCTTGCTTTAAATACACCAAATTTCTCGTTAAATTCTCTAAATCATGAGCAAATTAACATAAATAAATAATTTGCAGCTTCAAGCTTGAAAACAGAAAGACATAAATAACAAGATGGTCAATCTGATTATAAAAATATACACGTTATTATGCAGCGACAATAAAAATATACACGTTATTGACTCCTGACTACTTCTGCAATAGTCAGATTTGAAATAAATAAATTTCAAGTTACTCCGTTCTTGAATAGCATGATTATCAACACGAGTTATTAAAAATTAGGTAGTGGTAAGCAGGGGCGTAGCTAGGGGGTGGGCAGGGGGTCACTGGACCCCTCTGGCATTTGGAAAAAAAATAGTACTCCCTCCGTTCGCGAAAAGAAGTCCCGTTGTGTGCTAGGCACGGAGATTAAGAAAGCTGATAAAGTTGTTGTGAGTGGAGTTAAGGTCTCACTTATTGAGAGTGGAAGAAGTGGATTGGAAGTTAAAATTGTTGTGAGTGGAATAAGGGTCCCACTTGTTGTGAGTGAAAAAGATAAAATATAGTTAAAATTGTTATGAGTGGAATAAGGGTCCCACATATTGTGAGTGGAAAAAGTTAAATGAGAGTGTAAATTGTTGTAGGTCCCACTTGATGTGAGTGGAAAAAGGTAAGTATGACTTCTTTTGGTGAACAAAAAAAAGAGGGCAAGTAGGACTTCTTTTGGTGAACGGAGGGAGTAATTTATACGTAGTTTATTCTTTAATTTGTACAACATGCTCACCATGTGTTCGATAAAATTTCCAAATTAGTTATTATTTTTTTTAAACTTTAGATTTTGGATTTTATTCGTTCTGGATAGTTTGGTTGAGCAGTGAAAGATTGAGTCTCATGGCTTTCATGTTGCTAAATTTTATTTTTCTTCTACTTCTATTGGTATATTCCAAATGCCTAAAATTCTTCCAAAGTAGATATCATTAACCCCTCAAATTTTCTTTTGCCGAAACCATAAAACCTAAATGTTGCTTGTTCATTCTAGATGGCTTCAATAATTATAGTTCTTATTCGAGTTTTCATATTATTATGGAGAAGAAATTGACTCATAAATTCAAAGTCGACTTTTTTCACGAAGATTAATAAAATGGTACATATTGTTAGACTTCCAAAAATTGGCCCCTCCTGAACCGAAATTCTAGCTACGCCACTGGTTATAAGTGGCGAAAAGGATAAAAAAAACGTGTAGTTGTTTTGTGAGTGGAGGAGAAGCAAAAAAGAAAAGAAAAAGATAATAGTGCGATCATGTCCCAAAATGGGATAATCATATTATTGAGGAACGATGAAAAATGAAAGATAATCATACTATCGAGGGGCGGCGGGAGATCCTTCAACTTGCAGGAGGACAACTATAAATGCCCTTTCATTTAATGCAGTCTTATCAATTAGTAATTCTGAAACAACAACACCGCTGCAAAATCAGCTGATATATATTTTCTAATTCAATATTTAGGTTTGCTCAAGCTGCAAGCATCTCTATCTTTAGTAGTAATATATATATATATATATATATATGGAGGGGGAGAAAGAATTGATAAAACCCTTGAAAAATGGGGAGAGAAAGAGAGAGGATACAAATACTGCAATCACCAACTGCAACTGGATGAGCAGATTAATGAGAGTTGATTTCATGCAAAGATTGCCAGAAAAACTCAAATCTGGACTTGATTCTGAGGATCTTCTCAATCTTGATCTTTCAGCCGTTAAAGGATTGCTTCAAGGTATAATTATTTAATCTATTATCAGTATATATTAATCTACCATTGAAATCACTGCTTACTTATAAATTCTTACTTTATAACTACATGATTGATTTTATTTTATTTTTTTCACTTCTTGTAGCATTTGTTAAGGTTAATGGTTAAATTTGATGATAATATAGGTATCTTGGATCTCCTAAATCCTACTTAGACTAATTTAGAATCTTGACTAGTTGACTTCATTACATCTATATTATAGTACCTCTTTCTTTGTCATAGTATTAAATACATTGATTTGGATTTGTGCTAAATGCATGCTCCTTTAATTTTTAAAAAAAAGAGATAAAATACGATTCTTCTCTATTTGCCATTTTTTTAATTATTGTAACAGTTTAAGAGAAGCTCTTTTTGCATATTGATTTTTAGCTGAAATTAAAAGTTAAAAGGAAATCATATTGAGCTTTTTTTAAATTGTTTTTTAATATAATTAGAACAATAACTTCATAAATCAAATCATTCTTCCAAATTTGCACTAGCAATATTGCAAAGCCTACCAAACTAAACCTTAATTAAACCCACTATGAATAATGACATAAAAAATGGTAAAATGCCTAATTTTAGTCCGATAAATGTACAATGTGAAATTTTAGCCTGAAATTTCAGGCCCCAACTATTAATTTCTGACAAATTTTTCCATTTAATGATTTTCGAAATCGGAACAAAAATTGCCACGTGATGGCCACGTTTCATATTCAGGTAGATTAAAAAAAAAATGATGATGATGAAAATAATGATAATCAGATGGATGGTGTCGTTGGTTTATCAACTCTGACTTCGAAAATTACGAAATGGCTAAAATTGTCACAAATCGAATAATTCAGATTGATATTTGTCTTGTCGTATTAAGTTCGGAATAAACTCATTACAATGGCATTTATCGAGCTAAAATTTTGTATTATTGCCTATAAAATTTAAGCATAAAATTGTCGTGCATCTATTGCTCTCTATGATTATATGAAATGAAACTATTACCTAAAAAGAAAGTGAAACTAGCTTTGATTAATTTATTGGATTTTGTATATAGTCAATAATATCGCGCCGAGCACATAATTTTAATAGGCAGATATTATTCACAAACTTTTCGTTTACCTAAAACAAAAGGTTGAATACTTATTTTATTGATTTTCTCGATTTTATATTACCTAATCAGTTGTTGAGATGTAGATCCAGAAATATTATATTTTTAAGTCTGATTAGAACATTGGATTTATTTATCACCATTGTCTTATTTTGATTTGCAGTATTCTACTAAGGCCGTAGATATCATCAATTATTGATCATAGTCTGTAAAAAAAGTTATTTGCATCCATATAGCTGCATGTGATATAAATATTAAAAACTCATTGCTAAACATAATGGAGCAATACATATTAATAAGCTACACTTGTATACGGTGCACGAGTTTTTTTTTTTTTTTCTTTTTTTTTCTTTTATGATTAACTAAATTAAATTGGAGCTTAACAACAATAATTTTGGCCTAACTAACTGTAATTAGAAAATAAAAAAAAATCTAATTGTGATTAATAAACTCTAATTATGAACAATAAATCTTAATTTATATTAATAAATTTTAATTGGGATTAATAAATTCAAATAATAGTTTCTAGTTCCAATTCCCTCAATACATTAAACCCCTAATTCCAATTCCGGCGATCGAAAATCCTAGGTTGTAATATTTAACTTCAAATGACATCTCAAACAACAACGCCCAACAATCCCAAAAAATAAAATAAAATTAATCCACATGCTTCCTCCGTACCACCAAACTTGACATGTTTCTTTTGGACATGAAGTTCGAGGAGAAAATAATTAAGATTATAAGGTATGTTTAGTGAAGTTTTTAAAGTGAAATAAATTGGGCAGAGATAGAGTGAATAGTGAAATAAAGTGCAATAAAGTGGGTAGAAAGAGAGAGGAGAAATAGTGAATGACACAGAAAATGAGGTGAAAAAGTAGGATGAAATGTATAACGGGGATTGTTTAATTAATTAATTGGACCTTAATCATCTTATAACTATTTCCAAAAAAAGAAACAGGATAAAAATAACGGAACAACCCAATAAGAAATATATGCCAATAATAATGAAATTTAGGGAATACTAGTTTTGATCGTTGTAGATATCCCACTTGCAGTCATTAATCAAAAGATTGGATATCAAATTAAAAATAGTGTTATATTTATAATTGAGGTCATACGTTGTGACTTGATAACCTATTAATTAATTTGTAAGAGTGTCACACTACATACAATTTTTATACAGATTCCCTCTTTAGTTCCATCTCGAATCTTTTTCTAAAAATATTAAAAAAAATCACAAAATTAGAAAA
Organism: Schizonepeta tenuifolia; assembly: GCA_029490685.1. Classification (NCBI taxonomy): domain Eukaryota; kingdom Viridiplantae; phylum Streptophyta; class Magnoliopsida; order Lamiales; family Lamiaceae; genus Schizonepeta; species Schizonepeta tenuifolia. Next base: position 5,509,595 of record CM055958.1, read on the forward strand.
GAAATGTCTTTAGGAAAGATATTCACATAACATGTAATAATAAATTTTTGGAAATACAAATTTATAGCCATGCAAACCCGGTCAATGAAAATTCATGCATTAAAACGAGGGATTCATATATACATATAATTATGCAGTCCTGCATTCAATTATCAATACTTTACAAATCATTATAAAAAATATACCATAAATTAACAGAAGCAGTTGAGTTACACATGTTTGAATATGTGGGAATTTCCAAAACCATGTTCTCATCGATCCCACTTAATTGTTTTATGTAAAAAAATAAATTGTTTTATGCATTTGTTCTCTTCTTCTCTTTTCCTTTTCTTCTCCAAAATAATTTGTTAAACACATGTTTCATCTAAATTTCTCCGTACAATGCTATATATTTTGGTATGGGGATTTGAAGAAACTATATAGAAATTTTCAATTTTGTAAAGAGTAGACATTCTTTCTTTTCTTGTTATGTTTAGAAATTAAATTAAATGGATGAAGAGAAAACTCCATTTTTGGCAAATGAGAGAGTAAATGGAAAAAGTTGGAACTCCATCAATACTTTGAAATGTGATTTCTTATCTAAGTTGCCTGAGAAGCTAAAGAGATGCCTTGATCCTGAGGCCCCTTTACATCTTCATCTTCCTAAAACATCTTCCTTATCTCAAGGTAAAACACACACACACAAAATCAAGAAATTGTATCTTTATTGATCAATTTGTTTTGCTATATATTTCTTTCATGTGAGAAAATTGATGATGAACTTTTGTCATATTTATTCTTGATCAAGAAATGGTACATTATTTGTCTCAGGTGAGAAAGAGTACTATGAAAAACAATTTGCCACCTTAAAATCCTTCGAGGAGGTCGACTCCCACGACTCATCCAACATGATCGACGAAGAGCTGGACCGGCAAGAACAGGCTCAACAAGAAAGAGCTATGAATATTTCCAACTGGGCTAATGTCTTCCTCCTTGCATTCAAGATTTACGCCACGGTGCAGAGTGGCTCCTTAGCCATTGCAGCTTCAACGCTCGACTCTTTGCTCGACTTGATGGCCGGAGGAATACTTTGGTTCACTCATTTGTCAATGAAGAGCATCAACATCTACAAATATCCTATAGGAAAACTAAGAGTGCAACCAGTAGGCATTATCATCTTTGCCGCGGTAATGGCAACCCTCGGTATGTGGCCCCCCTTTTCCTCTCTTCTCCGAATTCATTACAACATTTTTTCTTACTTGAAGGTTCAAAATCTCCCACATATATATAGGTTTTCAAGTGTTGATACAAGCTGTTGAACAGCTACTAAAAAATGAAGCTACATCAAAGATGACCTCAAATCAACTCTTCTGGCTCTATGTCATCATGCTCACTGCAACCGCAATTAAACTCATCCTCTGGATCTACTGCAGAAGCTCGAGAAACAAGATAGTCCGCGCCTATGCTAAGGTACCTAGATTGTCTGATTTTGATTCTGAGCAATTTTTATTTTTTTTGGTATATAACATTAAATTTAAAGACTGTGTCACGATGGACTTGAATCTGAGACCTTTGGCATCAGACATTAACCACTCTACACCTAGGTCAACATTTTGTGACCAATAATATTATTGACACTTCAATTAGGACCATTACTTCGACGTGGTGACAAACTTGGTGGGATTGGTAGCGGCAGTTCTTGGTGATAGATTTTACTGGTGGATTGATCCGGTTGGTGCTATAGCTCTAGCTGTTTATACAATCGCAAACTGGTCGGGAACTGTGCTTGAAAATGCAGGTTTGCCTTAAAATTCTTACCTAGTATGCTAAGAGAGTGTTTGGCTAAGCTTAAAGCTCCTTAAAACAGCTTGTAAGCTCCTAAATCCTTAATAATGAACAACTTATAAGCTGTTTTAATGAGCTTAAAATTTCAGCCAAACACCCTCTAAAACAGTATGGTCCAGATTTAACTGATGCATTAAGTTACTGCAGTTTCGCTGGTTGGACAGTCAGCTCCTCCAGAAGTGCTGCAGAAACTCACGTATCTTGTCCTAAGGCACGACCCTAAGATCAAACGTGTAGACACAGTTCGTGCCTACACGTTTGGTGTTCTTTACTTCGTTGAGGTAATTAGCCCGTTAGCTACTCATATATAGGCCTCGTGTTGAGATTGAAAAATGCATCGTGTTGGACGTGGAAGTGCAGGTGGATATTGAGCTGCCAGAGGAACTTCCGTTGATCGAAGCGCATGCGATTGGAGAATCACTGCAGATCAAGATTGAGCAGCTTGAAGAAGTGGAAAGGGCATTTGTTCATCTTGATTATGAATGTGATCACAAACCAGAGCATACCATTCTCAGCAAACTCCCAAATACTGACCCCTAATTCTAATTTGTTTTCCAATCTATTTTCTTCTTGTAATGATCTACTTGTATGATTACTTTGTTGTTACTTTGAATATGTTATATATATGTATAAATTTGCATTTTGTAAACATGTATAATTTTGAGATGCAGTGGTTGTAATGATTCTTAAATTCGATTTCCATCAGCACATTTTAAGTCGAGTCGTCCAAATAGTGCATGTTTGCAACCGGCAAATGGAGAAATCATTTCAATTTATTTTTTTGACATGGAGAAGGAGGGGGAAGCGGTGCGTTTCGAACCCTAAACCTCACTGCTTAAAGTCTGAAGCAGTAATTTAATCATAGATGATTGTGGCTTTGGTCTATTAGTGAATATGATAAACCAACAACCAAGATTTATTCATTAACTGAGCTTCACTTTTATAGAATTTTTGTCACCTAATTAATGTTGATTGAATTTTATGAATTTGCTAATATTGCACTCAATTGTTAAAATCCTAATATAGTTTTAATAGAATTTACAACAATGCAATGGTGTGACAGAATCTCGACATTTTATATTATAGCGATTACATGCGCCTTAAATTTTCGGCGGGTGAGTCAGGCTCATCTGGATGAGTCAAGCTTGAGCCACCTTGACTCGTTATCGATATTTAGTTGCTACTGGACTTAAAATGCCAGCTCAAGCCGACCAATGAGTCCATCAATGTGGATGCTCTAATCATTTTTCCGGCTGAAGCCGACCGATTAGTCAATGTAGATGCTCTTATATCGATATAATTGTATTTATAGCTCTTATCATTTTTCCGAAGACATCTCAAAATGGAACTAAATCAAACAGAAATACCCTAAATACTTATGCTTCATATCCGTAAATTGTTTCGTTAAAGTCTCCAGCTGCATGTAATGCAGTTCAATAAAAATGCAATCGAACAATTAGATTAATCTTGAGATCCAAAAGCACCCCTCGTGCGTATTTAATTGATTTTACATATAAAAAAGAAACTTGAGATCCAAAATGTAGTGGTGCCTTGGTGGTATAGAATGCTCATGTCTCTAGGGTACACTCGAGAACCATTTCAAGAACAGAGACTCGATCTTAAATGTACAAAAGACAAGCCAAAGTAAGGTCCAAACACCAAACACGAATCTGTATGAAGCAACAGACACCGTCAGATAATGACTATGACGGATCTATGGCTAGTAGGGACGAAATTTCCTTGCAGCTCTCATCTGCTGTATCCGCTTCTTGTCCTGCTCAAATTTGCTTTGCAGCATCATGATCTCTGCATTCACCGTAAATGCAGGCAACAATTAAGTATGAGAAAAAGAGCTGCAACTCAAGTTATTCTAGTAAAATTTGACAAATCAATTATTACTAACACGATGAATGTGTGACCAAAATACGTGTACACTAATTTTGCCATACTGCCCAGCACCCAAACTGGCGACTAGGTATCATTAGAGAACTAGCAAGAATGTTACAAAAGACCCTTTAATATGACAGACTTCCCATAACAAAGAACAGGTGCCTACCTTCTCCTTTGGTACAAGATATTAAGCACAATCTTACACACATGACAATAGACAGTTGGATCTTTATATGCATGTCGAAGCTTATTGCACAACCTATTGTGTTTCTTATGCGAGTAAAATTCATTTATAATAGCAACTTCAACCTACAAGCGGATCATGTCTGCTCGGAGTTTCAATTTGACAAGTGGGACTACCCTAAACATAATTCATTCACTACCCTATTCATTGAACATATAGAATATAACAAACGTGTTGCATTAGTAAATTCAACAAAGAATATAAGTATAAAAAATTTTATCAAAAGCACCTACCGGTTCTATGGCCTTCCCTTCTGTTGAACTGATAGAAATCTAAGCCGACCTCCTCCTTTTTCTTTTTTTCCATCTTGTCTAGGACAGCAGCTTGGGCAACAGAACCAACAGCAACTCCACTTCCAGCTTCGGTTGTCTTTTTACGACCTTTCTGATGCACAACAACAGTCCATCCACCTTCTGCAGCTTGGGCTAGCTTTTCTGCTCTTGCCTGCATGAGTTAAATGAGTTAACAGAAGTTTGATGCAGAAGAAATCAGATCACAGCAGCCGTGACAAAAATTAACGAGAAAAAGCACTGTATACTAATTGAACAAAATACTACTCCCTCCGACCCACTCATTGTCATCCTTTCCTTATTTAGGTGTTCCACTCATATTGTCATCTTCCAAATGAGAAAAGTTTTAACCCTTCAAAATCATTTACAAGTGATGGAACCTACCCACTTTTTATCTTTTTTTCCCTTATTCTTAATCTCTGTGCCGAACAGGAACATGACAATTTTAGTAGGTCGGAGGAATATTAATTTCTATATATACCAAAGCATTTAAGAGAATGAATTCCAACTCTACAACAAGCATGTCTTCTTTAGCCAAATATTTGAGCAAATATCATATTAGTAACAGTATCAATGTGATACATATCATCAAATGTAGTAATTAATTAGTGCTATGCTGCAGAGTAAAAGCATTACCTGCTCCTCTCTTGCCTCGTGAGCCATTATGATATCATCAATCCTCTCTTGCAAAACCTTAAGGCCAGGTCTATTCTGATGGTACTGTGCGACCCATTCTGAACAAAGAGAGAACTTAAATCATGTTAATAAAGGGAACAAAAAGGAAAAAAAATTCTGCAATTTAGGCTAGAGCTGGGGTACACATTGGCGCAGAGACAAACAGGGAGAAAGAGAGTTCTATGTGACCATTTCTCTTCACCTCGACCGAGCTAACTACTATGGCACCTTGACAATGCATGCTCAACCTTTGTTATTTTAATATTTTAGGGATTTTAACGGGGCAACCATATTATTTAAACAGGCTAAACCAACATACATAATTCAACTGGTTGAAATAGAGGACATCAAAACATATCTCAGATAGATTTTTACCTTGAATAGGTCTCATTATGCTAACCACAAAGCCTAAGATAACACAACCTCAGATATGGAATGTAGGAAGATAACAGGTGTGAAGGAAAAACAAAATAGCATCAGTATAAGAAGTTCTGCATAGAATCTCGTGTTCATGAATCTTATGGAACAACAGGAATTTTGCTGAGGAAAATTTTGCACATAATAAGAAAACAAGATTTTCGTTATCATACTTTTCATTCCTTTAGAGTAATCTTCATCGCCTGGGGACATCTGATAGACTTCCTCTTTTGCATCTTCCTCTTTTGTTTCCAGCAAAATATCTGAGGATATATGATTTGACACTAGCTGCCTTGTCTTTTTCTTTTTTTCTAGATTTTTTGACTTGCCTATCAACAAAAGGATTAGATTATTTAAAACACAAAAGAAAACATAGATAAATGAAATTTCAAGCAACACCATTAACTATATACCTTTTTTGGTTTTCCTTGCAGTAGCACCCTTGTCAGTTCCTCCATAATTTGAAATTTGTTCTTCAGGTTTAGAATCTGTCGACGAATAACTGTTAAGGAGGAGCACCGCCCAGAATTCCAACACTATCTAAATGACTCAACAAATATCGATGTTTAGTAACCGAGGTGAAGAGAAGTGACTACTGTGTTGCCCAACCCAACCTAGTCTTATATTGAGTTTCTACCCAATTCGATTTTCACACATCAGTTTCCATCCATTAGAAAGAAAATCACTTAGGTTTTTCTCTAGAAACTACAGATCAGAGGCATAAAACTAATGAGGTCAGGGCAAAAATCTACTGGTATAATATAGCATGACAGATAGCACAAAGGATTGCAATACTAATGTTACTAAATACAATGGAATATTTATGCATAAAACATTGAAAAATGATAAAATAATTATTAATATTTTTCATACCATTGCATAGTTCGGATGCCTCATTTTTCTCGTTGGATTGGACAATCTCGACATTCATCTTTTCCTTTTTCAGCAATTTATTTTCGCTTGCAAATTATCTATTAGGTCTGTGCATACGGTCGGTTCGGGTCAGAAAGAATATGATGATAATTCTGTCAATTACCAGAATCAAATGTCTCGGCAATTATCATTCGAAAACAACAAAGTCGCATTATTTTAAACAATTATCATTCGAAAACAACAAATGAACAAAATCCAAAACAACAAAACCAACTACTGCATTAACGTTATTTTAACCAATTCAAGAATCTAAGTTAATTTAATCTAACCCTAAAAATAGTAGAATTAAAAGTTCAAAATAATACCTTAAATCCGGCGACGCTGGCCGTGTGGGAGAGTCCGGCGACGGCGTCAGATTTTCCCAGGCGAAGCCGGGGAGGGGAGGCGCCGGAGCGGGAGGGTTAAAGAGTGAGAGTGATTTGTGATTTTGTGTGAATGGAGGCGGAGCGTGAGTGAGTTGAGAATTCTAGGGTTACTGTGAAAGTCGCCGCCGTCAGATTTGCTCAGGCGGTGGGGCGAGGGTCGCGTGGCCGTGTGGGAGAGTCCGGCGACGGCGTCAGCCCAGGCGAAGCCGGGGAGGGTGGCGCCGGAGCGGGAGGGTGAAAAAGTGAGAGTGATTTGTGATTTTGTTTGAATGGAGGCGGAGCGGGATTGAGAGTTCGGTACTAAAGTCTAAAATTATAAAATGAATAGATGACTAAGGTGGTGCATTGGATTGACAGTTTTGTGGATCTCACTCGAGTTGAACTCTATGGAATTCAGAGTTGGAGGAGTTGTTCGTGATGATTTTTAAGGAGTTTGGACGACTTGAAATTCACATTCCCGTGATCGCGAGTCTTTTTCGGTCCCTGACGGCCTCCTCGCGATTGCGGGTCACACGCGGTTGCTGGCGGAGACGCCACGAAGGAGGCCGAATCCTCCGCCGTCGTCGGCGAAGCAAGTGAAGGCGGTGCTATTGAGGAGGCACCTGTCAATGAAACCTAATGCAGCGCCGATACCAGAAGGAGAGGAGGCGGAGGCGGCGACGGTTGGTTTGGATAAGAGCTTTGAGATGTCGAAGAAGTTTGCGAGCAGATTCGAAGTTGGAGAAGAGATCGGGCTGGGACATTTGGGGTATACCTGCTCTGCCATTGGCAAAAAGGGCGAGCTTAAGGGACATAAAATCGTCGTTAAGATCATTCCCAAGTCCAAGGTTCGTTTATTTTTATGAATATTACGATTCTAGCGAGAGAGAGAGAGAGATTAGTGTTTTGTTTGGTATCACCATAATTCTGAAAAGGAATAATTTTTGTTTGGCCATCGACCGCTAGTTGTGGCCGTGAGATCCCCTCGTATGCCTCTGCGACCGCAGGACATGCACGCCCATTGGAGTTACACAACGCTAGCGATCGCGTGTCATCAGCGCCCGCTTATACCAATTCCATCCAATTTCGATGTCCAGAGCTTGGATTTCATCCTTTGTATTTTTTTGGGATGAAATACGTCGAAATCATCAAATCTTGAAATCCATCAAAATCGAGTTAAGGTTGAATACAAGGAGAATTTGATGGAGTTTGAATTCCATCAACCCAATACCTCAAGAATTTGAAGGAGTTTGAAATCCATCAATCCAATACCCCTGAATTTTAATGGAGTTTGAAATCCATCAATCCAATATACATGGATTTCAAACTCCATTAAAATCATCCAAACTCCACAATCCAATACACCCCCTTTAATTTTTCAGTCGGTTCGGGTCGATTTGGTTGGACAGCACTAAAAGTCGAAGTTGACCGAAAAAAAAATCGGTTTGTGGTTTTTAAACCGAGGCCTACCGATTAACACTTCGGATCAGGTCGGTTCGGTTCAGTTGGCTCAATTTCGGGTTGGGTCGGCGATTGCGAGTCAATTCTACCCAACCCTACTCAATTGTTAAAATCCTAATAAAATTTATAGTTTTAATAGAATTTAGGGATAATGGCCTGTAAAACCTCAACCTTTCTTCAAAATCGTGAATTGCACATGAGCTTTTTTTCCCCAGCAAACATAACCGTGGATTTTTGTCTGATTTTGCATATACGGTTGATTTCCCCCAAATTATTTATGACGTGGCTTGCCGAAATTCCACGCTGGACAGATCGGACCGCCGGCTAAGCACACGACGTCGTTTTGTCCTTAAGTGGAACGACGTCGTGTGTTTAGCCGGTCCGATCTGTCCAGCGTGGAATTTCGGCAAGCCACGTCATAAATAATTTGGGGGAAATCAACCGTATATGCAAAATCAGACAAAAGTCAACGGTTATGTTTGCTGGAGGAAAAAAAAAAGCTCATGTACAATTCACGATTTTGAAAAAAGGTTGAGAATTTAGAGGCCATTATCCCTAGAATTTACAACAAAAAGATTGGATTATTATTCTTTTTATTTCTTTCTTTTTTGTTGCTTGTACAAAATACAATATTGAAGAATGTTGTTATCCCTAAATTTTCAGGGTTGAGTTAAATATATTGGGGCTATATTGTTAATACGGTATACCTGGAGGTCTCAAGTGATATTTGCATATTTGTTATTTAAAACGACATCCCTTCTTTTCTTCTTCTTCTTCTGTAAAATGACTGCTAAAATCTGGGGATAACTGTGTGCAGTGTGCGTGTTCTTAGTTTCAGAGGTTAGCTTCTTTTCGTTTCCATCTATTTATCGCTTACGTAATGAATGTTTGATTTTTCTCTTACAAACATATAATTTCTTGCTATGCTCTTATTGTGAATTTTTTGCTTATTTTTTGTTATTTTCTTGTAAAGATCGAGTTTTAGCAGCTTTCTGTGTGTCCCTGAGATTTCTTTGACTAATTCAAATGTTTTTTTTCCCCCTTTACTTGCTTCCTTGGCCCTTTTCTGTTTTGATTTATTTATTTATTTTCTACTCTTCTGTATAATTTGATAATCATACATTTTTTCGGTGGAAACCGAAGATTGCAAGGAATAAATAAATAAATAAATAAATAGAAAATGATTCGTAGCTACTGATATTCTAAGTTGTGAACAATGTCAACGAAGTAGGAAGTGTTTAGATAATTATTCTTGATTTTAATCAACTTAACTAGTGTAAAGCTTATGAAGATTGTTTATGGAGTTCTATCATCACTTTATTTGCCTTAAATTTTCTGCTTTTGTTCAATGGCAGAGGGAAAGGCCAATTTCTTGAATTCCATTTTGATTCTTGTTGATAAAGCTTAAGTTTCGTCCTTGGAAGACGTTAAATGCCCGTCTTAGATGGCTCGATTCTGAATACTTGTATAGCTACCCTCAAAGGCTGAAACGCGTATAGCTGATCTGTGCAAAGTTCGTGTGATGAGTATCTCACATTCAGTTTTGTTGTTCGTCCCAGTTAGACCACAGTCACTCCTATCACCACCTTGTTTCAATTCTCTGCCGCTTTTCAGTTTTGGTTATAATCGTAAGATTCGTGTTTGCTCTTCTCATTCAATCAAATTCCTACCCAATCCCACACCTGCACTTCGGTTTCCCAAAACTGCTACAAATGCTTACGATCAAGAGACAGTTTCCGTAGTTGAGTTTGAAGAATTTGTGGACAAGGATTGGTCGTTTCTTGAATTTGATGATGCAAGTACTGATACAGAACATACGCAGAAAATTGATCGCATCATTTCTGCAGGAAACATCAAAGAAACGTCAAAGGTTCTCGTTTCTATTGGTTCTGAAGCATTTGTAGATAGAGTAGTCTCTTCTTCCCCTTGTGAGGAGTTACTCGTCGTCCATGACTCTCTTTTGACCTTGGCATGCATCAAAGAAAGACATGATAATGTCAAATGTTGGCAAGGAGAAGTGATGGATTTACCCGAGAAATGGATGGCTTTTGACGTCGTGTATCTGTATTTCCTCCCTGCTTTCTCCGTTGAACTCGATCAGGTTCTTGCCGCTCTTGCCAAGTGCTGTTTGCCAGGTATTATGGAAATGATCTTCTTATTCGATATGTGTCTATTTCAATTCTTTTTTTATTTGTTTGCCTTCTTTTTTCATAGTTTCGATTATCTGTGATCAATTCCTTAGCGTTAGGTTTGGAGGATAGGATAGATAACATTGATAGGACATGATGGGATCATGTAGTTGATTAATAATCATCAACCCAAATTTGGAATGATAAATTATCACTCAATTGATAGATAAGAATACGAACCAAGTTATCCATCATCGACCAGATCATTCAAACCAAACATATGAATCATGTTAGATTATTCATCAATCAACCCTTATCAATCGATGTCTAAAAAGTTTATACTAGCCTCTATATTTACCACTTTTTTAAATATATTTAGGGCTATATCAGACAGACATGGGTAGATATCAGGTATGGGTATGATATTGAAAACAAGAGATAAGAGATGGTAGAGTGCTTTTTAGGAAAATGAGTGATATGAGTAATATACTATTAAAAATTGGTATAGCAAAATGTTGAAAATAAGTACGTCATGATATCAAAGGTATCAATTTATTATCCATATACTTATATACCAAACACAAGGTATGGACATGGGTCATATCTCATACCTATATCTGATATACGTATATGGATACCAAACGATTCATAGTGATCGTGATCATAAAAGCTTAATCATTTATGTGGAATTTTTTGGATGCTCAGGAGCAAGAGTAGTGATCAGTCATCCCCTAGGAAAGGAAGTGGTTGAAGAACAGAAACAGCAATATCCAGATACGGTGCTTTCCAGTTTGCCAGATAAATTGACTCTGGAGACGGCTGCAGCTAACCATTCTCTTCAAGTGTTGGAGTTCGTCAACGAACCTGGATTTTACCTTGCTGTTATGAGATTCAATGAAGACTAGGGCAAAAAAGAGGGATAACTAATGAGTCTCTACCTTGCTGCTATGAGATTCAATGAGGATTAGGGCAAAAAGTGGGATAACTAGTGAGATTCTTATAATTTGCAGATGTATGAACTGTGCATCCATTGTGTATAATCCAATTTTGTGTCACTGAAGTTCAGTTGAATGACTAGAGTTGATAGCTTGTTAAAATGAATTTTGTCTGCAAATTAAAGAAGATGAAGAAAATCTTGATAACTATATGAAGGGTTAATTTCCGTAAAATATACGACTTTTCAATAAATTCTGGTTTTTATCATGACCTTTGAATCCTGCGCTCAAATAAACGACTTTTCATTTTGTCTAGTTTTCCCCCGCATTTAACTTCTGGTCAAATTAATTTCGAGTTGGCGCTAGATGCGGTGATGAACTAGAAGACATAGAGGGTGTTTGGCTAAGCTTTTAAGCTCCCTAAAATAGCTTATAAGTTGATCATTACTAAGAATTTAGGAGCTTATAAGTTATTTTAATGAGCTTTTAAGCTCTGCCAAACACCCTCATAGTTTTGGAACTTAAGAAATGTCCTCTGGGGAATGGCCTAACGGTAAAAGTGGGCGTATGAGGCTTCAGGTTTAAACCCCATGAAGCGTCTTTATATAGGTCGAGCCTTCCACACTTGTACTTGGACAATGTGGTTTACCGGCCTTGTGTAGTTTGCAAGCTACTACGTAAAGGACGGGGGTTTACCTAATGCGCATCCAAAGTAGCGGTTGTGTGTTCCCATGACATAAAAAAAAGGATTCCCACAACATAAAAAAACTAATAAATAAAAAAAAATTAAATGATGGTATACAATTAAGGACTAGAATTTAAGTCTCAATTTAACATGAAATGATGCGTTTTTTAATATAGTACAAAATTGCGTAGGTTAATTCATCCTCGCATCTAGCCAAGTAAGCATTTCCGACAACCAACTCAGCATCAATTGGACCAGAAGTAGAGCGGGAAAAAACGAGAAAAAAATGAGCCAAATTTCAAAGGTCATGATAAAAACCAAAGTTTGTTTAAAGGACATGTATTTTATTTTACGTCAATTAATCCATTATAGAGTTATCTCGGTTTCCAATAGTTGGAAACAAGCCCAAACACATATGAATCTGAAACTGAAAGAATCAAAATGAAAGTTCATCTTATACACTCATAATGAAGTTTTTTCATATACCTCTCTTAAATCTGAATACAGAAAAATAACAAACAGCAAAATCAAACAATCGTTGAAAATAGAAGACACAAAACTTTCTCAGACCAAGATTATTGTGCAAGAAATTACACAGTTCTCGAGCTTGCAATCACTCATCACTCAGCTATAAGAAAGACAGAGCTTTTCAACTCCTCAAAGCTTTCCAGAATTCAGTATAGGAATATTGGGAATAAAAAAAAAAACTCAGACGCCCTCGTCGTTGCTTGTGTAATTTATCTCAGAAGATCGAAAACTGTATACCGTTGTTTGCCGCAAACAAGTTATATTCCTCAACGGAATCCTTATTGCAATAAATATCGCCATCATCGAAGTTGGGGGAAGTGTTTACCATGATTCTTTCATCCAAACTGACTTGATCAGTTTGAAATCCTGTAGAAAGAGCTACAGGGCCTCCAAAATGGAAAAGAGAGAAGCCATCATTTGCAATTACCATTTTATCAGGCTTCCCACTTTGTTTGGAATCTACTTCTGCAGCATCTTGATTAGTTGTAGCTGTAACTGCTGCCTTCTTTGTGCTATGCTGCACTTCTTTTACTGCAGATTGTTGAGCAACCTTGGAAGGCTCCTTCACGTTGACTCCATTAACCTGCGAAACCGGCTGAAAAATAGGAACATGAGCATGATTATGTAATGAGGGTGGCAGCGGCTGCAAGGTCCCGTACTGCATCAACCGTGCATTTCCATTCAAACCATATCCGAAAGAGTTGGAAAATATATAGTGGTTAGTGGGGGGATAGGATATCAGCCCATTTGTGTGGCCAACTGGCCAAGAAACTGGATTTTGATGGTAGTAACCTACTGTTGGAGCTTGAAACACGGGGTAGTTTATACTTTGATTATGCATTTGAGGAAGCACACTTTGAGGTTGGGCGCTTGTAGTGACATTTTCTCTCCCACTCTCGAAACATGGAGCTGATTCCTTGAGAAAACTGCCCGGTTTTGTTCCTGCTGTAGGAGGCCCCTCGATTGTAGCATCCAGCCCCGTTAATTTACACTCCCCATCCACAACACTGTGAGATGCGGTGATTCCATTCCCAAGGCAGCGGGACGTTTCTCTTCCCTCTGAATTCTGACTAGACTCTTCTGAATCGGATGTGGATGTTGATTCCAGGTTTTGACGGTTTGAATATGTGTTGCTGTCACCTTCACTTAGGCAGGACGAACAGTTATCAGAGTTGGACGAGGTGCTCATTGATGAACCGATTTTCGCAAGTGGGGATCCTGTCGTACAGCATAACTCACCATCCTCTGCTACAGCTTCCTTCGAGTAATGGAGGGGCTTTTCATTGGTCTGGAAGCCATTGTCCGTGTCACGACAGTTCTTCGCTCTAGGCCTTGATAAATCTGTTGGATCATTATCATTGTGATTGGTTTGAGCTGAATTATCTGTCACTTCATCAGAACAAGAGGAACAACATTCAAGGATCTGATCAGATTCAGAAACTTCGACTTTGGCGGTGGATTTCAATGTAACATCAGAATCTGAATTGCTTCTGACGCACTTCTTTTGTGAATCTAATGGTTCCCAAACTTTCTTGGTAGTAAGAGAGTGGCCAGCAACGACCTTGCCTTTAGGTCGCCCATTAATCTCACGTGCACACTGCACTTGTGTATACCTTTTGCTTCGGTAATATGGTTTCGTAACATCAGCAGGAGACTCGAACTTATTAGCATATTTTGGATCCTTCACTATCCTTACAATATGCGATTCTGACCTTGATCTATACTCCTGATGTTGGTCACAGCTGCAAGAATGGGGTGGAAATTTATCACATCTATTGCTCCATTGGAACTTTTCACTCAACTTGCTGCCATTTCTAACACTCGACTTTGCAGCATTGGTTCTTAATTGCTTATTGAAGCCATGAAAATTCCTTGTCATTTCAAAACCATCAGCATGATATCTCGCTTCATATTTGCTAATGACAGCCCCATTCTCTGATAACGTTGCATCTTTTCTCCTATCAGACAATTGTGAGTTCAAATCCCTATCTGAATCTTTGCGGAACTTCAGCTTCCTGCGAGAATACTTGAAGTGATCATATGGAAATGGGGAGTTCCAATCTCTTGTGTTGATCAAATCCCCATTCAGAGTATCGTCAGTCGGATTATCCATATTAGAATAAGTGTACCCTGTCGAAAGTTGGTCATCCTGAATATCAGGAGACAATGGACTGGAAGGATAATCTTCACCTCTCTCACTGAGAGAATCTCTACTGCTAGTGATTGTGACCACCTCATCAATGGGGCTCGTAGGCTCGTCTTTTGAAACATCGTCATCCGCAGAATTTAGAGGTGATTCAACACATTTCTTTTCACGGTTTTCTTTCTCTTTCAATCTTTCCTTCCTTCGCAGCTTTTTTTCCCTTTCTTTTGTCCTCCTGCGCTCCTTGCGTTCTTCCTCTTCACGTTTTTCCTTTTCCTCTTCTTCAAGAAGTTTCATCTACAGAATCACAATTGAAGTGGATATCAGAGGTGTCATCCTATGTAAGAAAGAATGTCAGGAGGCTAACAACTGAGCCAGAACTAACAATGTCGTGTTAAGAACCTGTTTTTCTAAAGTAATTATTTCCTTGCAAGCAACATGTACACGTTCTTCTAGTAACTTAAGAGCAAGACACACGAAAATGCTGTGTGCATTTTGTCGTGCCGTTCCTTCTCTGAAAGCTTTCTCGACCTGCGGAAAATTTCACTGCTGCATTAACAACCAAATGTGAACAAATCCAAGCACTGATGAATATATTAGTGCGAAAAATTCCTCGCCTAATACCTCTTCCATACATTAATTAAACCACATTAAGGAGTCAAATCTAGGTTGTTTGAAATAAATACTTGCAATGATAGCAGGTTTAGATGTAAAAGTGAAGAGGCAAAAAGAAAGTAACATACCTGTTCCTTAAAAATTACAGTTGCAGCATCTAGAAGAAATTCCCGAGCAAGCTCGGGGCTCTTTGCATGTTTCTGGGGCCTAGAGCATTCACCATCAAGTTCATTCCCATCCTTGTCCATAGAATCATCATCCTGAAAAGCAGAGAGGAAATGGTATGAGAAGATCACAAGGAGGAAGGGGGAAACTTATAGACAAACTGGAACTGCTAGTTGCCTACCTCTTCTTCCTCAGCCTCCTCAGCATGTTCAAAGAACCTTGTGATGCCCTCCCCTCTCGTAATAGTTATAAATCCATCACCCACAACAAGCCTGCAATGAACGCATTGTTGGCCTCGCAAAGCATGAGCTTTCACACAGAGCTCATTGCAACGTCCATCAATTTTCCAAGCCCGTAGAGTAATATAGCAGGCATTCAGGCTGCTTAGATCTAGACCATTCACTTGGACCCTCCCACTCAAGCCAACATTTTCAAACTCCAATATATCTGATTTCCCTTCTCCTGTTCCAATAGCCCATTCAAAGTGATGATATGTGCTAAATGCATCTGAAAATGTCTGATGCCAATCAGCCTGAACTGTGTCACGAGAGACCTGATATTAAGACAAAAAATGCATCATCGTTCCGGCAATATCAGCATGATTCATCATCAACTGCGAGAACACTGCTGAGGATCTCGATTGTTTAAATGAGGGAAATCCAATAGCAACAACGCGCAAATTACAGACCTCGTATTGGAAAGCTGTGTCTGCCACACAAAACCAACTTGTGCATCTAGTTTCCCTTCGCATGCGCTTCAGTTCCTTCAGCTCTTTAAACTCGCGTATTACATTTCTTCTGCAATCTCTGCAAAACCTTTTGCTGTCAAACCTGCAAAGGAGAGCTTCTACATATGTTAGGCCATTCAGAAATGATAAAGGTTGTAAATTTGAAGTTCAGTCTAGCTTGAGGGTAACCCTGAAGTTAAAATCTTATGCTGGGGAAAATGCATTCTAGAAAAAGGGCCACAAGAACTACAATCATGAGAGAAACACCGTATCCAATGTGCCAAAAGATATTTAAAAAGTATCCTAAGAATCTCAAGTCTGACATACATTAGCCAACATAATCCACATAACTATCAGGATTAACCAAATGATTAAAAATCTAAATAATGAGCGCCAAAACAAACACCCATAGATATGTTTATACTTTTTCCGAACTATTGTGCCACTTCTATTCATATTTTGAGTGGATGGATTCAAAGATATTCATAAACTATCAGTATTCAGTACCAACAGGAC
Organism: Schizonepeta tenuifolia; assembly: GCA_029490685.1. Classification (NCBI taxonomy): domain Eukaryota; kingdom Viridiplantae; phylum Streptophyta; class Magnoliopsida; order Lamiales; family Lamiaceae; genus Schizonepeta; species Schizonepeta tenuifolia. Next base: position 5,526,116 of record CM055958.1, read on the forward strand.
AGTATACCTATACATAAGCCGTTCGATAAAATCCTCTTCTTTCATCCTTAGAAGAGATTGCCGAGTCTCCTCTCCAAGCGCAGACCAGAAGTCCACCAAAGTCTCCACAGACAATCTGGCAGTATGAAGAGCACATGTTTCTCTTGTTCCATGCCCTCTACCATATCCTGTAATTCCTTGGCTAATCCATCCCCGTCCACCCCCTCCACATGCATCAGGATAGAGCAATTCACGCTCCCTTTCCCTTGAACGCGCACTGTCAAACACCTGATTTAAAAAAAAGTATGTAAACCAAATGTGCCACCTAATGGAAACAGAAATCCTAGAACCAGTAGCATCAAAAGAATATTCACCTTTTGAAGTCCCTTTAAGGACTTTGAATACAGATAACAATCCAAAAGTGTGAGTGTCCCATCCCTTGCAGCAGTCAATCCACCCCATGGATGGACTGAAGGATCTTGAGTGTCATCGTGGCACCCATCGTCCATACACAAATCTCCATCAATTTGATTATCTATGGATCTAACATTGTAAGGCCCCCCACGTACATCCTGCTGTAGAGACTTCCCATACATAACAATCTGCAGAAAACCTTCAAGTAACAAACCATTGCACCTGGAACAATACATATTCTTACGAGCATGCTCGAAGAGTGTCTGCTTATCTATCCTAAGAAGATTCCGCCGGGCTTGTGGCGTCAGCTCCAACCAAAACTGCAACACAAATAACCATCCATTAGAATTTTTTCCAGTCAGTCGAGTTTGCAGCCTAACTTCAAACTTGCCATTAACTCAATCATATATGAAATTATGAATAGGAGGTAAGAATTTGGAATGCACCACAAGAAACCAGACCGCCGACAATTAGAAATAGCAAAATAACACTAAGCTCACTGCTAGAGAATGCTCTGTTACTTTCATAACTGATGCCCATATCATATATAATTCAAATGGCATTAGCAGAGAAACTATTTGGTGCAACGGCTCGATAAACAACACAGTTCCTAGTATGCACACTACTATAGTAAACATGTGCAGGTGCTGCTTTAATTGCTCCATTTACACAGACACCAAATTAGTAGAATAGCATTGACACAAATGGGCACTGGTCCTATAAATAAAAAATAATAATAATAAAATAAAATAAAAAAAGAAGCCCATCACATTCCAAAATTACATACATACAGTTCCAGTTAACAGGAATGGATCTTGGGCAATTGATAAATTACTTATATTCAGCTCAAAAATATTTCACCACGAGCGATCCAAAGTAGACGATAAACATCCAATTAAGCATATAAAAGCAACAATTCTTCATTTCTGGTGTATAAAAATCCTAATCAAATTACAAGTTCATTCCCACACACACATATATACCTTCTGCAGCTGATTGTAGCTCAAATCACCGCGATGCTGCGACCAGAACCCATTCAAGGAATGGAACGGCGCCGTTCCAATCCCGACAGACGGATTCCGGTAACAAGTATTAGTATCATTATTATCAGAGCTAGTATTGTTAATGATTCTCTGCGTCTGCGCTATCCCCGGCATTTTTTTCACTAAGGTTTTCAATCCCTCCGGCAACCAATCCCCATATCCACCAACGTCCAATCTCCGATGCGCGCACACAATCAATTTCCCCGCAACGAAACGCAATTCTTAGATCGGGAGCAATCGAATTCCAGATCAATAAAGGAGACGATCGAGACAATAAATCTAAAAAAAATGAAAACCGTATGCGCGTGTCGGCGATTCACTGGATGAAATGAGATTGAGAATCTGCGGATGAATTTTGTTTGAGGGAGATCGAGAATTTAGAGAGAGGGCGTGGGGGGTGAGGGGGGGTTTCGGTGATGAGATTTGGCACTGTGTGTAGATATATATATACACACACACAATACACATAGAAATGTCGAGTAGAGACAGATGAATATGATAATCCACCTACACACACACTCAACGGGGGAGAAAGCGCAGAGGTTAAAAATGGAAACATAGTAAAACTGCTATTTCGTTTAGGGAGAAAGCGCAGAGGTTAAAAATGGAAATATAGTAAAACTGTTATTTCGTTTAGGGAGAAAGCGAAGAGGTTAAAAATGGAAACATAGTAAAACTGTTATTTCGTTTTAGGCGCACTTGGTCGACGACGCCTTGCTAAACGAGGGAATGAATATCAATGATGTAATAATGTGTCCCTCTTTTGGTTAAATTTTAAATAATTTATTCTTAAAATACATTATTTTTTTTTTAATATCTTCAATTTTAAAAGTTATATGTAATTTTCTACTTTAATCTTGTGGTTATATGAAAATTTTGTAATAAGTCATCGGAGTTAATTGCACAATATAAGAGATGAAATATCAGTTGAAAACCGATTATACAAAATTACAATTGAATAAATGGATAAAATCATTATTCCAACAGATAAAGTTACTTTATGGCTCAATTGTTAACTTAGTACTCCCTCCGTGAAAGATATCCTTATTTCCTTTTTGGGATGTCCCATAAAAAATGGCCCTTTTTTACTTCAGGAAATAATTATTACATTCACACTGCTTTTACATTTGTATTCACACTACTTTTACATTCTTTATTATTTATTCACACTATTTTTGCGTTCTTTATCAATAAAATATTCTACAAAATATACTCACTACCTTTATTCTTAATCTTCGTGCCGAAAATAAAAGGAACATCTTTCATGGGACAGAGGGAGTATTTAATTTAACGTCACCTTTTAAATATATCTAATCTGTTGATGTGGATAATTTCGTATATCTCTATGGGCTTGGCTAATAAGACTCAACTATGCAAATAATAGGAATTCGGTCTGAAAATACTAAAATGACCGAAAATATAGTTGAATTATCTAACCCCGAAAGCATTTGTAAAATGCTTGTTTGTGAACATGCACATGGCATGAAGGAACAAATTATAATTTGAAACGTATTCAACCAGTCCGGGGGTGGGTGGATCTAGCACCTCGACAATCTCAGCGATCGTCCGGGCAATTTTTTTTTAGAAGTATATTTAGGTTGAATTTTTTTTTTATTTTTTCCCCACTTTTACATATATAATTGTATGTTCATCCGTCCAAATTTGTGATCAAATACATAAATATAATCTCGCCCGACCATTTTTAAAATTCTAGCTCTGCCACTGAACCAGTTAATACTAGTCAAACGAACTCAGACGAATATAAATAATATGGATCACACTTCAGTCAACTAAATAATACTCCCTCCGTCCCGTTCATAATGCAACGTTTCTTTTCGGCACGTGTATTAAGAAAAAGAGTGTTAAGAATAAAATGGTGATTAGTGTATTAATAAAGTGATATAAAATATTTTTAAAGTAAATAAAGTGTTGTTGATGTGATATAAAGTGGTTCTAAAGTGAAGAAAGTGTTACTGATGTGATATAAAGTGGTTTTAAAGTGAATAAAGTAGATAAAGTGATTTTCTAATTATTTTTATAAAAGGAAATGTTGCAAGATGAATAGGACACCCCAAAAAGAAATATGTTGCATTATGAACGGGACAGAGAGAGTATAAGAAAAAAGTAGCAATAGCTCGCTACACTATAAGTTGTTTAATTTGAGAGCTTATTTTTAACCTTGGTTGACTCTCTCAATAAGAAAATTAGGATCACTGCTTAGTCAAGGTAACTCTCAAATTCATGCACGTTTACAGTAAAATATACTCCCTTCGTACATGAAATGGTTGCCATTTTTGTCATTTAAGTTTGTCCACGAAATGGTTGTCACTTTTGCTACTCCACTCACATTTATTGTGGGACCCTTACTCCACTCACAATAATACTCACTATAATTCACTACTACCTACCATTTTTCTTAAAACCCGAGTCAACAAGAATGTGACAACCATATTGTGGACGGAGGGAGTATCTTTTATGAAATGTAGAAGATTTGCATCATGAAGAGGAACAACCTATCGTATGAAAGCCCTTTGAATGTAGAATTTTTTAGGATCATGATCTGCATCACTGTATCAACAATTATATACTTCCTCCGTCCCGTTGAACTTGTCCCATTTGGGATGGGCACGGAGACTAAGAACAAGAAATCTAGATGATAAAGGGTGTGTTTAGTGTAGTGAATAAAATGATATAAAGTGATTTCTTAATTATTTTCTTAAAAGGAAATGAAACAAGTTGAATGGGACACCCAAAATGGCAAAATGAGACAAGTTAAGCGGGACTGAGGGAGTACTAACTTTGACAAAGATCAGACAATGCATGCACGAACTGTGAAGTTTGAGGCCATATTCCAGTCAACATTTTGGCCGGAATTTCACCGCAAAACATACATGTCAAAGTTATTAGATACTAGTAGTAGATAAATAGTGAGATATATATATATATATATGAAGGAAAAAAAAAATTTTATTTCAGTATTGAATTTTGACTCTGCACCATGGATTGAGTAAAGTTTATGTCATATTTGACATACTTAAAATGATAGACTATGATGATTTAACTTACTAGTCAAAGTTATGAATCAGAAGTAACTCTAATCCTTTTTTGGTTAGTTTCTGTTTATCTCAACGTTCTTATAGATCGAAAAATATTTTATTTTGCCAATATTTGAGGGTCGATATCCAACTACTCCCTTCGTCCACGATAAGTGTGATCATAATTCCTTTTTCGGTCGTCCACAATAAGTGTGACCTTTCTATAAATTGAACCATTTTACATTTCTCACTCTCCTTCATTCCATTAAAATTAACACATTTACTTTCTCCACTCTCACCAACTCTCTTTTTTTTCTTAAAATCTGTGTCACTTCCTCCGGATCACACTTATCGTTGACGGATGGAGTATTATATTATTATTATCTTCATGTAAAAAACACAAATATGGCTTATCGAAATAAAATTTGGGTTCTATCAAAAATATAAAATAAAATTTGGGTCGTCTAAAATAAATTGGGCCGTTAATTAACCCACACCACACGTGAAAGTCCAGAGTGATGTGGCATTTTGTTGTGGTAATAATGTTGTCATTTTGATATCATATGATATTGACATTAATGTTGTCATTTACATTACAATTCAATCGGTGTCATTTGTGAAACTGTAAGCCCATCTCAGAATGAATATTTCTTAATAAATATTCTTTTTTTTTTTCAAAATAAAATAATCATGAATCTTTTTTTTTTTCAGGACATATGTGTCTTTTTGTGTTAGTGCCTTTGTATACAATCATTTACTCGACCAAAACCTATGAGACGATTTGTTCAAATTTGGGTAACGAATATTATTCTATGGAGCCAATTGGTCAAAGATGTATTTTTTCAATCAAAATAATATGATATTCAAAAAGGGAAGAACATTAATTTGTATTGAATTGGATTATCTTTTTATAAAACCAACCAAAAAAGGGAAGCATAATTTGTCTTGAAATGAAACATAGTACTCCCTCCGTCCCCAATTGAGTGCCCTATTTGGCCTTCAAAAAGTGTCTCGGATTTAATGCCCTACTCTGCTTTTTGGACATTATTACCCTTGATGGCCCCACCTCATAATAACTTAATTCCTACCTTTTTATCTTCCCAACAACTTTATTCTTACTTTTTGGTCAATACTACTACCTTTTTGTCATTACCACTATTTTTTGTCAATACAACTTCCCTTACATTTTAACTTTATCAACTTTCTTAATATGTGTGAAAAACATGAGATGGGGCACTGAAATGGGGACGGAGGGAGTATTAAGATTGGAAAAGAGGAAAAAAATAAAGTTATGTTTACCCACTAAGACTACCCACAGCGGTGTCTCCATGGGTGGTCTCGAGACGCCAAAATCATGGAGACACCCCGCTGCAGACCCCTATGTCTCGAGACTGTCTATTCACCACGAGACAGTCTCGATCCCCTTAAAAAAAAACAGAAATTAAATGTATATATAAATTAATGTGTTTATATTTTAAGCAATAAGGCTTTAGCCTAGTGGGTTGAAGACCCTTCTTCTTCTCCAATGAGGAGGGTTCGAATCCCTTTGGAGGATTTTTTTTTTTGTTCTTTTTTCTTCACCATTTTTTTTCTTTTTTCCTTCACCAGTTTTTTTTTTTCTTTTTTTCTTCAGTTTTTTTTTTCCTTTTTTTTCTTCATTTTCTCTTCTCTTCTTCTTCAGTTTTTTTGTTCTTTGGTTTTTTTTTGTTTTCATTTTTTTCTCCAGTTTTTTTTCTTTTTTTCTTCAGTTTTTTTTCCTTTTTTTCTCATTTTTCTCTTCTCTTCTTCTACAGTTTTTTTCTTCTTTGGGTTTTTTTGTTTTCATTTTTTCTTCTTTGATTTTTCTTTTCTAGTAATGTAATTTGTTTTATTTCTAGTAATGTAGTATTTTTTTATGTCTAGTAATATAATTTTTTAAATTAATGAAATTTTTAAATTTTCTTATTAAATTTAATGTAAAATACATATTCAGAAATTCCTTAGAGACACCCTTTAGAGACAGCCCCACTGCAGCTCACTGTCTCTATCTCCAAAAAATTCTTAGAGACATCCTTTAGAGACACTACCACTGCTGGTAGTCTAATAAGTAGGTGAGTTTATCGATACTTATGTAGTTGAAAAATATAAAAAGGATGGAAAAATAATATCAATTGATTAATTGTGTGGAAGACTGCCGACTAAAATTGATTTCATTGGCATATAAAATATTGATTTATACAGCTTCAGTTGAATTCCTAACTTTTTTTTTTTTTTTAAGTGGAAGGGGGAGCGGTAGAGTTTGAACCTAGGACCTCACTGCTGATAAGAAGTCGCATTGCTTATAAACTACGCCTTCCAGATTATATTGGATATTATTTTCAAGTAGATTACATGATATACTGATATCTTAACAAAAAAAATACATCTTTTACCCATAAAATAGAGGGTTAATTTGGTTTAAAGTCAACCGATATGCTAGTCATCTTCCATGAGCATCGATGGTGGGCACCTTTCGTAATTTATCCATATTAATATTAGTTTATTTAATTTTTGATATTGCATTTTAATTTAATATCTTAAAAATTGTTTTTGAAATAATTAAATTGAAAACTTACATAAAAATCAATATTTGATTTCTTTATTTAGTTATTTAATTTAAGATAACGAGGAAAAGAACAAATCAAGCATTGACTTTTATGTAATTTTTCAATTAATGATTTTCTTAACATTTTCAAGGCCTAGATTAAAGCACAATATTAGAAATGAAATAAATTAATGTTAATATAGACATATCGAGAAAGATGCCCACGAACGGTGCTCATGGGAGGTATATCGTCTCTCTTCGTTTAAATATACAAACCACATTAATTTTTTATTATTTCACACAAATTATAGAAGAATGTTCAAAATACATAAATTTGCTACAATGTCTGAAATTTCACTCGAGTAATCAAATGAAACAATTGTTAGTTCTTTGAGTGGCTTAATCCAAAAATGTCATTGTTCCAGAATATCTGATTCAAGAGGGAAAAAAACGACATCGTATATTATTAAGTTGTACGTACTGTATCATTTTGATTGCCGGGAAACATACCACGTCTACTAAATACGACGCCAAATCAGTGACGATTTTACAGGATTCAATTCAGAGAAAATTCCAAAATATGGCAAAGTTTCTATTTTTTGAACAAAATTTTATATTTATGGGAAAAGCTCAAAGAATAAGTATAGTTTGTGTACGTTGTTCTTCAGTCTAGATGTGTTCCTTCACTTATATTGGGACGGAGTTAATTAAAGAGTGGACTGTACAGAATGATCGATCGCATGGGCCGCATGACTATCCAGTACCAATCTATATCTATATCTATATCTATCTATATATTTGTGGAATTTTGGCCTTATTTATAAGTATGCCATTTCCCCTGCCTACATGAAAATAGGGACTCGCATTGTAATGTTGATGCAGCGATATATTTAGAGACACAAATAACACTCAAAACACGATACAATCCGTTGATACGAGTAATTATTGATGCTGGGATAAAGAGCATATGCTAGTTAACAATGCAGTTCACAAATTAATGTATGCTCTTTTAACTAGTTGATACTGATTTTGTGATGCTTCCGCGTTTTGGTGCAGTGATTATGAGGATTTGAGAACCTAAACAACAACACTAATATTTGCATCTACAAAAATGGTAAGTAGTGATTTAGCCCTTGAAATCTTGTGCATGGTGAAAGGTTTTGAACTTAAAGAAGGAAAAAAGTGCAATTGAACTCAATGTTTTAAAAACCGGCACGGCAAGTGAACCGGTCAGTTAATCAGGTTACTGGGTCATCGGTTCGACCGGCTGAACCGTTCTAAAAAACCTGGATAACCCGTTAATCAATTTTAATGTAATATTTTCATATATATATATATATATATATATATATATATATAAATTAATTATTTTTTTGAAACTATGAAAAAGTGCAATTGAACTTAAATAAAGGCCATGTAATTCTGAAAGTCTATGTTACTAATGCTTACCTGTTTCTGTTATTTGTGTTATTCAACATGATACAGCAAGCATACAGTAAGTTGGCACTTAAAGCAGATGAACTGATTTAAAATCAGACTCCCTTCTATATGGTTCTCTTGGCAATGCAATGGTGAGAAAGTTTGCTGGAGTGAATATTATCTTGTATATATCCAAGTGAGTTCTACATTTTGTCTATTGAGTATTTGAAAAAGAGAAGGAATCCTGTGCGACCTGCCGCCTGGGCTGCGACCGGATCCGGGTTGACTCGGCCCGGTCAATGCGGGTCAACCCGGTCAAAATTTAATTTTTTATTTCAGTTTTTTCGGCTCTACCTTCACTCCGATTACTAATATAAAGATAATCTTAGCGGCAACAATTTGGATTCTTCGGCTCGCTCCAAGGCATTCAGCCCCCTCGCTCGACTTGACCAGAAGAAGCGGCAAACAAAAAAATGAAGAGGCAAATAAAAAAAAGAGGGAAAAAAATCTGGAAATTAAAAAAAAAAATTGAAAACATTAATTAAAAAATTAATTAGATATTGTGACACAAAAAATACACTGAAAAACACTTATTAGGACACTTTGAAAAACGTCCTAATAAGTCAGACGGATTTAAAAAATAATATGTGCGTGCCTATTAAAAAAAATCACGCGCGCATGGATGCGCTAGCTTTTTGAGCGTGTGTATCTCACGCGCCCGATTGAACGGTTGTTTATAGGCGCGTGGGGGCGACCGCATGGTATGCGACCGATCGTATATAAGTATTTGCGTTTGAAAAATGATTTTTTTGGTTTGATCTTGTAATCATGTTAGAAATTCAACTATTAGGGATAAAATCCTTACCAAAACTAAAGATACGAGAATGGTCAGTAAATGAAAATAATAAAAGTTGTTAACTAATAAAATAAATATTTCTTCCACAAGGTTCAAGCCACTATATAAACATAAACATGTTGGGGATGTAATATTTTTACCGAGTGGTTATTTTGTTAATCTCATAAATCATGCCATAAGCAGCAGCTAGAGGAGGAAATTATAGGAAATCATCCTCTTTTTTATCGTTCTTTATTATTATTTTCTTTTTTCGCTATGGACTTTATCATGTGTTTAATTGCTAGAAGATCAGCACTCTCTCCCCACACACCATCACCTGATGCATCAACTTGAGTTTGATCATGTTCAGAAGCTGCTTGGTGAAAATGTGAGTAATAAAATTGGCCAAGATCATTCGGAGATTGTGTGATGGTTTGATAATTTTTCTTCTTTATTGTTTTTCTGTAACTCTATTTGTTATGTAACACATTTATTGTATCCTTTTATTGTTTACAGATAATGCACAAGCAGTAACAAAGCAACACAAGTAGACTGGGTGATTGACAATTTGGATTTAGGCCAAATAATCATATTTAGGTACATTTTCAGAACTTTAGCAACTAAAACCTTTTCTAACATATCATCATTGGAAGCTATTTCAGGTATTTGCCATGGAAAAAATAACCAAATCCACCATGTTACATTGCAAAAGCACATTTGAAGGCATGGATTTAGAGTCATATTCAGATGTGAAATTAAAAAAAAAAAAAAAAAAAAAAAAAAAAAAAAAAACTGTATATGCATGATTTTGCCTCAGCTCCCCTGACTTGTTTAAAATATTTCTTAATCAAATGATATGAGTCCACTTTATCGGAGATGCAACTTTGTCTGGCCGAACACCACAAAATATTTAAGGTTACATAAGTTTGTACATACAAGGTTTAGAAAAACTCAAGAAATCAACAAATAAATTTCGAATTGTGCTGGCCTTATTTTTTCCTACAGCAGGGCTTAAAGCATCGTGCAACTTCTCCAAGCATTTGGGTTGAAAGTTCAATTCAAAGATCAAAGAAGGAATTTATTTGAGTAATTTGATTAGGCTGATTAATTAGGTAGTCAAATAAATAATTTTGAGCTATTAGGATGCATTTACTTTGATGGAAAAAAATTTATTGAAAAATGATGGATAAGCAAATATGAGAAAATATTAACATTTGCATTATTTTCTTATCACATGTTTACTATGATGGAAAAGAAATGGTCCCCCCACCCCTTAAACATTTTTATGGCTTTTTTTCATTGGAAGATATTTTCACACCCCTACCCAAAGGATAATATTATCCAACATTGGAGAGAAAAAGAGAGAAAAAGAGAGAAAATGGGCTGCTGGAGAAATTTTCCATCATGCCTGAAGAAAATTTTCCAACATAGTAAACATATGAAAAAGGTTGGAAAAAGTTAGTGTAATTTGTGCATTAACATGTTAAAAGAAAGAATGGAATGACTATTCTTGATCATAAAACGTATCAAGCAAAGGAAATGAATGGAGGTAAGAATGACCATTCTATTCCATCTTCTATTCCATCATACCAATCATCACCTTAAGGAACTATTATCTTCTGTATATATGATAAAGCATAACACAAATTCAATAATTCTATAAACACTAAAGAATGTGTCCCAAATTAGAAATAAGAGTTTAAACACAAAAATATACATATATACACACACAAAAAGGAACAAAAAGAATAGAATATGATAAGAATGACAAGACATTGTGAGTTTTATGTTATAGAAATGGCTACCACCAACCAACACCAAACTGCTTCAATTATTTTTTATTTTTTTTTATTTTCTTTTTTATATCGTGGGAACGCGCAGCCGCTATCTTCGGTGCGTACTGGATAAACTCACGTCCTTTGATGTTATGTACAATGGACAAATAAGGTTACATTCTTCTACTTTGTTAACTTATAAAAAAATTATCTAAAATAATTATAGCTTGAAACATTAAATCTGTCAAAAAATAAATAAAAAAAGCACAATATTAGACTAAAGCCTCTCATCTATTTCCAGCTGAATTAAAAAACAAAAAATAAAAAAATCAAGGCATAATTGAAAGTAATATCAAATAAATAATGAAAAAATTGCATGTTTTTTCTTTTAGGGTGGTTATATTTTGGGTGATTACACAGGCCATTGCATGAAGCTCAAAGATAGAAAAATCAGAAACCAAAATCCGAACAGACATAAATGAAGATCTCCCCATCAAAATATCATAGATGCAGTGGTGAAAATTGATCACTCCAAAATACAATTGCTAGTGCAAAAAGTAGGACATGCGAAATGATATTCGAGGAAAACCACGAAAAATAAAGGAAAGCGAAATACCAATGAATCTTGTGTTAGAATATCTTCTAGTATCAAGTCGTCTTCTTTTCACTTGGGGTGCAAGTGTCGGCGAGTAGTTACTATATTTAGGTCAATGCTAATTTAGTCTTACTTCTACACTTGGGAAACTAAATGCTTGTAACTTTTTCTGCGAATGAATTGCAAGTTCGGATCTTTAGCAACTAAAACCTTTTCTAACATATCATTATTGGAAACTATTTCAGGTATTAGCCATGGAGAAAATAACCTAATCTACCATGGTACAGAGCAACAGCACATTCAAAGGCATATATGGATTTAGCAGGTACTCATAGTCATATGATATTTAGATGTGCAATTGAAGGGGAAAGAAAAACTGAATATATATGCATGATGTTGCCTCAGTTCCCCTGATTTGTTTAAAATATTTTAGAAACTCATTTATGGAAGAAAAGCAGCCAGTTCCGTCTCTTTATCGTTTTCTTTATTTCTCTTTTTGATAATGACTATATTCTAGATTGATGAGGATTTTCCGGTTTCATTAAAAGCAAAGTTTAGAATTTTAAAACTCACAAGGGACAAGTTTCCTATTTCAATTCCTTGTGTAACGTGGGAATTTTCCTATTTTTGTTCTTAATTATGACGACGTGAAAGAATTAAATATATCTATGAATATTTATATGTCTGTATGAGTAAAACAAAATACGTCCGCAAATTACGTTGAGAGAAAAAATTGTGTTTATAATACTATATCTTTGCTAACAATACAAGTTTGTATGATTCTTGTTTTAATTAAAGTTGTGAACCATCTTAAGAAAAGTATATATTCTCGATCTCTCATTTGATCCTTTTCATGAATGTGTATATATCGAGTAACTTGCTTATTCCTATTTAATTTTCTCCCACAAGGACTTGTTTTGTATGAACTCGATAATTCCTATGTATAACATAGTATAATTTGTATTTGTATTTGTATTTCCAAGATTGTTAAGAGAAAGCTGAGATGGAGGAGGAGATTTTTCGTGATTTCATCCATGAACATCCGTTTAGTCGGATCTTAGATTCTAATAATTATCGGAGCAGTTGCTGTGGTTGTAATAGATACTTTTTACCTAGAGAGGCAGCCTACAAATGCAGCCGCAAGTGTGGATTCGAATGGTGGTTTCACAAAGAATGCTTGGAAATGCCGAGAGAGATTAGGCATCCTGCGCACCCTTCACACCCACTCACTCTTCAAAATCCATCACATACTAGTATTATTGGAAATACTAAATGTGCGGTTTGTGAAGATATGGAATGGCAGAATGTGGGTGGGATGAAGTACGTATGCAGAGGCGGCTGCAAGTCGTGGTGGATCCACTTGGGATGCGCGGTGGGTGTTGTGGATGAGGATGAAGAGCAGCCAACCATCAACCACCCAAGCCACCCTCGTAATCCACTCAGATTCTCCTCCAAAACGCCTTCCTTCCTGCGTGATGCCTCTCTTGGATGTTGTAATGGCCTCTTAGTAAGACCCGTCGTAAGAAGAAAAGTGGAGGGTTAAATCGAGATATCCGTAGGTGTCTTTCGCTGAGTTGTGTTCCTCTCTTTCAAGGTTAGCAAAGCTCGAACTAGTTAACTCATCAGTCATATTTGCCTGCCCTTTTGTTCGAATTCAAGAAGTGCAGCTAACAAGCGAGGGAAAATGAGCCCGAGCTTTTTAATCCTTTCCTTGCTAAGGCCGAGCAACCTATCAAGATTCCCCTCTGGCCTGGCTTTAAAGATTAGGCAGCTAATGGATTCCCGGCTTAGATGCTAAAGATTAGGATGCTCAGGCATTTGTTCTAGATCCGGGGCTTAGGAGTTAGGGATCCTGTGGTACCACTTCCGAGAAATTAGGCAACTCGTACATCTGCACCGTCTGCGACTTCTTGATCCACGAGAGTTGCGCAAGTTTGCCAGCATCTGTGAGCTACCCTCGTCATCACCCGGACCACCCTCTCTCCCTTGTTTATTATCCTCCACATGATTACATCAGATATAAATTTAAGTGTGATATATGTAGGGGAGCTTTGCGATTGAGAAATTGGGTGTATCATTGCCACCTTTGCAGATATGTCGCCCATATCAAGTGCGCCACCGACACCTCACCTTCTAATTCGTAAGTAACTAGCTATCCGACTCCCAAAATTATGCATAATTTTCCTTTTCCGTCTGCCACAAAATTATGCATAATCCATTTTAAGAAATGACTTTTTCACTTATTACCCTTACAATGTGGGACCCCACCCACTTACATCTCACTTTCCAGGATTTTCTTAAAACTCGTGCCCACCAAAACTATGCATAAATATGGGGGTCGGATGGAGTATTATACTTGTTAATTCAGTATCAATAATATAATTTTCTACCATCTAGTTAGACTGAGAATGTTGTTTATTAATTCTTTGCCGTGATTGATTTGATTTTCTTGCAGATTTGGTAATGAAAATAAAGTTGATGATCATAAAGACACTGTCGAGTGTCCGATGAATGAGAATGACATGTATGAAGAGATAATCAGACCCTTCGTGAAGAGAGCGACACAGAATAATGGGGAAAATTTCTTAGCTCATGATGATGGCAGGTACAAGCACCATGATCATCCACTTAGTTTTACTATGATTTCAACTTCATCTTCACCATCACATGATCACAATGAAGATGATGATGACGATGATCTTGAGAGTTCGGAAGTCATTACATGTGATGGGTGCACACTGCCTATACTTGAAAAGATGCAGGCGGCATCATCATCATCATCATCATCATCATCATCATCATCATCAAATGGTTACATGAGGTGCGACAAATGCAAATTCTTTCTCCATTTGGCCTGCTTCAACTTACCGCCGGAGCTCTCCTCTCTTTCAGTCCTCCACCCCATCAAAGATCACAACCTCATCCTTCGAAAAGCTGGCAACCTAACCGATTGGGCAATATGTCATATTTGTTTTGATGATACGAATGGTCTGTTTTACTCTTGTACCAAATGCGACTTCCAATCAGATATCAAGTGTGTTTCACTACCAAGCACCATAAAACACGCAGCTCACCCTCATCATCGTCTCGAGTTAAACACGACCACATACTCACATTTCTGTGATGTGTGTTATGCTGGTACATTCACGGGACATCGATTCTACAGATGTTACAAATGCGAATTCTGGGTTTGTATTCAATGTGTGTTGCTACCAACACGCAATAAGCACAGATTTGAGAAGCACCCGATGCCGTTGACATATAAAGCCTACACTAACCGTCCTGGTGATTTCTACTGCAGCAGCTGCGAATACAAGATGAGTCCCAAGATACGTATGTATCACTGTCGAGACTGCGATCAGTCCTTCCATCCCGAATGCTTCCTTGCTACTTCAGGTAGGTATAGAAACATCAACTTTGGAAGGCAGCAATATGAGATTCCCACTATTCATCATCACCCTCTTCGATTTCAAATCATTACCAACAAAAAGCGTTGCGACCTATGTCATGAAATTTCTTATGATAGGCCTGGATTTCAATGTGCGTCATGCAACTTCGCCATGTGTTTAAACCCCTGCACTATTAGTCACATGAAGGATCTAAAGCCTTATGATTGATAAAATTCACATCAATCGTAAACTCTCTTGTCAATTAAAAGGTGCATAGCATCGGCTATTCTATATGAGTATGGACTGTTAAAAATGTATGTATGTCGTTGTTCCAATTTGAGTTACAGAGTGTATGTAATAATGAATTTATTACCAGTATTAATGTAAGTGAAAAACAAAATAAATGTTATGCAATTCTCGTGTGTTACTACATTATTCGTCCCTTGTTTCACCTGGCACTAGTATTGTGGCCCTCGCAATGCACGAGTAGCACTTTATATTTCTTTTACTTAAAAATATAAGTATCAACTCAATTATTATATAGGAAAAGGTAAAAAATACAATAAGATTATATTTTCTTAAATAACTTCTAAAATTTAACAATGGTCCAATCATTTTTCCACTTTTATTATTTTAATATTTTGTTCAATTTAAGATAAACTCCATTTGCTATATTTTCTCAAACATATAAAACCGGCAGAGCTTATGAAACCATACTTTTGTATATATTTTTTAAATAAGAGATAAAAGTTTAAGCTTTAAATCAATTACTAAGTAAAAAGCTTCTTATATTTAATAGGAAAAGGAATTATACGGGAAAAAAATTGCTCCATATTTTATAGGAAATAAATTTTGAATGGAAGTCAAAATCGAGTGTCAAAAATAATTGAAAATTCTCTCTCCATATTTCGAGTAATTTTGTCTTCCTCATGTTTAGTGTGGGCTACTATTGAAGTTAGATAAATATACCACCGAGTGAAGAGATTATATTAAGTTGGGCGGAACAGTTAAATAGCTGCGACCCTTTCAATTTTTAAAGGGCTTCCAAATTTATTTATCTTTTCTACCAAACACACTATTAGCCTATATAATCATTTAGGCTATTTACAATCCTTAGAGCACGTTTAGGGTGCTCTAAGGGGTGCTCTAGCACTAGAACACCCTTAGAGCACTCTACCCCTGCATCCCAAGGGTGCTCTAAGGGTGCTCTATCTTTAATATCAAACAATTCCCTATTTTAATTAAATTAATTCATAAAATTCCATTAATAAAAATTACATTACATTAATTCAAATAAAAAAATTACATTGATTCAAATAAAAAAAATTACATTGATTGAGGTAAAAATAGTGGTATTTATTATAATAAATAAGATATCTCGGAGATGTCTCGTGTACCAGCACAAGAAAGGAAGAATGAGGTAAAAATAGTAGTATTTATTATAATAATTAAGATTAAAATATATATATAAATATAAAGAAAAAGAAAAAGAAAAAGAAAAAGAAAAAAGAAAAAAAAAAAACACTCGAGACATGCTCGAATCAACGAGTTGTGCTCGAGCCCCCTCAAGCCACCACGCACCTGCCTCGAGCAGCGAGGGTCTCGAGCAGCGAGGGTCTCGAGCACCATTCGAGCACCCTCGCTCGAAGAGCGTTGTGGATAGCCTTAGTAACGATTTACATGGCCTATCAAAAGGGCCTTAGTATAAAATATAGATAGATAATACTCCCTCCAACTCATTGATAATGTCCCTCTTTTCTTTTCCGCGGGTCCCATTGATAATATCCTCTTATCATAAGTAGAAATATTTAACCCTTCATAATGAATAGGGATAGGACTTATCATTTTTTCTCATTTTACTCTTAATCCTTAATAACCGTACCCATAAAGTAGGGGACATTATGAATGAGTCGGAGAAAGTATATATTTCAATAATATAAGCAAAACGTGAGCTTTGATTGATTACTTATTTTACTGATGCTAACTGATGTTAGTCCAAGTTAAACCTAAAAGAAAATAAAAGTTTATTTTTAATCTATATTGTTAAAACTATTGCGGATTCAAGGCATTTCTTTAATTTTAGGTCTTACGTGCTCTTCATTCGGTATTTTTATTTATCTTAATTGCTCATTTTGATAATTTTTCATTCATATGTTGTGGTATTGATCAATCCATTGATGCAAATTGCTCTTTTCAGTCAGAAAGATGGCCTGTTCTCTTATTTGGTATCCTATATGCTTGGTGGTTATCTTGTTTACAAGGATAAGAAAGCAGCGCATGAAACTGGCGACAGACGCAAAAAATCATGATTCAGCTGCAGATGTTGCTGGTCGAGGGCAAGCTGCCACAGACGACGAGTTCATGCTGGAAGCGAGAGAGACAACGTTTGACACGAAGATAGCCTGAATAGTTGGTGTTCGTTGCTGATCTGCTTCAAGTTCATGGTGCAGCAATTGCATTCAACACACCTGTTATAGTCTCTTGTGCAACAGTCATGCATGTTTCAATATTCAATAAATTATTAGTAGCCGAAGCCATGAGGTTTGAGCTGCGACATTCATTTGTTGAGGAAAATCCTGTTTACAACATCCACTGGCAATGCATAAGCAGGATCTATAGCTTTCAGTCCAGAATATTCAAGAAGTGAGTCCTGAATTCACAAACAATGGGGCAAGTTTAAATTGCAAGGCCAACACAAATTAAAAGTAAGAGACGAGTGCAGAAGCTCGAAATCAATCTTACCAGCAACACCAAAATAGGTGTGGAAGACATCAACAGCATCATCAGGCCTATCTGAGATTCCACCATTCTCTTTATCCTACATCATTCAAGGATACGGCATCAAAAATCTTCTACTTTACCAGATAAACGACGTACATTACTCAAGGAATAGATATTTCAGTCAGAAATCCGTTTTCCCAGTGTAAAACAACAACCTGGCAATCCAAGATGAAGTTAACGAGCTTCTTCTTGTCGATCCAGTGGACTCTATCGATCATTATCAAGCTACTAAGAACCCACCATGAGTAGCATACCTGGAGTTAGGAATGCACACTAGATATGAACCATATTCATGAACATTGTCAGATTTCATTACACAAAGTTATAGATAAGGAAAGAATCACTCACATCAGGAAGCTTCTCAGGACGCCCGTTTAGACCTCCGGATTTTACTTGTCGTTCACATAGCCACCATCCGAGGAGGTCCTTGTCCACATGATGTAAAGAACCAGTGATAGCAAGAGCACCCACACAACAAAAAACTGTGACAACAATTCAGCAACAGGTGTACGCTTCTCTTAGTTTTTGCACTGGGACCAAACCTTTTATTTTTCAGAAGCAGCAGAAATCAAGTCACAAATCAATAATTTCTGGCAAGCTGATATTCATAAAAACTAGAACTATAATTAAGGTAGAATAATAAAATAAAATAAAATAAATATTCTCTCAATAAGGCTAGTCAAATTACATTGACACCTAGTCGAGAGTCGAGTCCTCTAGTATGACATCTCCACCAATTGGTTTTTGCTTTATAAAAATAGGGACCATCACTCAAATAAAAATGCAGACAAGGTTAATTGTTCGATATTATCGAAAACTGATCTGTCTGCATACTTAAAGATCCAATCTCCATCAGATTAGTGAATCTGTCAACATGATGTAGCAACTGAACCACAACAAGCAATAACTTTTGTATTCATTTGACATGATTAGGAACTTCAGAAGAAAATTGAAGTTTGTGTTACACCACAAAACATCCAAACCCACCATCTAAATTCTTGCAACCAACAATGTACTCTACAGCTCTTTCCACATTTATCTTATCCAAACATTGTAGTAATGCGAGGGAGCATAATGCGATATAAGAAAATCTGAAAATATAGCAAGCCTTGTTATTCCACAAAAAAGATAAATTCTCTGGAATAATTACCAAGCTAAAATGCAACATTTTACAAACTAAAGGGACTTTTATGATAAAAACCATACCTGGTATCTATTTCACCCCAAATGTCACCAGAAAACGACCCATCTTCATTCTGTAGGCTTGCAATATCTAGCTAGTAGGTTAAGTGTAGTAATCAAATCTTATTTTGTGTCCAACTATATCAAGGAACGAATAAATTTCGTCAACAACAGGAAAAAACACAAGTGAGTTGGGTGCAAATAGCAACTACCTTCGGGCACTATTAAATGTAAAGCTTAACACAAAGCCAACTACAAGAACTATACTGATGAAGACTTAAAATTAGTACTCCTATATATTATTGAAAGATACAACTAGCAACCTTCTCGATATCAAGAACATCTATCTTGTCAAATAGTGCTAAAACTTGAATAGCGCTTAGTGTGTAGAGCAGGTGAGGATCATGCCCTACATTACCACCAAAGCCACCTGCACGAACCAAGGTACAAAAAGATTATGCAACTTCATTAGAACCACTTTATTCAACATCTTGAATAAGAAATAAATATTGCAAGGGACTCGCTGCAGTTGAATAAATAATTAAAGTATAATTTTGACTAATATCAAATCTAACAAACTTTTCATGCAAAAAACTCAAGCCCGAGTACATACCAGATACATGCTGACATTGCATGACCCACGGAATAACTTCATCTTGATCCACTGCATGGAGCTTTCCTAAAACATCAAGAGTAGTCAATCCCCAATAAGCGCCATTCAACCTCAGGTGCTCCATCACCACAGCCGCAAAATCATCCTTTTTCTGATACAAAACAAAAGGATGCTGATTATTACTAAAAAAATACCTCACCACTTCAAGACAAAAAAGACGGAAACAGAAAGAAGAGGAACGATCTGTAACATAAGACATGCGTTCATACAAACTATAAACCAACAATGAAAATAAGGCCCTACCTTTTCAATTGTTAAGATATATTTGACATGCTTTTCAACCATGAGCTCCCCCATTCCGTAATTAATTCAGAAATTTAAAAATCAAACTTGAGATATAATAGAGCAAACTCTGGAAAAAAAAATTATCATCAAAACTGCCACGTCCTCAAATCCCTAGGGACGGCACAACCGAGGCGTGATTCTGGATAGGAATTAAGAAGCGGGGAAGAAAGGGGTGACAACATTCCAATGGCTGTTTTGGTTAAGGGTGGCAGACCTCACAGATTTGCTGCGAAAATGTGTGTATACAAACTGATTGTATGTGTGTAACGTTTTCCCTGAAAGTGTGTGTAACTGATTGTATGTGCGGTTTCAAATTTTAGCTATTAAAAATCTAATCATGCAAACCTTAATCATCTAAATTGTATATGCACACATACAATCCACCACGTTTTTCCTTAAATCAAAACTCGATTCACCAAAAAAATAAAAAACATAATAACATTCCACCAAATTCTTGACAATTGAGCAAGCAAATCGTTTCACACTTTCACCAAAAATTCATACAACATTCGATAAACTCGTATATCTTATGACTTCTCCTAATTTCACATTAGACTTTATTTACTGAGCTTGTTTCAAATATAAGATCAGTTTGAACAAAAGACGAACAACCGAACCTCGACTTTACATTTATTAAATATAAATCAGATCAAATTCACATATTTAGACTTATCCAAAGCTCATCAGTTAATTATTACAAAACCTGTACAATGTACTAAACAATATTGAAGTAATATAACCTCAATTGATAACCAACATATACTATAGCTCAAGCCTCCGTAGGATTAGACCCAAAGAATAATAATTAGACAACCAATTTTATAACACTCTAATTAAGTTATAATATATATATTAGAGTACACATTTTCAATAGAACATGGCTTACAACAAGACTGAGCAAAACCTTCTAGAGGGTTCGACGACCCTCTCCACCAACAACTAAACATGATTGAAAGGTGAAACAATTTCAATTAATTCATATCATGCTGCGGCCCTGACAGTAATAATTGCCTACAAAATCTAATCATCCGGATTCTACTATTCCTAGATTATTTTTCAATAAGATTTGTCCCTTTCTTTAGCATCTATTTTATGTACTACAATACCTCATCTGTTTCTTAAGTATGGCTTAGTGGATATAATTTTATTTTAGTGAGTGATAAAGAGTTAAACCTACTTGCCTTCATACATCACAAAAATTATACACTAGAAAATCATTGTAGTTTAGTTAGACATACTCATCCTTATATTGTTGAATTTCACCCTGGGGAAACTTGCCAGATGGAAAAGGTTCAACTACAGGAATTGTTGGTGGATCAGTTTGCTGAGGTGGTTCATTTTTCTTCCTGCAAATTGTAAGCCATTCTTCAGACAATTGTGAAACCTCAAAAACAAAAAGGGGGAAATATGTAAAAGGATTCTCACTTGCTTTTACTTTTATTTTTCTTCTTCTTTGCAGCTCCTATAATGTTCAAATGCATACAATGTGCGAGTTAGGAACATGGCGAAAGTTAGTAAGATGTGAAAATTAATCCAAATTTCCAGATAGTAACAACCATAATTGATTACAGTACTGCAACAACTAAAATAGCACTAATAGAACATCAATAAAAACAAATGAGTAAAACTATTGCCATATTTTGAAAGGGAAGACAAATTCAGCCACAGATGCAAAATAAAATAACATGCACTAAATTTATGCAGAACATGTATTTGACAGATTTCATATAGAGAAGAAGCCTGAGAAGGTAACTCAAACAGAATGCAAAGGAAAACATAAATGAACGCTTAGAATCTGTCCCCGTTACTGACAAAGAATGGAACTTTAGTAGAAAACCTATTCTTCTTCTCCTCAAAATTGATAAAATATAGGGTAAGAATATTAACAAGGGTTTCTTAAAAAGAGAATATAATGCATATAGAAACAAAATGAACCATTCGATTCCATTCACTTGCTGCCAAAAATTGAACTTTTGCATGAACCATATTACCATTCCCATAAAAATTCAAAACACAGTATGTTCCATTCATCATCATCATAGTTCAACTAGCTGAGGCCATAACCACAAATAATTTCGTATAAATTGAAAATATGTAAAAGCAGATGGGGTAGTGACCTTGGGGTTCATCCAGAGTTAGGTCGTCAACTTTATCCTCAACCTCTTCAGCTGAAACTTTACTAGTGCTAGACTCATTGGATCCATTCGCAAAGTCCGGCGCTGCCTCCTCCATACGCGTTGCGGCGGAGCTCTCGTTGCTGGCCATCTCGATCAAAACTGCGCAGAACGGAATAAAAAGTCACCATCGGAATACAAGCACACCTATATATACGTAAAATTAGGACAATTTTGAAATAGAGCTAGGGTTCGAGATAAAATTATCAGAAA
Organism: Schizonepeta tenuifolia; assembly: GCA_029490685.1. Classification (NCBI taxonomy): domain Eukaryota; kingdom Viridiplantae; phylum Streptophyta; class Magnoliopsida; order Lamiales; family Lamiaceae; genus Schizonepeta; species Schizonepeta tenuifolia. The sequence continues at coordinate 5,548,471 of CM055958.1, forward strand.
AATCAGAAAAAAAGGAAACTTGAATGATGAGAGATAGAACATAGAAAAACGGAGCAGAGGAGCGACCTAAGAACGCAAAATGTCGGGAGAACGGCGGGTGGAGGGCGGCGTAGGGAAGCGGCTGAGCAGAATGCGTTAATATACCACTGCGATTTATGCAACCGACGTGTTGATTACCGAAGTACGAGGGGCTGTATTCAAGATGGAATTCGGCGGTAAATTTTTTAAATACGGAATTGAGAATTCCCCAAGAATGTAGGGTATTGGATGGAATTTCAGGTGAAATTCACGAGGAATTGAAGAATTGAATTCCGCGATTCCAGCGACCGCAGGGTTCCAGCGCCCGCTGGAAATTAAAATTCTCAAATTAAAATAACAATCCAATGCTGGAAACGTTTCATGTTCCAACGCCACTCAACAATAGCGGACGCTCAGAACAACTCAGCGACCGCTAGCACACAGCGCCTGCTGGAAAGGCCGCAGTGATCGTGGTGTCCGAGCACTGGCGTGGATGTTCACATAATCGAAATTCTGAGGGGGTGAGGTCGGAATTCATGCTTCACAATTTTGGAGTGAATTCCATGAAATTCCTTAAGAATTGTAATTCCAAAGAATGTTATACACTAGGAATTAAATTCCATATTTCAATTCTATGTTGAATATACCAGAAATCTTGAATTCTATTTTAATTCTCTGTTGAATACACCAGGAATCTTCAATTCTTTTAAATTCCACATAATTCCATCTTGAACACATCCCCTTTAGTATTCATTCATTCCCCTCTTTGAGTTTTCTATTTTCTTACTTATAACTGAACACCCATAAATACTTAAGTAGGCATTTGGTCGGCTAGATATAACAAGATTAGTTAACTTATCTATATTTATCAGGTGTTTGCTAGGTTAGATAAATTATCTTACAAGCCCGTTGGAAGATAAAGCCCGCTACATAAATCACTGTTCGGTCCTGATAAATTATCTCTCCAAGTCGGTCGGATTATTTTTTCTTTGTAAAATAGTGACGTGAAGTATATGCCCTTATTCCATCCTTCTCCCTCATTCTCCTTTTCCTTTTCTCCTGCTTATTTTCGTTCGGCAGCGCAATATAAGAATTGAAAATCACGAAAGGCAGCGACGAGCCTTTGCCGCCGGAACAGGTAAACATCTCACCGTCTTCCACGAATTTCGTCCACAAATTTTGCAATCTGACCTTCGTTTTTTTCTGTCCTCCAATCTGATTTTTTTGTGTTCGACTTATTAGTGAGAGTCAATCGGTGTATTGTGTCGTCTTTTGCATTATCAACTTAATTTGGCCAATTTATGAATTGGCCGAACAAATAATTACTTACTTCCTCCGTTCTGTTGAACTTGTCCCATTTGAGATCGGTACAGAAATTAAGTATAAGAATATTATATGATAAAGGGTGTGTTTAGTGTAGTGAATAAAATGATATAAAGTATTTTTTTTTTTGGTAAAATAGATTAATTTTATTTCACCAGTGTATCAATTACAGCTCCAAACAAACAACCCCTCAACCAATCAACCTCACCAACACAAAAACTCTCAGAACAAAAGGCAATACAACACTAATGACTCAGCTTCTAAGCATCTTTATCAGACGAGAATCCTTCATGCAACTCATAGCTATTTGGAGCTGGCATTATCGCACGATCACCTGGTCACTGCTGGAAACCTGCTTGAATTTTCTTTGATTCCTCTCTCTCCATATCTGGTAGACTATAACAGCCGTCATTGCTCGATAAAGTTTCTGTTTCCCAGACTTCGCATGACAATGATTTATGATAGCTCTCTTCTCTTGCTCCCAATCAGTAGGGTTCCTGTGTATCATGCACCATCGTGCCACCTCAGTCCACACCTTCGCTGTAAACTCGCATGCAAAGAATAAATGATTGTGATTTTCAGCTTCTTTCTTGCATAGACAGCATAACGGATCAACATGAATCCCTATTTTGCTCAAATTCTCACACGTAGCCAGCTTGTTCATCATGGCCAGCCATGCAATGAAAATACATTTTGGAGGGGCAATATTGCATCCAATCAGTCTATACCATGCCACCCTCCTGATATCTCCTCTGAGTTTACCATACATTTTTTTTAATAGAAAACTCCTGATTCTCCACACAGCTCCACCCATCCTCAACTTCTTGTACTGTCTCCCTAGCTCCAAGAATCTTCTTTATTACCCACGACGCTTAAATAGATTGTGGCATAGTCCTCAAATCTTGCCCCTTAATGTAGTACACATGGATCCATTGCACCCAATACTTGTCTTTTTTCTGGGCTAAGTTCCATAACAGCTTACATAGGGCAGCTTTATTCCAATTCCTAAGATCAATCACATTCCATCCTCCTGCCTGAGTTGGGGAGCAGATTTGTTCCCATGAGACGAGATCTTTTGGAGACTTCAACCTTGCATGTCCACAGAAACACTCTGCAAGCCGTCTCTATAACTTTGATCACCTTTTGAGGCAAGAGAAAGACGTGGCACCAATAAGTCTGAACATTGAATAGAACATATTTTATGAGTTGCAATCTACCTGCATAGGATAGAAGTTTAGATGTCCATCTCTCAATTCTTATGAGTATTTTCTTGATAAGGGGTTGACACTGAATAATGGAGAGTTTTTTTGAACTGAGAGGCACCCCTAAATACTTAAAAGACAATTCTCCTTTACTTAATCCAAACTCCTGAAGAATGGCAGCTTGTTGTTCCTCCTTCACTCCTCCAAAATACACACTGCTCTTTGTCTGATTTGCCTTGAGACCAAATACTGTTGAGAACTTCTCAAAAGCTTTCATGAGCTGTCTAATAGAGTCAGGGTCTCCCTTAGCAAATAACAGTAAATCATCAGCAAAACAGACATGTGTGAGATCAAATTTCTTACACCTATGGTGATAATGAAACTGATGGTCCCGATACGAGTTCTGGTGTATGGGGGAGGGAATACACCAGATAGGAATTTTAAAAACAACCCCCGAAAAATACTACAACTGAGTAAGAAGACTCAGCTGGAATCACAATTGAGTAAGAAAACTCAGCTGGAAGAGTGGTGCTGTGCGGAATGTGGTGGATACAAAAACAACTCGTATAAAACAACTCACGCTCAGATGCAAGGTCGGTCAACAACCAAATCAGTTGAAATGTAAAGATGCAGTTTTAAGTGCTGGTTAGTTGGACAGTTAGATATGCAGAAAGTAACTGAACGGAAAACACAAAAACACAAAGCAATTACGTGGTTCGGAGAGAACTCCTACGTCCACGGGAGTTGTGAGTCCACACAACTCAGTCCAAATTCTTTAGGACAGCTACCACAAAGCTTACGCGGGCTTTGCAACCGTACAGATAAGTTTGCGGGTACTTATCAACCTTTCTACTCAATTTCGGGAAGAGCAGGATCCTAACAACCTTTTTAGGGGATGTGTATAAGGGTGGGTTTTCCAACTACTAGCTCTAACAAAGAAGTGAACTAGGATCTAAGCTTGAACGAATGAAGACACAAACTAAGATCGAAAACACCAAGACAAATTCTAACTCTCTATGAACTCTCAGCTGGTGATGTTCTTAGAAAGAGAATAATTGCAGTTTAGCTTGTGCGCAGTAAATCGTCATTCTTTCGCTCTTCTGTCTCTTATATATTGATGAATGAATGAATGCCTCTATTTATAGGCGGTGAGGATCAACTAGCCGTTGGAAGAACCGTTGATCTCTGTTCTGTGAAAGCGATGGCTTGTCTCTCATCTCCAGATTTTCCCGATTTGGCAACTGTGAACTTCTGCTTTCCTTCTGAGACAACCTTGTGTTGGGCCAAATGAGGTAATGACAGAACGCCAAACCTTCACGTGACTTCTTATTTGAAATTCAAATTTCAACCTTTGTCTTTCAACATTGGTTAGTCGGTTGAGACGTTTGATCTTCATCCGAGTGGTCTTCAGCTGATGTTCCATCTGATCGCTACCTTCATCTGACATTTTGTCTGAAGAGGAACAGTTGAACCCTCAGCTGCCTTGAACTTCATGTTGTCGATTTATTAGATTGAGTCCTTCAACTGATGTTCTATCTGAGTTTCCATCTTTAGTTCTATCCGAGTATAGCTATGTTGCTGTCTTCAGCTGGAGTCCTGTAAAGATAAAATTTAAACATTGCTCAAACAGCGAGCCTAAATACTAACATTAGGATATGGCAACATCTACTCGGTTGGGGTCAGTTGGTTTTGGAATCAATCAAAACTTTACTAAATTTTCCAACAATTTCCCCCTTTTTGATGATGTCAAAACCCTACTGATCTAAACCCCACTGACATATCTATAATCTCAGCTGAAATTCTAGACAGTCTATAAGATTAAACATCAAATGGTTAGCACAGTTATAACATGGTATTGAAATAACTTTGCGATTCAGAGCTTGGACAACTGGAAAATTGTACGTCAAGATGAATCGGATATATGATGAAAGTTTTCATTACAACTGATGTGTTTACACAGATATGCATAGAAATCAATTACATCAGTGGCTCAAAAACTCTATCTCGGCTAATACTTCAGCCCATACTTGCCGAAAATCCTGACAAAAATTTCTCTCTTGGCATCTGATTCCTTCGAGATATCCACTCCATGTTCCTGACAGACTTTTCTGGCTTCAGCTGCGATCTTCTGCCTGTTAGGATTTCTTGTATCTGGAATGAATGGAGGAAGATATGTAACCTTCTGAGGGACATGGACAGTATTCATGTCCAGCTTTGCATCAATCATAGCTCGTCTGAACTGGTTGAACATGCCCGGATCCCCAGAGTGAAGCTCGGTTAGGGCTTCTTTGAATGCTCTTCTTGAATCCCCAGTTGTGAACACCTTCCTGTAGTAGAAATCATTCACAAATTCTTGTTTGAATGATTCCCAATCATCATTCCATTCTTCCGGCATCCATTTATCAACATGCTTGAAGCGTCCCTGGAGCTTGATCTTTCCCGACAGTCTTTGCTGCTTCATTTTTGCTTCAGCCTTCACTTGATGTTTCTCGATGCGTCGTCGGCTTCGGGAGGCAACATTTCTATCCAAGTTATTGGTAACCTTGGCAAGCTCTTCCTCGAACTTGTTAACTCTTGTTGCTTGGTTGGCCGCGAATCTCTTCACCCATTCTGGATTCATGTAATCCTTCTCCGGGACATCCATAGCTTTAGCAGCAGCAATACACTCTTCGGTTGTAATACCCGTAGAGTTCAGCATCGATCTCGGCTGCAATCTCGGCTATGGAGTTGTAGGAGACTCCATACTTCTTCGCCTGCTCCATGTCCTTAGCCATTTCTTCTCCTCCGACAACAATAGATTTCAGCTGTTCTTGTTTCTTGTCGGTTGGCTTCTTCGGATCGGACTTCTTCGGAGCTGTCTTCTTCAGCTGAGATTCCTTTCCGGCTGGCATATCTTCTTCAGTTTGCGTCTCATCTTCCCCCTTTTTGGCATCAGCAATAAGGCTTGCGACTGAGCCATCCAGAGAAGTGAGGTTTTGTTCAGCCTGCTGGATCCGGTTGAAGAGTTCATCTACAGCACATTCCACATCAACCTTCTTCGCCAGTTCCTTATCACGACGCTCTTGATCAGCTTTCTTCATTGCAGCGAAGGTTTCAGTGACTTCTGTTTGAAAAGCAACGAACTCAGCCCATTTTTGTTCGAACCGAGAATCCCATTCTTTGTCTTGCGTCTGTTGAGATTTTGCAAGATTGGATTCTGAGATGGACTTGAACACGTTCAGGTCTGATCTGATTCCAAGAACTGTTGTCTTCAGGTCATTGATGTCTTTGCTAGTGGATGTTGAGAAGTTATCCAGCTTCATCTTTATCGCATCATGTTCTTCCAGCAGCTTCCTATGTTTCTCATCCTGAGCTTTATCATCCTCTGCTGTTCTTCGCGGTTGAGCTGGATGTTGGCTATCATCTCCTTCCTCAGCTGATTGACTCTCTCAGCGATCAGCTCGCATATTTCATCCGATGAGGGTGCTGGCTGATCAGATGGTGCTGGTTGTTCAACAACAACCATGACTTGGCGATTGGCCAGGTACTGTTGAAGTTCTTCTTCCTCTTGCTTTGCTGCTGCTACAGCTGCGTCAATATCATCCATGAATTCTGCAGACATGGCCAGCATGTTGTCAAGAAAGGTGACACATTCTCGATCTGTTGTCAACTCCCTTGTGTCTCTTCCTTCTGCCTTACTGATATCCAGACGACGAGTCAATAGTGCGATCTTGTTGTTGTACGCAACCTCGAGGCTGGTATAATTGAAGTATTCCCTCAGACGAGACTCATATGCCTTGAGCTGGTTCCAGCTGTGTATCCGGACGGTATCTTCCTTGACATACCAATGGTTGAAAATGATATTGAATTGATACAACAGCTCAGTTTCGAGCGTGACAAAGGTGGGCATGTCGCGCGCCTCGGGGAACATACCAATCAGCTTCTGAAAGCAATATACCAACTTGCCTTCATGTTCCAGCGCGACAGCTCGACGATCAGCTTCTTCGTCAATGGGGAAAGGAGAGAGATTTTCAAAGGGAATAGGTTTAAGAGTTTCCTCAACATTGGCCAAAGAAGAGGTCGTAATGTTGGCATCGAGTGGGGAGCTCGGAATTTCTGACTGAAGATCAGTTGAGAGAACCTCTCTGTGTTGTACGGCATCAGCTCTTGTCGTGGGAAAGGATAGAACATCTTCGGATTCCTTGGATGAAGAAGCTGCATCCGAGGATATGTTCGGATCGGTTTCCAGCCCTTCTATCCCATCTTGATGGGGAAACCTCAACTTCCTTGTTCCACTTACGCGAGGAACAATTTCGAAAGCAGCCTCGTCAACTGAGTGACTCGAGTCAGATGGTACCTCCTCAGCTGGTTTTGCAACTGACGGTTTGATACGAACCTCCAACTTCTTCTTAAGCAGCTCTTCCTCTCTGTCTTTATCTGGCTCATCTCTGAGTCGGCGTGCAGCTGTCGATTTTGAAGAGTGGCCGACAGCTGGAGGCAGCTGAGATTCCATCTGCTCCTCAGTTGTATCTTTCTCCACAGCTGATTTCACAGCTTCCCTTTTGTCTTTTGGAGTGTAGACACTTCGAATCACATCAAGAACTTTCTTGGTTGTTGGGAACAGCATCTGCCTTTTAACTGGTGTCTCCTCACAGTCTTCCCACACCATGTTCTGATCCTTCGTGGCGAGAAGTATCAGGGCAGAGATTTTGACTCCAAAATTAAGAGTTCCCTTAACACTCAACAATTTTTCCCCGGAATCATTTGTAGTTTATGAAATCTTCTGCTTCTCCATCGTCAACTGGTGTTCGAAGTACTTGAACCAGTTGATGTTGTGCTTGTGCTCCAAAGCTATCTGTTGCTTGAACTTGGGTCGGCTGATATCTCCAAAAGCTCCGTTGTATCCAAAGATAACCTTGGATATAACATCGAACAGAAGTCGATGCTCGGGTTTCAACTTTGTTCGCTGCAGGTTGCTCCTCAATCTTTCTGAGGTGATAAGAGCATTCTCAAGAAATAGATCTGCATCTGCATCTGTGATGTTCTCGACGGTGTCCGTGGCAGTCAGATTCGGTGGAATGATGGAGCTTAGTATCTCGGAAACCTGTAGCGGGATGGTGACACGGCGGATTGTTCTGGCAGAGACGTCGCGCTGTCGACAGAAGATTTCTGAAACGAGGCCTACTCGGCTGTCGATAGGAGATTTCAGGTTCATGTAAAATTCCCCGACCTGTCGCCTGAGTAAGTGGGTGGGAAAGAGCGTTGCCCACTCAAGAAGACGATTATCCCTGAGAAGAACGGCGAGAGGGGATAACACCGGTGAGTCCAGTGCTTCTTTTGACAGAATCTGCTCAAAGTGGATTTTAAATATCATCATATCATAAGATTCCTCGTACGACGAAGGGACAAGTGTTGGTGCTGATGATGCCATCTTCTTTCCTTGCGATGAAGCTTTCGGTGCCATTTTGTATTCCAGTGAAGTTTATATATAGAGAGAAGAAAAGAAGAACTTAGCCGAAAATGGTGAAACAAAATCAGAGACGAAGATGAACATTTACTCAGATAAACACAAGTATAGAAGGTAAGAAATCACTTCCTGATTTTCCGCCTTTTATAGGTTAGTGGGTCGTTTGAAATAGATGGACAAGATTGAATGGCACGAATCCATCAACGGCTGAGATCTCGCGACTGTTGACGAACTCTGACTGACGTCACATTCCGAGTTCCAATACGCGCGCGTGAGAAGGTGAACTGTTTTTGTGTCAGCCCACTCGCACTATAAAGTAAGGCTATTGATGTTCAGCCGTACTTTACATTAAATGCGCTATGATTTCTATTTTAATCTATCTGACATGCTCGGGAATGTTTGAATTTATTTCAAACATTCACATTTAAGACCTAAACATCTGCAGACATAAATGATACCTGCCAGCTGATGTCGGAATCAGCTGTGTTCCAATGTTGCGGCATGCCATCAGCTGACTCGAGTTCGTCTGTTCAGCTGACGTCTAATGTCTTCGGATGGCGATCCGCATCTGAGATTCCCCCTGCATCTGAGCTTCCCCCTCAGATGGATATCTATCTTTTCACCTCGGCTGATTCCTCATCTGAAGGATCCAACAATCCAAGGAGATCACATAACATATTGAATCGTGCTTCGGCTAGTGGTTTGGTGAAGATATCGGCTCTCTGAATCTCAGTTGGAATCTTCTCCATAGATACATCCTTCTTCTCAATATGATCTCGGATAAAATGATGTCGGATGTCAATGTGCTTCATCCGAGAATGGTGAACAGGATTCAAAGAGATAGCAATGGCACTTGAGCTATCACAATGGATGGGAACCTGTCCAGTTGCTACTTCATAATCTCTTAGTTGTTGCTTGAGCCACAACACTTGCATGCAACAACTACCAGCAGCCATATACTCTAACTCGGTTGTAGAAGTGGCAACACATGCTTGTTTCTTGGAAAACCATGAAACTAGCTTGCTTCCCATGAACTGACAGTGTCCAGAAGTGGACTTCCTATCCAACCGATCTCCGGCTAGATCCGCATCTGAGTATCCGGACAGTTGGATATTGTCGTCAGTTGGGTACCACAACCCAACATTAACAGTACCCTTCAGATACTTAATGATGTTCTTTGCTGCCAACATGTGTGCTTCTCTCGGCTGAACTTGGAACCGAGCACACACTCCAACCGCGTAAGATATATCTGGCCGACTGGCGGTTAGATATAGCAAAGAACCAATAATCCCTCTATACTTACTGGCATCCACGGGTTTTCCCTCAGATCCGGGCTCAATCTTCCAGTTAGTGTTCATCGGGATCCTTGTGGTTTTACTTGTCTGCAAACCGAACTTTGCGATGAGCTCCTTTGTATATTTGGACAGATTAATAAAAATCCCTTTTGGTGACTGCTTCACTTGTAGCCCAAGAAAATAATTCATCTCACCCATCATTGACATCTCGAATTTCTCCTTCATGAGAGTTGAGAATTTCTCGCACAGCTCCTCCGACTTGGAACCGAATATGATGTCGTCGACATAGATTTGCACAACAAGTATATTTTCTCCAACTTTTATGGTGAACAGTGTTTTGTCAACTGACCTTCGTTTGAACCCCGAGTTCAGAAGAAAACTACAGAGAGTGTCATACCAAGCCCTAGGTGCTTGCTTCAATCCATAGATTGCTTTCTTCAACTTATACACTCTTCCATCACCAGTCTCAAAACCGGGAGGCTGTTCAACATAAACATCTTCCTTAATATCACCGTTGAGGAAAGCACACTTCACATCCATCTGATAAACCTTGAATTTGTGAAATGCGGCATAGGCTAGAAATATTCGGATGGCTTCCAACCTTGCAACAGGCGCGAAGGAATCCTCGAAATCAATTCCTTCTTGTTGGCAATATCCCCGAGCTACCAGCCTTGCCTTGTTTCTCACGATGAATCCAATGGCGTCTCTCTTGTTCTTGAAAATCCACTTTAATCCAATGACTTTAACACCATTTGGTCTTTCTACCAACTCCCATACACAGTTGCGTAGAAATCCATTCAGCTCTTCTTGCATGGCTGTTGTCCAATGAACACAGTTGAGAGCTTCCATAACATGCTTCGGCTCTGGCACATCAGCTACGAAACATGAAATCATAGCAACATCTCCGGCTTGCTCGAACTCCTCAAGAACTGCCAACTCCTCAGCATATTGGGTGTAAGTGCTGAAATCTTTCTCGGCTGAATCTGGATTTGCAACTCTGCTCCTAGTACGCACACCTTTGGCTGGATCTCCGATGATGTTGTCCTTAGAATGATCTTCATACCATCTCTTGTTGCGTCTTCCTTTTTCTTCCAACAGTGGCAGTTCCGTGATTTCAAATGATGGGATAACCTGAGCCGTGGGAGATGCTGAGATCTTCAGAATTGGTGATTTATCTGCTGTTGAGTCTGGATCCTCAACATGGATAATATCTCGAACCGGGCTAGGTTGGGCTTCGGATGCTGATGCAGTTGAAGTAACATCAGCTGAAGTTCCCCCTTGAGATGAGCTGAGGTCCTCACATTCATCTTCAAAGGAACAAGGATCATCATCCTCGGTTGCCCATACCAATGGTTCAGCCAGATTCTTCTGCCTTAGAACCTGCGATCTAGTGAGAGTTGGTGGAACATGTAGATCTACTTGTTGTCCTTTAGCCTGTTCCCTGCACTCAAAAGTAGATTCATCAAAACTAACATGAGGTGTTATCTCCACAACACGAGAAATGTTGTTAAAGACTCTATAAGCCTTGATCCGAGCGGCATATTCGAGAAATATGCCATTCGAAGCCTTGGCGTCAAAAGTTTTTAACTGAGTATTCCCATTGTTGTGAATATAACACTTAGAACTAAAAACGCGAAAATATGAAATATCAGGCTTCCTGCGTCTCCATAGTTCATATGGAGTCTTTCCCAACCGCTTGGTCTGAAGAGACCGGTTCTGGGTGTAGCATGCTGTGTTGGTTGCCTCGGCCCAAAATCTCTTTGGCAGAGCTGAGCTTGTCAATATGGATGTAACAGCATCCTTCAGCGTTCGGTTTCTTCGCTCGGCTACTCCATTCTGTTGTAGAGTACGAGCAGCCGATGTTTGATGAGTGATTCCGTGCTTCCCGTAGTATTCGATGATGGTTTCATTGAGGAACTCGGTTCCACGGTCTGATCGGATAGAAATGATTTTCATCTCTTGTTGGTTAGATATCTGATCCATCAGCTTGGGTAGCTCATCTTGGGTTTCACTCTTGTGACGCATGAAAATGGTCCACGTGTACCTAGAGAAATCATCAGTAACAACAAGTGTATATTCGTTACCATTCATGCTCTTGGGAGTAACAGGCCCGAAGAGATCCATATGGATCAGCTGCAATACTCGGTCGGTTGATGCAATCATTTTCAACCGAAAGGAGGATCTAGCGAGCTTTCCCAGCTGACACGCACTGCAGATATGGGTTGGTGAAAACACACGGTTCGGAATACCCTTTGCATGTTCCTGTCTCGCAAGGCGGTTCATTGTCTTGAAATTCAGATGGTTGAGCCTTTTGTGCCACAGCCACCTCACATCTGAACTGCTCTTCGATAAAAGACAGGTCTCAGGAGGACTACTATTCCAATCTGCATAGTAGACATTCCCGGTTGGGGATCGATTTTCCAACAATATGACTTGCTTTGTTCTGACATTTTTGACCCTGCAGCCCTGCGCATCAAACTTGACAGAGAAACCATTATCACAGAATTGGTTGATAGAGAGCAAGTTATGCTTCAATCCATCAACATATGAAACATTGGAAATAGACACGTGATTGGTTTCAAGGGTACCGTAGCCTTTGGTGTGACCTTTTGAGTTGTCACCAAAGGTAATAGATGGTTCTTCCTTCTCCACGAAACTCCCAAGCAAATCCCTCAGATTTGTCATGTGTTTCGAGCATCCACTGTCCATCACCCACATGGTATGTGATACTTTATTCTTCCTCAGCTGTTCCTCCTGCTCCTGCACAGAGAAACACGCTTAGGTCCCCAATTTTAGTTGGGTCCTGGAGGGTTAGAACCAGTTCCCCCTTGAACTGTGGGTCGTTTTTCCCTGTAGATTCGGATAGATTTGTCATTCCAAATTATCTTTCCTTCTCCATCAACTATAACAACACCTCGGTCATCCTTAGGCTTGTTGTTATTATTGACGTTCTGTTTCTTGGGAGGAGATTGATTTCTCCCATTGTGGGCTTTAGGAGGAGAGATGTTCCCCCTGTTTTGTTGACGTTTCTTACCCTTTTGGTTTTGCAGATGAGGTCGAACGCCATTTTGGAATCTTTGTGGCTGAGTCTGATTCCATTTTCCTGGCTGTTGACGACAGCTATTCATGCCTGGTTGTTCATTCATGTTCTGGCATGAATATCCACAGCTGTTGGAACTGTTCCACATTGGTTGACTCTGATGGAACCTCTGGTTGTTCTGATGATGGAACCGATGTTGATTCTGAGGATTGAATCCCTGTCGGTTTTGTTGATTCTATCCCTTATGAGGTCGGTTTTGATTGTATCTCCGATGTCTCTGGTTCCTCTTCTGAGTCCTGGAACATTCCCCCTCGGTTGTTATCCCAACCGATGGATTCTTCAGTTATCCAACCACAGCTCCTTTTCCTTTCTCAGCTGCAGTTCCCTTAGCAGGTTGTGATGTAGGTACTTGCTGTGACGTGAAGGTTGGATTAAGTTGGAGAGTTGCAGACTCAACAGTATTTGGTTTGGTTTGGCAACCGTGACATCCACAACCTTGATAAAGGTTGCGGGTGGAATTCCAGTGTCCTTGACCATGTCGTAGCCGAGTCCAGACACGTCATCCATTTGTCGTCAGTAACTAATGAGATTCTCGATGATTTTGGATGATTGATATAGCTTTATCACGTTGTCCTTCTCAGTTTGTAGATCCTTGAGAAGAACAACTATATGCTCTGTCTGTGCGTCTGACATATTCATCAGCTGGTCGATCTGTGCCTCTTGCTTGTTCAACTGCTCATGCTGCTCCTTGATCTGCTCCTTCAAATCCTCATCGGTTGGAGCCTTAGTTTGGTTGGCCACATTCAATTGACTTTTGAGATCATCAATCTCTTCGATTTGATTTTTGATCAGATCATCCTTTTCGGTTAAGGATTCTTCAAGTCTGGCAAACTGTTCTTGAAGATTCTTAAACTCAACCGATTGCTGACGCAATTCCTCACTGAGTTCTAGGAAGTCACCCCAAGAGGGTTCCAACTCTTCATGTAATGTTTCCTGCATGTTAGTAGCATTGGAAGAATTTAAATTGACTGGACTAGAATGTACCTCATCATCATCATCCTGGTCGGTTCCAAATGCCATGAGACATTGATCCTGTCTGATAGCGTTGTTGGTGGAAGTCAGCTCGTCCTCATCTTCAGTGTCGGTGAATATGTCCATGTCATCAGCTGCTTCTTCTGCAACCATGGCCTTGTTCTTTGCATTTTGCTTGGCCCTCAACGCATCTCTATCTTTCTTCGAAAGATCTGGACAATCAACTTTGAAGTGTCCCGTTTTGCCGCATTCAAAGCAACCGTTGTTCACAGGCTTTGAGTTATCTCGAGTTCGGTTGGATTTATAGAACCGCTTGTATTTTCCGAACCGAGTTTCCATGTCAGCCAGCTTTTTTGACATGGCGGTAATACTCTGTTGCAGCTCTTCTCTGCTTGACTTCTTCGAAGCTGTGTCCGCAGATCTTATTGCCCTTGATGTTCGCGGCTTGGAGTAGTCGGCTTGAAGTGCTACTGTCTTTGTTCTGGAACCAACATCCTCATGTCGACTCGTCTGCACCGAGGACTGAGTTGATCTTCTTCGGTTCACCTTGTACTTGTTTCCTTTCAGAATTGAGAACAGTCTGTCCGTTCCCATCTCTCCAAGATCAGCTCGACTTTCATAAATGTTGGTGAAGGTGTCCCACTCAGCTGGTAGGGCTTGTAATAATTTGAGATTGATCTCTCTCAAAGTATATTTTCCTCGTCGGATAGACTGAATCCTTCGGATGATATCCATGAACCGAAGCTCCAACTGATCAATGGTTTCATCGACTTTTAGACAGAAATTGTTTAAATCTTGACAAGCATGGGAGAACTTGTTCTCCTTGGTTTTGTCACTTCCTTCACTAAGAGATGCCAAAATATCCCACATTTCCTTAGCTGTGTTGCACTCTTCTATCCATGGAAGATAGTCTTGTCCAACTGTGGACATGATAGTGCTCTGAGCCCAGATATCCAACTGGCTCACTTTTGCTTCCTCAGGAGTAAAATCTTCTGGGTTCTTCTCGACTATCACCTCAGTTGCATCCCCATCATTGGGATTTGTAGGAGTGCGAATGACTTTTTCCATGATGGTGATCGGTCCGGATGTAATCACTTGTTGCATTCGATGATGCTTGGACAGTAGAATCTTCTTCATCCGAGTTTTCCAGGATGTATAGTTCACAACCGAGAACATGACAACAATCTTATCTTTAACATCCATCTGCACACAACAAACATACGACAAATGCAAGCAGAAATGCACTAGCATGAAAAAGATCTATTCAGTTGACCACTGAAGAAAAACACCTCGATTCACACCTCGTGAAACAAAGACATCGGTCTTGTGAACCACTGCTCTGATACCACTTGATGGTCCCGATACGAGTTCTGGTGTATGGGAGGGGGGAATACACCAAATAGGAATTTTAAAAACAATCCCCGAAAAATACCACAACTGAGTAAGAAGACTCAGCTGGAATCACAACTGAGTAAGAAAACTCAGCTGGAAGAGTGGTGTTGTACGGAATATGGTGGATACAAAAACAACTCGTATAAAACAACTCACGCTCAGATGCAAGGTCGGTCAACAACCAAATCAGTTGAAATGTAAAGATGCAGTTTTAAGTGCTGGTTAGTTGGACAGTTAGATATGCAGAAAGTAACTGAACAGAAAACATAAAAATACAAAGCAATTACGTGGTTCGGAGAGAACTCCTACGTCCACGGGGAGTTGTGAGTCCACACAACTCAGTCCAAATTCTTTAGGACAACTACCACAAAGCTTACGCGGGCTTTGCAACCGTACAGATAAGTTTGCGGGTACTTATCAACCTTTCTACTCAATTCTAGCTGATGTTCCATCTGATCTTCATCCGAGTGAGATGGTTGAAGACGTTTAATCTTCATCCGAGTGGTCTTCAGCTGATGTTCCATCTGATCGCTACCTTCATCTGACATTCTGTCTGAAGAGAAACAGTTGAACCCTCAGCTGCCTTGAACTTCATGTTGTCGATTTATCAGATTGAGTCCTTCAACTGATGTTCCATCTGAGTTTCCATCTATAGTTCTATTCGAGTATAGCTATGTTGCTGTCTTCAGCTGGAGTCCTGTAAAGATAAAATCTGAACATTGCTCAAACAGCGAGCCTAAATACTAACATTAGGATATGGCAACATCTACTCGGTTGGGGTCAGTTGGTTTTGGAATCAATCAAAACTTTACTAAATTTCCCAACAGAAACAATGTGTTCTGTTTGAGTTCCTTGAGACACCTATTCAAATACTCCATACAAATCACAAATAGGTATGGAGATACTAGATCTCCTTGCCGCAACCCCTTCTTAGCTTCAAATTGCTCAGTCAAATCCCCATTCACACAGATTATATAAGATACAGTTGTGAGGCAAGCCATTATCCATTTCACAAAAGTGCATGGGAACCCCATTTCTAGCATTAAGCATCTCATAAACGGCCACTCGACTGAATCATATGCTTTTTGTAGGTCAATCTTAACCATACACCTTGGGAAGAGCTACTTTCTTCCATACCTTTTTACAAGTTCATGACTCAGTAAAATGTTATCAAAAATTACTCTACCCTTGACAAAAGCAGATTGACTCTCACTAATAAGTCCCCTCAAAACATTATGCATTCTGTTAGCCAAAATTTTTGAGATGATCTTGGAAAGGATACTACAGCATGCTATAGGCCTATATTCCTTTACAGTAGTTGCTGCATCAGACTTGGGAATAAGAGTGATGAGAGTTTTGTTGACTAACCTTGGCATGAAACCAGTTTTAAAGAACTCTTGCACAGCTTCCACCACTGAATTTCCAATTACACTCCAAGATTTCTGAAAAAAGTAAGCATTAAATCCATCAATTCCAGGGGCTTTGTTAGGATTCATTGCAAAAAGAGCATTCTTGATTTCTGCTGTAGTAACCTCTCTACAGAGATCAAGCTGTTGTTTATGATTAAGTACGGCTCCTCTTTTTACAATTTCCTTGTCCAGCATAGGCAAAGTGTCAGCTGCTGTACCCATGAGAGAATGATAGAATTGTCAAATCTCCTGCTTCATCATTTCCTGATCTCTACATCTGGTCCCATCTGCTTTATACAAAACCTTAATAGCATTGCAATTCATTCTAGCTCTAGCATAGGCATGGAAGAACTTGGTGTTGGAGTCACCAAGTTTAATCCAATCTACCCTTGACTTTTGTCTCCATATCTGCTCTTCTATGGCACTTCACTTCTCTAATTCTATCAATGTGTTCTTTTTCTCTTGGATCAGCAGGTCATCCAAATGATCTTGATTGAGTTTTTGTTGAATTTCTACTAGTTTGCTTCGAGTCTCACTCACTTTCTCTGCAGTTTCCTGAAAGTGATGAGTGTTGATTTGCTTCAAAGGGTGTTTGAGGGCTTTACATTTCCTCCAAATGTTTAGCAATCCATTCCCATGCCACTGTTCTCCCCAATTCTCTTGAACAATGTTCAAGAAATCTTCATGCTCTGCAATGATATTCAGAAATTTAAATTGAGCTTTCCTCTGTCTATAATCTTCAGTAAAATCTATCAAAATAGGACAGTGGTCAGATACTCCTTTCTCCAAAATTTCCACTATACAGTAGGGATATTGAGTATGCCAGGCTGCATTAGCAATACATCTATCCAAGAGTGATAGGATTCTTGCTTCTCCTTCCTGATTGTTACACTAGGTAGACTCTCCTCCCACCATTCTTACTTGACTGAGGTCATTGAGCTGCATACACTCAGTGAAGTCTTTAATATCAGCTTCTGTTACAACATTACCATGATACCTCTCTTCAGCTTTGAGAATGGCATTATAATCTCCTCCCATCAAGATTGGTCCATTAACCTTTCTACTTACCTCTGTGAGGAATTGCCACAGATCTCTCCTTTGTTCTACTGTATTCATACCATAGATTGCCACAAACTCTTGTTCTTTGCATGTCTAGATCTACAATATGGCACTGTATACCTTGTGCATGGTACTCAATAGCATGAACATCAACTTTCTTACTATTCCATCCCACCCAAATCCTTCCATTGACAGCCTTTGTATAATTGTTTTGAATTTTCCAACCCTTGCTTATTCTGTCAGTAATGTGCCCAAACTTGTTCTCCTTTACTCGAGTCTCTAATAATGCTACAATATCTACTTTATATTTTTTCAGAAAGAGCTTAATCTCTTTCTGTTTGAGGGGTTTATTACACCCCCTCACATTCCACATTACAACTCTTATGGGATCCTAAAGGGGAATAGGTCCCCGCCCTGTTTATCTTGTTCATTCCCCCCTTTATCTTGATATGTATTGCCTATCTGGATATGTATGCGATCACTCGGACTTCTAATAGTGATCTTTGTTGCTATTTTTTTAGGAATGGTCCAGACATCTCCTTCCTCAATTTCCTCCATTGGTATCTCTGGTTTTGGAGCCTCCTTCTCCACTGCCACTTTTGGTATCTTTTTTTTTGCAGCTGGCATAGCTCCAGATTTCTTCCCTTTCATTCCTTCCTCCTTGGCACTGCAATCATGCCCTACAACTTGACACTTCTTACAAAAGGGAGGGATCCAATCATATAAAACCCTTTGCTCAAACTGTTTTCCATCCGCATCCTCAATTAAGATAGAATGTTGAATAGGTTGTGTGACATCAACTTCAACTAACATTCTAGCAAACGAGATCCTCTTCTGTTCAGATGTGCATTCATCAGTGTAAATCGGAGTGCCAATAATACTCCCTATCCTACTCAAAGACCGTGAACCCAAAAAACTGAGTGGTAAATTAGGTAGTTGTATCCATAATGAAATAATCTTCAGAATTTCTTTTTCGAAGCAGCACTTTGCATCCCATGCTTTAACAATGGCAGGTCGATTCGCAATAGTGTGTGGACCTGAGCTTAAGAAGGAATTTCTCCCCTCTATACAGCTAAATCTAACCACAAAATACCCTTCGCTATGAAAAAAGATTTCAGGATTTGCCTGCAGCTCACAATTCCTTATCAAATAGGTATTCAAATATGAGATTGTAGGAGTATCTCCTATGACATACAAGATCACCGCTGATTTCCACTTCCTATTTTCTATCTCAACATCAGATTCCTCCAAACATGCAACCGAAACACCATTCTTCAAGGTAGCCGCAATATAGTTTAGCTGTGTACCTTTAATTTGTGGAAGTTTGGCCGACTCTTTCTCCGTATGGGGCACAGATTTGCTCAGATCTAGCTTCCGGTTGACCTCCAATCGCGATGCCTTCTCAGTTGGAGTAGATCTACTTAGATCTACAGTAGTCACTGTTCCATTGAGTTTCTCCTTTGTGCCGTCTTTGCTTGAGCTTGCATTCATGGTATCACACATATTCCTCTCACCACTCGTTGAATTCTCCGGAGTCTTTACAAGAGTAGCTGGTTTCTTCCTAGGTTTACCTCGAGGCCAACCCTTCTTCTTCTTCATCGACTACGGCTCACGTTAACAAGCAAACACTAACGTGCGCCGAGAGGATTTTCCGTACATAGCTCCCAACTAATCTTCCTTTAATGATATAAAGTATTTTGTTAATTGATAAAGTGACATAAAGTATTCTTGAAGTGATATAAAGTGGTTTTGAAATGATATAAAGTGATTTTTTTAATTATTTTCTTAAAAGGAAATGGGACAAATTGAACGGAACACCTAAAATGGCAAAATGGGACAAGTTGAACAGGAGGGAATATAATTTAATGTAATTTTTATTTATTAAATTTTAAAAAAATAATTATTTATATAATTATTAATTTGAGATAAAAAAAATGAATGTCATCATATTTTTTTTTTATGTATTATTCAATAAACTTTTTAGTTTTAGTAACGATATCCAACTTTATATATATGATTTTTTATATGGCCAACTTTTTTTGTTGAATAAAATGATACAAGTGACTACAATTAACTTATCTCCAATTATCAGTTTTGACATGTTATAAAGTTAAGCGACAAGATTAGTGCATATTGTTATACAGATTTGGAGTAGAGCGTTTTTTTAGGACCGTAACTTTTACTGTTTTTCAATTATAGGCCAAAATTTTGCGGGCTTTCAATTTTAGAATAATAACTAAAATAGTGATCATATTTAGGACAAATTTGAGCCCGATAGGGCTAAGTCGCACATGAGCTCAAAAATTCGGCCCGGTGCCTACTTGATGTTTTTACAAACACTTGGCGTATAAAAATCTGTAAATCAATTCATTCGAAAAATTTAGAATAAAGTTGTTTGTAAGGAAATGAGACAAGTGCTCAGTCACCAAATGGCATGAATGTGTTGTCGAAACAAGTTTAGAGATTGGAATTGCTTTTTAATGAATTTGGTGGTCTTGCCCTTGAAGAGTTGTTGAGAGAGTAGAACACGTGTGCAACCTTAAACTAATCTAATCTTCTTTCAATCCCTCAAAAGATCGTTCTGTCAATATCTGAGGCAATGGTCTGAAATCAATATAAGCTTCGCAGCATCCAATGAAAGAGAAGCGAAGCTGTTGTTAGATAATGTCACGAAAATTTTTGAAGCAGAATTTCATATGCACACTCCAGATATGGCTCTAAAATGTTTTTCTTCTTCAGAAGCATCTTACTAATTTTCCTAACTGCATATTATCAACATAGATACGCCCTCCAATAGTTGGTGAAACGCCCAAGAGAAAAATGAACCTGCAAAAAAATGATTTACAGATTTCTGTATGCCAACTGTTTGTAAAAACGTCAAGCAGGAAACGGGCCAAATTTTTGAGCTCATGTGTGACTTAGCCCGATCGGGCTCAAATTTATCCTGAATATGATTAATTTTTAAGATATTGTCCTAAAATTGAAAGCCCAGAAAATTTTGGCCTATAATTGAAAAACGGTAAAAGTTACGGTCCTAAAAAAACGCTCTACTCTACAGATTTGTAAGAAAGTAATACAGTCGGAAAAAAATTCATTAGATTTAGGACGAGTATAGATATATAAATTTGAAATAGATTTGGATAATATGTGAACACATCCAATTTTTACGTGGTTGGCTTCGTCAAATCGTCCAATATATAAATACATCCAATTTTTAGATAGTTGTTATTTTCGGTGTGCAATTGGATTAGAGTTAAGAGTTAGAGTTAGAGTTAGAGTTAGAGTTAGAGTTAGAGTGAGTTAGAGTTAGAGTTAGAGTCGCATTAGGAAAGTTGGAGAAGGAACACGTTTCTAACATATCGAAAAACACAGTAAAACACACACACACAGTAGTCCCATCTGAATCTGATCAGCAGCAGCATCTAGCCAAATCCCACAGCAGTCGCAATTCCTCCCATCGCGATGGCGTCAGCCCTAGTTTCCGGCCTCAAATACTCCGACAGCCTCACCGTCGTCGGAATCTCCTTCTGCACCGCCGTCGTCTGCGAGGCCATCTCATGGCTGCTCATCTACCGCACCGCCTCCTACAAATCCCTCAAATCCACCATCGACAAGGCCTCCAAAAAGCTCGAGACCATGAAAACCACCGACGCCACCTCCGCCTCCGCGACTCTCCTCAAGAAGACGTCCAAAACCAAGAAGATCGACCGCGTCGAGTCCTCCTTGAAGGAATCCAGCCGCGATCTCTCCATGTTCAAGTTCAAATCGGGCGGCGTCGTTGCCCTAGTTCTCTTCATGGTCTTCGCATTCCTCAACAGCTTGTTCGAGGGGAAAGCGGTCGCCAAAATTCCGTTTGTTCCGATCAAATTAGTCCAGAAGATGAGCCACAGAGGATTGCCGGGCGATGATATGACGGATTGTTCGATGGCGTTTTTGTATTTTTTGTGCTCGATTAGCATTAGGACCAATTTGCAGAAGTTTTTGGGATTCTCGCCGCCGCGTGGAGCTGCCGGCGCCGCCGGCTTGTTCCCCATGCCCGATCCTAAGTCCAGCTGAGGAATTGGATTTTGATCCATCTGGATTTGGATTTCGAAGGTGTTTTAACGCTTTTTTTTTGGTTCGATTCTTCGTTCTCATGAAATGAGATTGCAGATGAGCGGTATTTATTTTCAGCTCTCTCAACAATTCGAATTTTTAATAAGAGCAATTTCGCTGTAATTTAAGTTTTTGACGTTTCATTTTTTACTGTAGCCTTCTTTAAATCTAACAGCGTTTCAACTTTGTGGAAATTCATGGCTTTGTGTGCTTTGTTTATCTTTTGCTTTTGCTACATTATATTGATGCTCTCTGCGGTATAATCTGGAAAATCATTATAAACTTTAGCTGTTAGTGATTTTGCATTGCTGGAAATGGAAACTGCTCGTTTTAATGAGTTTGTTTCATATAGATTAACCTTAGTTCAATTTAAAAAAAAAACCTAAATTTAGGTCGGCACTAATTTAGTCTACATCTTGGAGACTAAGAAGCAAATTTTTGTGTGAATGAATTGCAAGTTTGGATCTTAGTCGATCCGTTTGTCTGGTATTGTTTTTCTGATAACATTAGTTCAATTTAAGATGCTCTCTAAATTTAGGTCTGTACTAATTTAGTCTTACTTCTACATCTTGGAAACTGAGTGCTTGTAACTTTTTGTGTGAATCAATTGCAAATTCGGATTTTTGTCGATCCATTCGTCTGCTATTGTTCTTTGGATAACCTTAGTTCAATTTAAGATGCTCTAAATTGAGGTCTGCACTAATTTAGTCTTACTTCTACAGCTTGGAAACTAAGAAGCCTAAACGCTTGTAACTTTTTGTGTGAATGAATTGCAAGTTTGGATTTTTGTCGATCCATTCGTCTGCTATTGTTCTTTGGATAACCTTAGTTCAATTTAAGATGCTCTAAATTTAGGTCTGCACTAATTTAGTTTTACTTCTACATTTGGAAACTAAATGCGTGTAACTTTTTTGTTCAAATGGATTGCAAGTTTGGATCTTTGTCAATCCATTCGTCTGCTATTGTTCTTTGGATAACCTTAGTTCAATTTAAGATGCTGAGGTTTGCACTAATTTAGTCTTACTTCTACATCTTGGAAACTAAATGCTTGTAACTTTTTGTGTGAATGAATTGCAAGTTTGGATCTTTGTCGATCCATTTGTTTGCTATTGTTCTTTGGATAACCTTAGTTCTATTTAAGATTCTCTAAATTTAGGTCTGCACTAATTTAGTTTAACTTCTACATTTGGAAACTAAATGCGTGTAACTTTTTGTTCAAATGAATTGCAAGTTGGATCTTTTGTCGATCCATTCATTTGCTATTGTTAGTGTCTCTACTTATAGCTGTCAATGTAAGAAGCCTGAACCCATGTAATCCAATTTCAGTGTTATGTCGTCCTTCTTTGTCGATGGAGTCATCTGTTATGGTTCCTTGCAGTTTTTCTTATAGTTGTCCTTCTCCTTTCTCTGCTCAAAGTTTTCGAGTTTATGTTTTCCATTTAAGAATCTTTAGCTGTTGTAATTTTTTGATGAATGTAATGCTGAGTGGTTTCCTTCTCATTTGTTAATGGACTTGTATGTTAGTTCTTTGTGATTTTTCTTATAGATGTCGTTCCTTCACTCGAAATAGCTGCAATTGATGGAAGTAGTTTCTAGCAATAGTTAAAGTTGGAGTCTTTCTGTGGTTGTTCGCGAAGGGCGTGTTCAATCAAGTTAATTTCTAAGGCAATCCATGAATTATGTGTACTTGTGCAATTTGTTTGATTTTTCTGCAGAAGACATGCTGGATGGCTTATTCTCGGGTCAATCCGTTAATATTCGTGTTGTAATGATATTTGAGTCGATCTGTGGATTTTTGTCATTGTGCTCGTGTTTCTTGGAAATTCCTTAACTCCTCCAATTTCTTGGGCTGCTCTGATTACCACTTATTTAGACTGCTAATTCTAATTGTGTATCTGTTAGCTTAATGAATGTCAAACAAATGTTATTCCCTCCGTCCTACTCAAAATTTCCGTTGCCTGTTGCACAAGTATTCTAGTTCTGCTCCCATTGTATGTGCTCACAATCATAATATAAGAACATATTGACTGTTCTACATTAAAGTTCTAAGAAAATTGGACACACATATTTTTGTCCCTTCATGTTATTGTGCCTTCTTCTTCTTTTTTTCAGAACAGTGTTTTTCCTTAATGTAATGAGCCAAACGTTTTTTTCTAGACTATGAAATCATCTCTCTATCCCTTGGTTCTATAAATGGTAATACCAACTCGACTACATTATATTCCTTTGCACAATATATTATGGATTGTACATGTTTGATTTCCTATGTCTGAAAACACTGTTGCTACATAAAATTCAGACATCTGGTCGTCCTTGGTTTGATCTTGTAATGTCATCCTTTTGTATTTGTTGACAATTGTATGAGTTCAGAAAGGATAAAGAAGTAGTAATTTATTTTCTCAGTCCAATTATGAGTGTTTTAGTTTATAGCTTAGTTTATTGTTA
This sequence comes from Schizonepeta tenuifolia, assembly GCA_029490685.1. Taxonomy (NCBI): domain Eukaryota; kingdom Viridiplantae; phylum Streptophyta; class Magnoliopsida; order Lamiales; family Lamiaceae; genus Schizonepeta; species Schizonepeta tenuifolia. The sequence continues at coordinate 5,572,227 of CM055958.1, forward strand.
GAAATTTACAATCCTCAATCACCACCAGACCAAGCGAATTATGCAGTAGCTGCGAACTAAATCAAATATTGCACAAAACCTAGATCTAAAACAGAAACGAAAAAGACTCGCTGATTTAACGTGGTTCGACTAAATGAGTCTACGTCCACGGATGGTTGGTCAGCATGAAAGATTCAGTATCAACGATGAGATTACAGATACATAAATGATGAAGAACATAAACTCTCTACAAGAGTTTCTCTCCCTGTTCTACTCCCCTCTTTCTCTAACCCTCTCGACTATCAAGTTATCTACACCGTTGAAAGTCGATGAGCTGCAAAAACTAATAAAGCAACAACAACAGCCCTATAACAGACTTTGTATCAGTTTTGCAACCAAGTCCCTCCGAGCCGCTGAGCTTTCTCTTCAGTCCTTCAACTCTTGCAGATTTATGAAGTCACACCCTCACATTAATAAACTAAACTAATGTGTATATGCAGCAGATATCATACATGTACTTGGAAAGTGTGGTTTACCTGCCCTGTGTGGTTTGCAGGCTACTGCACAAGGGACGGGGGTTTACTCAGTGCGCACCGAAAGTAGCGGATGCGGGTTCCCACGATATCAAACAAAAAAAAAAAAAAAAAGATATCATATATATGTACACACATGTGACATATGCAAAGTTTCTTTCTCAGTCATCTTTTGACTATTGCGATTCTATCCCATTTTTATATTTGAATAAGTTACAAGTTTTACTTTATTATTACCTACCAATCTTTATTAACATGCAATCTCCATTAACAAGTTCCATAAAATTCAGGTGAAGATTGATCTGATGAAAGAAAAAGACACATAATTGAATTATTATATATGCTCAAACTCCAAACTCACGTACTCAGATTCATCACATACTTATCAATTTTTCACTATCAAATTGCATTTGCTACGTTATGATATGAGAGAGAGAGAGAGAGAGAGAGAGAGAGAGAGAGAGAGAGAGAGAGAGAGAGAGAGAGAGAGCAGTTAGGTGACATTATTGAGAAAAGGTGAGGAAATGAGTAAAAAAAGTAGAGATGATATAATCTACATTTTGGCTTCATTCTGAATTTAAACATTAGGATGAGAAAAGTTGCTCCTTCATTATTAACAGCAAGTATCCCTTAGTTCCATGCAGATTTCATAGAATCTTATATCATTCATCATTAAAGATAAATTTATCCCACCCACCTTTTGCTTTACTGATAAATATATATATTTTGGAGGAGTTGATTTTTTCTTTAATTTTAAAGAAAGTGTTTAATTTTAAAGAAAGCCATTAGAAAAAAAGGAGGAGAAAAGTTGTATCCTACACATTTACATGCATGCATATTATTGTAATCTGACCTTCACCAGAAAATTACACAATTGCATGACATTAGCTATTAGCTTTATATGAGGAATCCAAAACTTGCTATAAAAACCTCTCTTTCACCTGCCTGCCTCTCAACCACCTCATTTCATCTCTCTCTCTCTCTCTCTCTCTCTCTCTCTCTCTCTCTCTCTCTCTCTCCATGTAAAAACAAAGATGGGGAGAAAACGCAAAGATGGGGGCAGCAGCAGCAGCAGTGACGATGATGATAACAATTCAATATCAATGGAGAGGAATGAGATGATGAAACTGACAAAAGTGGCAAAATCATGGGATTTCACTTGTTCATTCTGCTTCAAAAAATTCCCATCTGCTCAAGCCATGGGAGGCCATCAAAATGCTCATCGCAGCGAGCGTTTGGAGGAGAAGAGGCTCTTCGTGAGGGACCCCATCGCCTATCGAAAACGCGCTTTTCTACGGACCATTAAGGCCCATCACTCCTCCGCCATTGAAGGAGGCTCATCGTCGTCGTCGAGCTTCCATGCAGCAACAAAAATGGTGAAAGATAGTGAGACAGCAGCCAACTTTAATGCTGATGAGATTGAGAGAGAAAAGGCATGCATTCAGTTCAGCGTTGGTGGCAATGGGATCAATTTCGATCACAACTTGGATTTAACTCTCAAGCTGTAGAGAGAGAGAGAGAAAGAGACTAGTAATGTAATCAATAGCATGTCCATTCTATCAAAGAGAGATCTAGTTTAATTTGGGGAATAAAGTTGTAGTCATCTGCATATCACACAACAAATTAAATATTTTGAAGGGAATTCAATTAATAACAAATTGTTAATATATTGTATGTCTGGGAATTGATGTTAATATAAAAAAATTTAAAAAATATTTTTAACTGCTAATGGGATGGGTTTGAGAAATTATTAAATGAATTTAGGAAGGGTTTGGGTTAAACATTCAAACTCATGACGAGTTTGGCTTGGATTTGGTCAATTAGCTTTGGATATGCGCTACACAAATCCAAATATATATATATATATATATAAAATGGGATGTACATAGATCGATGTTGATTGATTCATCATACATTTTGTTTTTATTTTAATGAAAATTTTCTATTGATACATACTTATGTTTTACTTTAGAGTAATGATATTCAGACACATTGTAGCCAGTTACACGCGCTAAAAATGGTAATAATATATATAGGTTTTGAAAATAAAAATATACCCTAATTGGAAAGCATAAACCCTAGAGAGAAATGTGATTATTTATATTTTTACAGTCAACTTTTCTGTTTTTCACGCTTGCGGCTGGCCACAGTATGTCCGAATATCATTACTCTTACTTTAATTATCATATTTTTTATTTTTACCGTTCAATATTGAGATTTATGTTTTACTATTCGGATATTTAGCGGGTATTATTCAACGGGTTACGGATGGTTACGGGTTTAAAAAAAAAAAGTTCGGATTCAAGATGGGTATAGATTGAGGAAATTTTATTGAGTTTGGGTATCAAAATGGTTAAAGGATGGGTACCGCGAACAATATCTTTCCTATTGTAAATGGAATATTCTGTAATTATTGTAATTGTTGTAATTAATGTGACTATGAAAATTGTTGATTTCGAGTCAAAATGAAAAACTCAATAGTTGTTTCTCAATATATAATTAGAATCGGACATTTACTGATATTCATGAGACAACAAGGTTAATTCTCTGACCATCAAAGAGCATGATCTAAATCGTGTGTTTTGACTGAGCGTATGCATAACTCTTTAGCCTCCGACAGTTATTACATCCTTGAAAAATATATTTCTTTTATTTACGATAATTATTGCATTTATCTGATCCAATATGTTACTTTTGTTTACATTATTATTACAATTGTTAGTTTTTAGATTAATTATATTTTGATATATACAAAAAATGATCAATGGGTTGATCATGTTTCACCCAAGTCTCAAGTCAATCCGAATCCGATGTCTTATTAGGGACCGTGTGACCGATCGCATATGAGTCCTCTTTTAAATCATATTGATATACTACTATATAATAGTAGTAATAGATAGTACTACTAGTTCAAAAGTTGGGATTTCCAATTATGTGAAGACACTAAAAACTTTGTTGGTAATAATTTAGTTTAATTGATATCAAATATTATGAAGTTTTTTTAAATGGACCAAGTTATGCCATATTAGTAATATTTTTTTTTAATATAAATAAATCAATTTCTTCCCCATGGTTTCACAATAGAAACGAAAAATGGGTGGGTTCGTTGATCCAAATTCCAAAACCCTAAACCCCTAAATTCGAAATCCCCAATTAACCACCTTTTCTTCATCTTCTTCACCAACGCAGCGCGCTGAAACCTTGAAGCCGCACTTTTCCCACATTTCTCTGACATTCACTCGCCATTGATCTTCAGGTCAAGTAATTCCTCCGGGTAAATACCTCTTTCTCTCTCTCTTTTCTGGTAAATTTTCCCATTTCACCGCGACATCGGTTTAGATTGAGTTGTGAGTTTATCGGATGCACTTTTCCTAATTATGCTGTTTAAGTCGCAGAATCAGGGATTGAATGTCCTTTATTTTTTTTTTTTCGTGGTTGAACTCGTGTTTTCTTAGGAATTTTACGGCTGCTTCTGCTCTGATTAAGCTTGAAATGCAGTGATTGTTAATTGATGTCTCCTCGATATTTATTTTGTTACGAGTATTAGCTTATTTTTGGACTACTCCGTTTCTAGTGAATCAGATATTGTGAAAAGGATTTACTTTTAGGATATACTCCAGCTTCAGAATCTCAAAGACTAGGATTCTTACTTATGATAATATTATAGGCTGTTTGTATCTTAAATAAGTTCCACGTTTCAATTTTAGATTCTGAACACTGTCACAGGAAGGATGTTACTGTCTCTGTCACTTGCGAAATTCTTGTAAAATCAGCATTAAAGAAAGCTTACTCGATCTAGTCTGTTTTGAGCTGAAATCATTAAGTCAGTCACTTGATACGTTCTAGGGCCTTACATCGTATCTATAGTTACTCGTAAATTCTAGGAGACACTGAGAAATGAAATACTTGGACATACTGCCTATCTGATAGCTTCTTGCTGCTTGGTCCTAGTTGTGACCTATGTTAATGCAAGATGATAAATTTAATATTACACTTCGTTGAAAAAAAAAAATGAATATTGTCTAAGTATAATTCCAATTTTTGATCAATTTAAAATATAATACTCGACTATACCTATATGACACAACTGTAAATATTTACTTTCAAATCTTGTACTAAATCATATAGTATAACTTTGTAAAACAATTATGGTTAAGAAATATTTTGTATGCGATATAAATTTTGCCATATTAAAGATTACATAGTATATTATATTGAAAACATCATCAGTTTGCTATTTCTGCTTTTGTGCATTAACTGAGATGTTCTTGGCAAGTTGAAAGTAACAGAAAAACTGCCTAAACGCAGAATGATTGATGTGAACTCTGAAGGAGTTGTTATCCATTCATCTATTTCAAGAGAGCCTGTTCTTGTGCCTATCTAATCATTTCAGTTAAATTTTTGGTTATCATTTGATTTTCCACATAACTTTATGGTGTAAGTTGTCAGCTACTGAGATATTAATAGATTGTCAGCCAGGCTGCCCTTTGAGAAACCTTTTTATTTATTTACTTGTGTTTGCTTTACTTATATTTATGAATGAAGGGGCAATACACTTTTCAGTGTGTTTGATATTAGCTTTGATATGTTGTCGCCATGTGTCTTCTCTTTGGTAGATAACTGTATGTTATTTCTTGTTTTTCGTTTGATAGTTAAGGAAAATGATAGTCGCCTGCGTTCTCTTTTTTCTGGCTTCTCCTCCTAAGTGAATAATTTGTTTGCATTACAGATACATATCTTGCTGCTGTGAGGCCATTGGCGATACCCAGAAAATTGTTACACTAATCTATAAACCATGAAACTAGCTACTCTATACCGGCTTGCTCGTGGCCACCCAATGGTGTCTGGAAAAGCCAACCTCTTCCAGTACCGCTGTTTTCAACCAGACTTTGTTCCGAGAGATCCCAAGACCAAGCCCAAGAAATACAAATACCCTGCTGTCTACGAGCCATATGGACCTAGACCTCCACCATCAGAGAAAATCGTTAAGCTTGCTGACAAAATTGCGGCCCTGAGTCCCGAAGAGCGAAAGGAAATGAACCTGAGACTGCGCATGAAGTTAAGCCATCCCAAGTTGGTACCTATGGGTGGTGAAGGTATGGATGTGGGCGCCCAGGTCGGGGCTCGTGGTGGAGCGAAGGCTGAAGAGAAAAAGGCAGAGAAAACCACATTTGATGTCAAGTTAGAGTCATTTGATGCATCTGCAAAACTAAAAGTGATTAAAGAGATCCGTTCCTTTACAGATCTAGGACTGAAGGAAGCTAAAGAGTTGGTCGAGAAAGCGCCCATTATACTCAAGAAACAGGTAACAAAGGATGAGGCAAATAGCATTATAGAGAAAATCAAAGCGGTTGGCGGAGTTGTTTCGATGGAGTAGTGCTCTGTGCTATCTATTTGAGGGTGTTGGATTAATTTTGTCTATGTTCATCTTTTTTAGAGATGATGAAATAATTTGTTTCGACCGTTAATGTTTGCCTTCATAAACGAGTCAAGCTTGAGCTATAATACACTTCACCCTCCCCCCTGTGGTCCTTCTATTGAGATGGAATGACATCTATGTGTTTTGAGTTCTCTACTTACTGTCATAGATGGAGGCATATCTAATTGTGTTATTATTTTAACATAAACGTCGTGTTAGTGTTCTTAACATATCGTGTTCATAATTGACCTTATCATGTCAGGTCGTTATTGTGTTATGTCAGCACAATAAGGACATGACATGATAAGGTCAATAAATATGTTAAAAACGCTAACACGACATTTATGTTGACATGATACAATTATGAGACTGAACAATTAGTAACCAAATAATACTACATAAGTATTAGTTTTGTACTGTCTTATCATATTTTCATGTCGTGTCAAAAATTATCAGCCCTACTTATATCCAACCAACATTTGCTCGTTGTGGCACTGCATGGATCGAGGCAAGATGGGGAGCTTCAAGGATAAAATTTCATCATGCTCTAAACCTTCATTTTGGGTATGTAAAAATAATACAGAAAAATACCAATTTCAATATCCCATAATCACAACAAAATTGAAAATTCGAAAGCATAAAATGGACAACTGGTTGAAGCAATAACCTTTTTACAAACCAAATACAAGACCAAATGAAGTGATGCTACATATTGTACATCACAAGTTAGCATTAGAAAACTATGAAAACCTTTTTACAATCATCCAAAAGAGAGGAACATAGCAAGCCAGAGCAAGATACAAAAGGAGCTCTTCACATTAGCACTACCACAACCAAAAAACTCCTCTCCTACTACCACTTACAAAGGCTAACTACCACAATCGTTTCGTTTGAAATGTCACAAGACATCAATCGTCAGGCTCTCATCATTGTCGACACCTTGAGACTTCTTAAGCTTGGCCACAAGTATCCACATGTTTGCAAGTTCATTCTCTAGGTAAGCTTCTCTCTGTTTGGATTCTTCAACTTTCCTCTGCAATTCAGCTTCATGTTGATCTTTCTCTGCAAGTGCAGCTTCCAACAAATGCTCTCTTTCACGACTAATGGCCAATTCTCTCTTCACCTCAGAGGTCACGACAGCCGGATCTGGCTTTTTGGTATAACCATCTTTCCGACCGTTCCTACTGGGAACAGCAGCACGTCGCTGAGCTGGCACCTTCTTTTGTGCTTCCAGCTCGGCAGCCAAACTTCCGTTTTGGTTCATTAGCTTTGCAACTTCTTCAGAAAGTGCCTTCAGTTCTACTGCTGCAGCTGATGCTAATCCCTTTGCATATGAACTCTCCTCGGCCAGTTTCTTGTTTCGTTGCTCTAACTCCTCTTTTGACTCAGTTAGTTCAGCTAATTTCATCGTTAGCTCTTCAATGTCACTTGCCTAACAGGTGCAAAAAGAAGAGCAAGTTTAGAGCATCATTAGGTAACATGTAACCCAGAAATTTGAAAATTCGGAAGAATATGAACATTAATAGGAGCATGGTTTCATATTTTAAATACAGGTAGTTTGGAAATTAGAATTACAAAAAATTAAGAAAGTGAAAATATTCCGTGTCGAGATGAAAAAGACCTACTACAAACAGAAATGAAGAGATAAAGCTCAATTAGTTTTTTAGGGAACCATCATTTTCACAAAATAGCAATGTAACACATAATTTCTGCTAAACCATAATTCTCAAAAAATTGCAGATTTCGGGAACGGGAAAAAAGATTGGAACCTGAGCTTGCAGAACCAACATGTCAGTTGAATCCTTCAGCATTGAATTTTCGCTACCAATTTGAAATCCCATATGCAGGTTTTCACTTTCAGAAAAGCCTTGCAAATGACTGGTCAATGGGATGAAATTTCTCTGTTCAACAGCATCGGATAGCTGTTGTCTCAATGAGACAATCGCCTCTTTCAACTCCTCACACTCAGCAATCTGTTTAAAAGAAAAGAAATAAAAATATCATTTTATTTTCAATCACATGACATAAGCCAATCTTATAAATATGAGTGGACCAGCGTGGCACCTTTTGGTTCAGCTGATCCTGGATTACACGATTATCTGCAGTTTTCACCTGAAAACAAGTAAGTTGATGTACATTAATTTTGGTGAAAATATGATACAGTGATTATTCAAATTACCCTAACAGTAAGTATATCAACTGTATCTACATGTTAAACCCAGCTTCACTATAAATGACTTTTTCAGGTAGTGAGAATTGATGATCGAAAGACTATATGAATAAACACTTTATGGAGGAGATTCGATTTTATTTAGATTTATATTATGACATAATAACTTCAAACACAAGTACAAATTAATGTTACCTCAAGTTCAAGTGCCTTCTCATTTAACTGCTCTTTTAAATCAGCTAACGACTGCAGTGAGAAACAACAGTTAGTATACAAAGATGAGTTAAAACACTAAAAGCTTGATTAAAAATTGATAAAATCATAAATTACTTGTGATTCCTCAAGTTTTTCCTTTTCACCATGAGGAATAGCGGAGTCTTCTATTTGCTTCTGCAGTGAAGCAATCTGATTGTTTTTTTGGTGAATTTCCTCTTTTAAATTTATTATCTCCACCTGAAATAGAAAATATACATGATGTACTATAGGATGGATGTCCAAGGAGAACTTTGAACATGAATAATACAAGTTAAAAAATTTACATGGAGATGTTCATTCTTAGGATTTTGAGCAGCCTCCTCTGATAATCGTTTTAAGGCACTCGTGTACAGTGCCACTTCACCTGACAAAATTTTGTGCTGCTCCGTCAGTAGGTCAATTTCATCCATAGTCTTCATACTGCCCTGATAAGAGGTATAAAATGATAAAAGTGTAAAAATAACGAAGTCAGACAAACATTGTACCACAGATAGATTCTTAAATAGAATGAATAAGAACTTTGTAAGCAAAAGAATAACTATTGCCAGTTGGTCGGTTCTCGGTTCAGAAAAATGAGTAGCGCAATTGTCATTGCAATTAAATAAGTCAGATTGCAGAGCGAAGAAACAAGAGTTCTTTATGACAAACCGGTGAAGTCTCTTGCCCCAGAGAAGTATCATCAGGTTCAAACACTTCTTTATTATACTTCATATCAGACATGTGGTCAGCAGGAGTGTTATCTGAGGGCAAAGAATGTGAATGCCTTGCTTCCATGTGACTATTTGTGCTATCAGCTTGAGGGGTTGAAGGATTGCTTGTTGACTTGACACCACTTGACTTGTCACTAGAGCTTGCCAGGGCTCCTATGCCACTATCACGTTTCTAGTGACCGAAATATACAAAGTAAGGTCAGTGTCCCAGTCAAGAAGGAACATGTAGTAGTGAAAAACGGAATCTTACTCACCCGAGGCTTTAACCAACTCAGCAATCCAGTCTTCTTGGTCCTTTTCTCTTCTCTCAATTTGTCATCCACAATCTCAGCGCTACCATCAAGAGAAACATACATGTCCAAGTTTTCATCATCCAGGACAAGATCACGTCGTCTATGTGGAAGATAAGCAAGCTGTCACGTCAAAAGAAAGGAACACCTTATCACAAAACGGCATATGTTAAGAGTCTAATCATCCACCCACAATCCTACATGATAGAAAGAGAGGAATGGGGAAGGAACAGAAAACCTCTTCTTCTCCAAAGGAATGTCTTCTCCTTGGTCCAGCACGTTGAGGATATTTTGGTGATTGGGATGTTTTGGTAGATACAAGAATCAGTTTCGTCAGTCTTTGTATTCTGCTCAACAACGCAGCTTTAGCATCTTCTTCTTGTTCCAATCTTGACTGTAGTCGCACATGACCATCTTCTAGCTTTAGGAGTCAGACCACCACAAAATGTAGTCAAGTCAATAAAACAAAAGCATACTCAAAATTTTTATTTAAAACATAAAGAAGCATTCCAGATCAACCTTGGCGTAGAGCATTACCTTCTGTTTCAGAACCAGAATATTGCCATCTCCACTGTCTTTCATTTGTGGATCTGTAATTATGCCTCTTTTCAATTGGTCCAGTTCTTCCTTCAAACATCGAATTTCGAGTTGGTACTTCTTTATTAACGATTTCTCATCAATTATCTGCACATTCATAGGATTGCGTCAATGGGACAACTTAAAAAGGGTGTTACACTGTAAATACCTATATGTACTGAACATACCTTGTTTTGTGCTGCTTGAATTTCAACGTGTTTTGCTCGATGCGCAAACTTCAATGTGTTGTGTGTCTCCTCAGAATTGCTTGACGAGGGAGTAATAGTGCAAATCAGCTGAATCGAACATGTGTAAGATATTTATTTCTTCTGACAGAACCGATTAAAAGTGATGACCAGATCAATTTAGCAAAGCTTCTCAATCCATAAGATTATATATATACCCTTACAGCTAGCATCATTAAGATAGTCAAAAACTGACACATCCATTTAAAACAGAAATACAGGCTTGAACTCTTACAGATACACGTCCATGGCCACTGAGAGAGGACTGGAGAAGCCTCGTCAACTTGGAGTCCCTATAAGGTACATGCGTAGATTTCCGGTCCGTTAATTTTGAAATAACCTATTGCAGCCACAGATATCATCATCACTAACAAAAATTAGATTGATTAACCAAAAAAATGAATCAGAAAGTATTAAAGCTGGATAAATGATATGGCAATAAAGTGCAAAAACACCAATCACCAAAAATGAAATCTAGTTACACTGTTGCTTATAATAAATGATTGGGAATAAAAGATCATACAGTAATCACCAGAAGACAAAACAAAGGACCTAAAATGTTCCAGGTATTGGGCTATTAACAACATCCATAACAGTTAGGAATGTGGTAAAACAAGTATTCAACACACATGTAACTCCTCACACCTTTGTGTTCTGCAATTACATTGTAGTCATTAAGCATGTACATCTTGACCCCATTTGTGAGTCAGGGGGTGTGTATTAGCAGTTGGTGAGAGGAAGAATGTGCCTATTTAACTTATAAGTTTGTTGAGTAAAACTGCTAATGTAAAAGACCAATCACAATGATCTAGAACTTACAGTTCCAAGAGTTAACAAGCTCTTATTGATGTATGAACCCTCTTTTCTACGCAAGCCTATGGTTTCAGCCTTTGAGCTCTCAGAACCAGCCAAATCAATCAGGTTCTGCAAGTACAATTTCAGAAGGGAAGAGTTACTTAAACAGTCAACACCCAAAGGCCAGAGAGAAATTCTGTAAAGTCATCATAGTCAGTTCTGGGAAGTAGATGAAGGAAAAATAAATACCAGTTGTGACAAGGTAACAGCATCGCCTTCTAAGTTTTCGCCATAAGGGCTACTCTCTACGGTCTGCAAAGCAAACAGATATATCATACCTGCCAGTAGAATCATGGAACTGATGGAAGTAAAAGAACACAAAACTATGCATGTAAGACTTTTGAGGTGATAAAAGAACTAAATACCAGTGTGAATATTGTATGACTTCTACTGCTTTGCAAATTGAAGTTTGTCGAACCCACATGTCTGTGCTCTGCAGTATTCAATAAGAACCACAAATTTCTGGACGTTAAAAAAAGGAATTTTGATCAAATAAAATAATTACCTTGTACTTCCATCCAATTTACAAATGAATCTTTCAACTTGAGCAATCAAAATGATGATAACAGTAGCAGCTAGTCAGCAATAACCACAAATAAGGAAGGTCAAGGGTGTCATAACTCATAATAGAAACTAAGAAAAATAGTAAAGTCAATCCAGCCTTCAGTCCATTATGATCTGCTAAAAGAATTAGCTATTGTACAGAGCATTTCAATTTCCTAACAGGGTTCTGATCTCCAGTTAAAACCTTATGAAACCAAAGCAAAGGAACATCACATTCTACACCATTAAATAACAGCCAGGGAACCTACAAATTTAGCATGCAATACCAGAAAGATGCATTCAGCAATGCAATCCATAAACTAGTTGAACAAATTAAAAAAAAAAAGGATTTGTGAAATAGAGAATACAGCAATACGCTATGCCACATCAAAGATGGCGAAGTGTTACCTTCTCCTGCTGCAATAAGGGAGAGAGCATGGGCTGGGGATAATACAACTTCCTCTTTAACTCCTTCAACAAAAATTCCCTACAACCAATCAAGCAAATAAGAACATCTTAGTAAACTACAAAATCAGTAGACAGATATCATGAATTCATACCAACTACCAAGATGAGGTTTACTGTCTTATATGTACAAACATGAAATTCAGATGACAAAGAATGTCCTAGTCAAAATAGGGTTATTGATCTTTGGGCAAACTATTGAGACAGTATATAATGAACTGGGTCCTCTAAAGTCAGATTCATTTCCAAATCAGTTCAAAAGGAGAAGATAACTTCGGTAAAATAATGTCATAGGCTTGATGTATCAGAAAGGGAATGAAAGAAACTGCAGAACATAAATCCTCGATACTAAAGGAGATCTCCCAAGTCCCAATAAAAAGTCAATGAAAATATCACCTGAGCGTCTTCTCTAATTCTCAAATTTTGTCCAGCTGGGTTCAGCAAATCATTGACAACCTGACAATATAGAGGCATTAAAAAGCACCTAAGGCAATTGCATACTTTTCAAATGAAACTAAAGATTCCGATATAAAAAAACTGTCACACACACGTACACAAATGCAAATATGACTGATTACAATATGGACAAAAGTCTGGAAGAAAGTTCTGTAGGATCAAAGCTTTCTGGAATGGAGCCCAAAAAACTCACATCCACGATAGGGATAATAGAATCCCAGCAACAGAGGAACTGACAGATATGATTCTTATAACTGATTTAGTAGGAATACAGGAAATAGGGAAGATTGGCAGCTAGAGGCGTGCAGCCAGGTGTGTTATCAAAGAGAGACCATCAAACCCATAAGTGATTGGTTACTTACGTTTTATTTCAATATTTGATTCATAACAAACACTTGCAGGATAGTAAAACTTAACACTCAAGTACAACAGACAGTGTTCATGATCTCAGAAAATTGAAGATTCATTAAAAAAAATCACCTCATTGTAGATTTCCAGATAAGAAACGCGAAGGAGAAATTCCCGAGTTGGAGTCTGCAGATGTCATATAACATAAAGTAACCAATCACTTCAAAACATAATACTTGAAGAAACCAATACATACCAAGTAATCTGAAGTACGATACCTCTTGAATAATGCTGAAAGCATCTTTTACAGCCAAAGGGATGATACCAGGAGACCTCTGATCACCCTATAGAATAACATTATCTAATGTCTTAGTTTCTGGAGAAAGTGGAGCAAAGAGATGGTGGGGGTTTTCACATGAGAGCACCTGATGCAAATGATGATACAGCCTAAGTATGCAATCGGAGAAACATTCAGCTTATGGATGCATGTAGTGCACTATAAGGACACATTAATTAGCATAGGCCGTACATCCAACACAACAGCACATGGTTAGAAAACCCTTCTCAAATATTTTAAATAAAAGATGTTAGAAACATTTGAACATTGATGTCAGGACACAATATGGTTAGATATCAAGTTGAATTCATTTCCAGCCACTCTCGTGCTTGAGTATTCATATTAGAAATCTGATTTATGAATTTCATTCTAAGGAAATGCAACCTAATACTATCAATTTAAGAAGTGCAAGAACAAGGAATCTGCAACTATAAGGAAACCAAGAAAAATATAGAACTTCCGAACTTAATTGCGACATGTTGATCTTTAACAGAAAGAAAGGTCCTTACATGCATGGTATGAGTCTTTCCACTACTAGTGACCCCATAAGCAAATATAGTACCTGTAATTGAAGAAAATGAAAACAATGAAAAAATGGCTACTTTAACAAGATTATCACAAATAGAAAAGAAGAAAACTTAACCAATGTGAAGTGTAAGTAAGGACTTTGAGCACTCAACTATCACCTCTCACAACCTCCATACAGTAAACACCAAGCTGAAAGACAGTGTTAACATATACTCCCTCCGTTCACGAAAAACGATCCCTGCTTTCCTTTTTAGTCCGTCCATGAAAAATGTTCCTTCTCCATTTTCGTACACTACCCCACCACAAAATATTCCTCTTCCTCTCCACTCAGTCACTCACAAACACTACACTATGCTAAATGTGAGACCCTTTCTCACTCACAACCCACTCCCTAACTTTTATTAATTCCCGTGCCCACCGTCCCGGGGAACGTTTATTGTGGATGGAGGGGGTAATTTTTTAAATATTTCAGCATGTAAAGAAAATAAGAAATTACTATTTATCAATTATAAATTGCATCTTTACTAGTTTAGTCAAGCAAGTATAACATGCTGCAGTAAAAAACAACCAAGCAGAAAATTTCTCGTATATATTAAAGTTTCATTGTCCTGCCATGCAGGACAAGATAGCTTGTTTTATGATGATCATCTTCTTTTGACGAATAAAACCAGCTGCAAGCTAATATAAGTAGCTCTTATCCAAGTCACAGCAAACAGAAGAGTGTGTAACTAAAAACTAAAAGATCTCAACCAGACAACATCGTACCGTTGATTCCTTCCATTGAACCATTAACAACATGTTGAGCAGCAACATCATAGACATGCCTTGTTGTGGTGGTTGGACCAAATACTCGATCTGGAAATTGTCAAGAATATTTGAGTAAAATTGAAGAAATTTAATACCTAATCAAACATTATTTATTTTCACATGAAATCCTAGCAAAAATATTCTTGGACCTCCGAAATGCAGAAAACTTAGTCCTAAATAGCAAAGAATATACAATCAGATACTACAATAACTCAACTCTAAACTTACCATATGCGTAAGCAATCAATGGATCATGTTCATTCCTCACAATAGTTTCCCCATCAGCATACCACGCAATCTCCTCCCCTTGTCGTATTTCCCTCGGACTGCACTCATAGAAACTCAAAACCTCACCACATAATCACACTAAACTACAATCAGATATTATCAGCTTCACAAACATCGTTTTCACTAATATACCTGAGTGGCCGAAACCGCACCGTGACTGTAACATTCTCTTTACATCTCTCAGCATCCAAAACACTTCCAGAGTAAACGTACTGAGGTTTACTTCGTGCAGACGACGACGCCGGCGAGCTCAGGCTGTCTACCGAAGGTTCCGGAAACTGACGAGACGATGACGTCGTCGATGACGCCGGAGAATCGTTACTCGCTCTTTGATTAGGTTTTTTCGGTTTCAATCCTTGCCTATACGCCATTACTTTACCTAAGAGAAAACCAAATCAACACACTCAGAGTAAAGCCAGAAATCAAATTGAAGAGAGAAATTCCCCCAAAATTCGAGAAATAAATTAATTCAAATCCAAAAAGGGCAATGCAGCTTCAGATATTCAGCTGAATCAGCTCGAGATAAAATTCAAAATACCTAAATAAGTAACTCCTCTTCAGCTCAGCAGAGAAACATTCATATTCATAAATAATAAAAAACAAAACAACTGTCAATTTTGCATACGAAAGCACAATCCGAATTAAGATGAAATAGAATAAATATCCAGATCCTTTCAAATGAGCTGCTAAGCAAGCATCATCATTATCGCTATCATCAACATTGAATATTTACATCTCTCTCTCTCTCTCTCTCTCTCTCTCTCTCTCTCTCTCTCTCTCATCCGTGTGTGTGTGTGCGTGAGAGAGAAAGCAAATACAAAAACGAAAATGGAAAAGCTGAGAGGTAAATTTTAGTAATTACTACTAATTTGCTTGCCTTGGAAGCGATGCCCTTTTATGAAAGGCAAACATCTAGTGCTGAAGCAGTTCGAGTTCTGACTCAAGTTGGTCAATTATTTTATTTGAGAAGAAAAAAATATGAAGATTAAGAAAAGTGGGGGAAAAGAAAGTAGAGAGAGAGAGAGAGAGAGAGAGAGAGAGAGGAGAGAGATTTTTACCGAGAAAGGAGGGACAGAAAGAGGGCACACCACTACGGTGCGTGACTGAACTGCCGTGGCAGTTGTGCCTACAAATGTATTTATACGTGCAATTAATGTAGAAAAAACACTAACGCGGTGTTAATTGAGTATTTATTTTACATTAATTGCAGTTTACGGCCAAAGTATGAATAAAATGATTTCAATATATATATATATATATATATATATATATATTTCTAGTAGTATTTAATGATTATAGAATATGATACTCTCCCCATCTTGTTGAACTTATAACATTTTATTTTGCACGAATATTAAAAAGAAGAGTATTGGTGGTGTTTAGATTATTACGTCGCTAATTTCGTTTTCTTTTTTTTTTTATAAAAGGTGGTGTTTAATGTAGTAAATAAAGTGATATAAAGTATTTTTAAATGTAAATAAAGTAATATAAAATGTTTTTGATGTCATATAACGTGATTTTAAAGTGAATAAATTAATTTTTTAATTATTTTTATAAAATACAATGTTATAAGATGAGTGGAACAGTCCAGAACAAATACGTTACAAGATGAACGAGACGGAGGGAGTATGATTTTAGTGCCAAAACTTAACTTACTTAACTCATAGACAACCGGTTATAAAATTCACTAATTTTTCTAAAGATATAGGTCATTTCCATCGGATAAGAAAAAAATTGAAAGAAGGGGAAGACGGATTTATATTAGTAAATTAAATGAAATAATATAAGCAAAAGTTTCTATATAGTACTCCCTCCGTCCGCGAAAGATGAGCTTCTTTCTTTTTTGGGACGTCCCACAAAAGATGACTCATTTATATTTCAGAAAATAATTAATTGTATTCACATTACTTTTACATTTGTATTCATACTCCCTCCGTCCTTGAATCATGTTCCTATATGGGTTCTGAAACGGAAAATAATAAAGTTGATAAAGTTATTTTGAGTGGGATAAAAATTAGGGGTAGTAGGATAATGACAAAAAAAAAACAATTGTAATGACAAAAAATATGTGGTATTGACAAAAAAGAGGTGGTATTGATCAAAAAGTGGGAATAAAGTTATTGTGATGATTAAAAAGTAGGAATAAAGTTGTTGTGAGGTGGGACCACTAATGGCAAAGGATAGTAAATAAAAGAAAAGTAGGAGGGTATGATTGTATAAAAAGGTAAGTAACGATTTGATTCGTGGACAAAAAAATGTGGGTAAATAGGAATTTGATTTGTGGACGGAGGAAATACTACTTTTTCATTCTTTATCAATAAAATATTTCACTAAATACACTTACTATTATTTTTTCTTAATCTCCGTGCCGAAAAAAAAAAGACACATTTTTCATGGGATTGGAAAAGAAAAGAAAGCTTAGATAGGATACTTCAAGAAAAGAAGGAAAAGTAAAAGGTTGAGAAAAGGATAAAAAGAATTTTTTGAGGGGAAAAGGAAAAATTAAAAATAATAGGATAGTCAACTGAACAAATTATTGAAAACCTGCAGAAATATTAGTACAACATAAATCACAAGAATCTTGTGAATAGGCCCCAATATTTCCAGCCAAACAGAGCCTCACACGTGTCATCTGAGTTGGTTTTAGACTTTAGTTAGTAGTATTTAATTCAAGGACTTGTGTTTAGTAGAAAGCACAAATAGACAAAAAGTTTTAATTTAACCCCAAGCCCTTTTATGAGGGAAATATATATTTCCAACTTTTAAATATATATATATATATAGTAGTATATTTTTTTAATTGAAAATTTTTCTACACCACCTTTTTCAACTAAAGAAAATACTACTAGTATTATTATATTCCAATAAAATTTGTAACCTTTTAACTCCTAAAACACACAATCACTTTTTCAGTTGATTGAGAAAACTTATTCAATACCGTAATAACTTAGATAGTGAAATCAACCTTTACCATAATAAAATCATTCAAAAGTGAGGTTTGACTCCCTGAATACAACAAATATTTATTTTCTTTCTGATTGTTTGCTTTATTAACTAAAAGTATGCATTTTTAATAGTTTCTTCACGATTACTATTTCTTTTTTTATTCTGAATTACACGATTCATTGATGATTCAAATAGAATAAAGGGGGGAAAAGGTGAAATATAGAATCAGAATAGCTTTTCTTTTTCAATTATTCTAGTACTTATAAATCTCTCGTTATTGTCATTGATTAACATCGTCAATTGCTTCTTTAGTGTAAATTAATCATAAGTTGGTGGTGGGAGTAATTGGTAGATTTTATTTACAATATAGCTAAATTTGTCCTATTGTGGTAGATAGAATAGATTATGATAAATTTTAGGTACTATAATTATCACTGGGGCCATATTATTTGCTTTATTCAAGCCCCAAGTCCAATCCTACCAGAAAGAAATAAAATGATCTAACAACTGCAAATCACAACCTGGCATGGTCCATAAACTACGAAAATAATATATTATATATTTATTTACAATAATTAGGTCATAGCGTTACATTAGCATATTTATTTTGGAAATATGGGGTATTTTTCACCAAACAATTGGACAAATTTCATCTATGTTAATACGCCAGAAACAATAGCAATCCAAGATTAAAATAAAAAATAAAATAAAAATGGGTTTTTGAAAGTAATACCGACTCCATGAACTGAGAAAAGGTAAGTAATGACAAAAGAATAAATAAATTAAAAACGAGACCTAACTGTCTCGATGTTGATGTAAGTTTTCTATGATTTTGATACATTCCAAAGCACCAACCCATTCAATTATTCTACACGAATTTGCAATATATAATATGCCAAATTAATAATTGAGTTCCTAATATAATAAGAGAACATTTATCAGCAGACAAAGATACTACTGCTTACAGATAGTAATAAAATTGACTAAAATAATTATATATGCATTAAAAATGAAATACCATTTCGTGCACCCTTACAATAGTTGACTATGAAAAGTGCAGCCCTGTGGCTGAATCAGCATTTCATAATTTATCAATATCCAGGAAAAAAGAAACAGAAATGAAAAGGGTAAAGGCAGTGACTATTACGAATTTCTGATAATAAATTACCTTTCCTCAATCCTTTATTATTGTTATTTTATTAATCTGCTATTTTATTTTTGTGTGTTGTGCAAAAAAAAAAAAAAAAAAAAAAAAAAAAAAGATGAATATTCGAGAGAAAAATAGGAAATGTGGTACAGGACCATCCCAACGTTATCACATCAATGTGCACTCACCAACTTTCACTAAGAACTAATTAAATACCACAAGTAAATAAGTAAAAAAAAAAATTATTAATTGTGACAATTCAGTATTTTCAGTTGGTGGAATTGACGACCTCATAAATTACTAAGTAAGAAAATAAAAATCACGAATTCGAAGTTAGCACCAATTTGGAACAGAGTATATGTGTGTGTATGCATATATGTATTTTCTTTTTCCTATGGATTTAATCAAGAAATTATCTTAATTTATGAATGCTTCAACCACATACCACACGAGCACAAAGAGCGACATGGAATACTACTAACAAAGTTTGAATATTTAAAAACAAATTTTCAGTTAAAAATTAGGAACAAAATTTAGTTACAAGTCAAAATATAATACTAGGAAAGGATACACTAAAAAAAAGTAGACTCAGTTCTTTACTACTAACATACTTCATCAATATAAACCAGTGGTGAAGATGAACAAACAAGAAGGAAAAGAAAGTTTAGAACCTTCTAGTCCTTTGGTTGGTCGGGTTCGGGGTGACGTCTCCATAACAACCTAGCTGGCAGCCTAGGAATTCAACTCAGCAACAAAGCGATGATATGTGTTGTGTTCGGTACTGCTCTTAAAGCCAGGAATGAAATCAGAAAAGAATCTGAGAACTGCAGCTAGATGTTGTGGATCTCTAGATGCATATGCTGCTTCGAGGAACAAGGAGGGCCGGACGGTGTTGACCTGAAATTCAAACAAATTCTTGCATCAAGGGGAAATTTATTTATGCAGTGCATTCAGATTCTTAATTTCCATACAAAATAAACATGCAATGCATCTCGTAACCTGATCAAATTATCAGGAAGATTACAAACATAGGTTCATATTCAAGTTACACGAATAGTGAGGTTAGAAGTGTCGGGATAGAGTAGGAAATACAAGTAAAGGAGCTCCTTAAGTGTTTGTTTCTGCGAATGTAAACATTTCATAATGCCCTCAAGAAAAGCTCAAACAGAAAGAGATACAATTCATTTATTTGAAAACTTAACATTGTGAATTCATAATATATTTACTATCATTTTTAAAAATTTGATGAATTCTCATTATACATGGCTCATTTTCTTCAGGAAGGCGTTCTTAGTAGAAGTAACAGATGAACAGAAAATATACGAATTTCATGACAGTTACTGAAGCAAATTCTTATGCCGTTTTAGGTCACTGCATATTACCTTATTCTTCCGTGCATAGCGAAGAGCATCAAGATAATATCCATCTTGTACAAGGAGTAAAACATAGTCATGATGCAACGAGAGCTGTCTGAGCATATCAAGGCCCAGCTTCCTTATCTGTTGGTTCTGATGCCCAGATTCCAGCAGCTGCAATGCTACTTCTTTGGAAGGCTCAATAATCTGCATTGTATAGCATGTCATTATGAGTCTACTTTCATATTCAAGTAAACCTACTTTTTCCCAACTGTCATGTCTAAAAAGTTTATGTAGTTTCCAAATAACTCGAGAAAAATATAACCTTGTTCGTGATAAATAATCCAAGTTCTGCATAGGACTCATCCCGGGCAAGGATTTGCACCAACAATACATAGGTATTGGGATACACCTTCAACTTTTCCAAGCTACAACTGCAATTATAGCGAAGGAAAAAGAATAAGAGAAACATACAATAAGCATGCAACTCGTTGAGCCAATATCTCAGAAGGAATACATATTAGAAACTGAAGGGTATTAATTCCACTGCAAGAGATGAATCCTTTACAAAAAAAGGACTTTTAAACAATAAAAAGAGAAGAATCTAGTTATTTTACCAACGGCTTCAAGTCAATCCCATAAGAATTACTTCCACGTTTAATCAGTATGTCCTGGTATAGAGAAGTGGTGCAAATCCTAATTTTGCAATAACTTAAAGATTATGTGAGATAGCCCTATCCAAGAATACCTTCGAAGAAACTCAACAATGATAGCTGTCAAATAAGATCCATCTCCTGTCATCTCTTCCTCAATTGGAGCAAACACATGGCTATAAAAATCTACAGGTGATGTTGCAGCTGAAGAGGTCACTTGGGATTGGTTCCTTTGAGAAGCATTGGAATTTAACTGGTTGTTAGCAGGCCTAAGAATTTGAGACTGCCCGGTTGGAAGATCTTCACCACCTAACATACCAGGCTCTAACAAGACCTCCCTTTCTGTTTTTCCAATAGACGGACCATCTGAATCTGAAGTTGCCACACTAGATCTGTCACAAAAATCATTCCCCGAGAAACTTTCAGCTTTTTGGTTGATGCTTCTAGATGCATCTATTCCAGTGGTTGACGCACCAACAGCTTCATTAGGAGCATTTGATGGTAAAGTTTCTTCTGTTGTGATTCTCTTGTAATAGCTGCCTGTTTTGATTGCTTGTGAGTATGATGTGAGTAGAACATCCATAGCTCTGGCAACCATAGGGACAGGCTTCCTTTCCAATATAATAGTACGAACAATCGCCAAAGACAACTGTTTAGCCTGAAAAACCCAAAATGGCAGATCAAACAATGAATGAGTATTGTATTGCAACAATGGCCAGAAAAATGTTGACCTCTCAACTGAACTATAGCCAAAAATCATTGCTAAAACATGCTAGTCTATTGCAAAATATTAAAATATCTACAGAGTTACTTGGTGTAATTTCATATGAGAAATTTTCTTCCTTCGATCTCAACAACCAATGATTAAATTAGAGGTCCATAAACAATCAAATTTCTTCTTTGAGTTATATGTACGGGCTGAAAATGTATTCAAATGGCTGTACTCTAACCTTCTCTGCTTCCAGTTTCCTTCTTTGTAAGAATTCAAGAATGAGTTGAACATCTGAGCTACTGGCTGAAATTCCCTGCAAAAGGGGGAAAAAATAGATGGACTCAGACAAAAGATCAGAAATTATCGATCTATAGAAAGATCTCAGCTAACTTGCCTCCAAATCCAAACTGATTTTCCACAGAGACCCATTAGAAACATCAAGTACGAGATCAGGTACAAGAAATTTCCACTGATCTCCATACATAGTTTCTTCAGTATCGCTCAAATGTTTGGACTCTGAAGTCCCAGAAGTTTTGCTAGCAGTTTGAGAGGATGCGACATTAGCTCTAGAAAATCCTCTTAAAAATAGTGGAAGTGGAGCAGAAATTGGTGCTTGCGAATCTGTAAATATATCGTATATAATGACAACCTTCGCTTCGGCTTGATGAACTAATAAAACATTGTCAACCACACTCACAGCAATTCTATCCGAGTAAACTGGCAGAGAACCCTGAAATATGAAAACAGAGCAATGTTGCAGAATTCAAAGAAGAAATTGGTACAGAGCAATGAGAAACCAAATCTGTGGATGCATTAACAATGTCACATTATTAAAGATGCTGCCAAAGATATCCTTATTCCAGATTTTCAGATGCTACACTATATTTGAAAATTTTCAAATCTAATGAATATGTCCCATCAGAAGTTATACTGTCAAGAACTACAGGCAATTAACCACGGACACTACTGTCAGGAAGTCAATTTTGTGCATATTATGCTTTCATTTACATTCCACACAAAATATCAAACCCGAATGAAGACAGTCAGTAGATGCAAAATCAAGCTTTGGCCATCTTTTAGGTTGGTTAAAACATGTAG
This sequence comes from Schizonepeta tenuifolia, assembly GCA_029490685.1. Classification (NCBI taxonomy): domain Eukaryota; kingdom Viridiplantae; phylum Streptophyta; class Magnoliopsida; order Lamiales; family Lamiaceae; genus Schizonepeta; species Schizonepeta tenuifolia. The sequence goes on from CM055958.1 coordinate 5,594,942, forward strand.
ATTGTGAAGGAAACAGAGGTTTAAGAGAGAAAAGAGAAAAAGACTTGCCTGTTGTACTACAGCATCTCTGTAGAACCTATATGAGTGAAGTTGCATTGCAACTCTGTCAAACTGCAGGCAGTAAATCCTGCCATACCTGTAAATCAAGGAAAGATATCAAGTCAACAAGACATGGTTAAAAAATCTTGAATCTACCACGTCACAGACTAGTAAGGAAAAAATAAGAACATACATGGTCATAATATGGACATCTTCAGCAGCAAGAACAGGCTTATTATTTGCCTCAGGCTTGGCCATCACCATCTCGAACTTCGGTAAGCGGATCATTCCCGCAGATGACATCTAAATGGGGAAATTGCACATTTGTCACAACAAAGAAATGTTTCATCCATTATATAATTCTTAAGCAACTTGTTGTTTATGAAGGAATGACTCCAAGACATTGAATTATCAAAACAAAAACTGAGATTGGAAAAGGTGAAATAACATTGTTTGTTTGTTCGTTTCGTCCTGGGTACCACTTTCGATATTCACCTTATTAACTTCCTAATAATCTGTTAAAGATCACTTTCCCCTAAATATGAAATAAAGCATGAAAACGTCAAGTAGAAATACATTATAGAAATTATGCTCTCAATCACACTAGTAAAACCATCATCACTAACTCGACAGTAACAATTATAACTGTCAGCAAATCTAGGTAGGGAAACAGGAAAGGTTTGGGGGGTCACAGGCGAGGACCTCCTACCTGAAAACCAGTGAAATTTTTGCACTGCATTCCTGACGCAAGCAGCACCAACCTGCTTTCATGAGTGTAGGTATACCAACTTATGCTCAATTTCTTCGTCTGGACTAACTGGAGGCTCCGTGATTCAGAACCATATGAGTACAACTCCAGCCCACTGCAGTCACATGTGGCTTTAAACAACTGAAATACCGTTATGATACACATAAAGCTCTCACAAGCATTCTTGCAGCAAGAAACATAACATCATAACTACAAAGAGCACTTAGGAGTTAGGAGAACAGCGAAATAAAATGCCACTTACCATGCCTCAGAAAAGCACAGCTGAATAGAAACAGCTGTATTTCTGAAGAAAATGCTAGGAAGCAAGGTCATACATCATACATGTAATGATGGTATGATCACAATACACTTAATTACTCTTAAGACAGGGAATGAGCATGAGAATAAGAAAATTCTGGAAAAGCTTCCCATGCTAATTATCCTCGCACGCATGCATGCACGCACGCACAGATTTCTTATTAGGTAGATGAACAGAGCCCCAGGCCACAGATTTCAGGATTGTAATTAGTCTTAAGGGATTTTTTGGATATATCCCATACATAATACTCATTGCTCGATAAGGATTCTAAGTAGTTACCTGGTTTTCACAAACACAATATCACAGGTTGGACAATCTGTCCAAAAGAATCCCAGAATGTTGTCTGATTCAGATCTACACTTTTGACTAAATGTATCTCCGGTCTCTTTGTTCCATATCTGGATCTCATGAATCGATCGTTGGATAGCCAAAAGCTTGAGATCTAATGAATATCGAATAGAAAGAACTGGCCCTTCGCTTATTGGATCAGATGATGGAGCAGCATAAGGAGTATATGTAGCAACTTTCCATGAAAATACCTACACATGGCATAATACTTAGCTGAAGCCAATAAATTCAAACCCTGTATCATAAGCATGTTCTAGATTGTTACCTGATTAGGGGTCAGCGAGAGAACTAGTTTATTCCCGTCATCATAAAACAAACTCCTTGATCCAGGGATGTGGCATCTTAGAGGTGGGTATTGAATATAAACATGTGACAGTGCATTAGATCCACTGACGTAAGAATGAGCAGAAGAAGATGCTTCTCCAGTCATGTTATGTAAGTTCTCTTCCTTGATTAAGCAGAACAAATACAACTGGTGTGGTGAGAGAGAGAGAGAGAGAGAGAGAGAGAGAGAGAGGACAAATGGATGTCATATATAACAAGAATATAAGTAATAAGTAAAAATTTACATATTATAGACTGAATTCAACTTACAAAGACAGTTGAAGTCTTTATCACTCGCTTGGTATGTTGTAATAATAAGTCATTTCTTCCCTCGGAGCTGAAGCAAACAAAGACAATCACCTTACGCACATAAGAAATGTGTGATAAGAACAGGTCAAAAGAAAGAAAAAGAATAGGAAACTCAAGGTACATTTCCCATCACGAAACTAGAAGATCTAAACTAGCTGTACCGTATTCTGCATGCAATTCTTCAAGACAACAAATTCTTTTAAACACATGTCTTTTTCAACTTCTGGAACCCTTGAAGAAACACAGCTACCGTATTGTTTGGCCTAAAATAGAAAAGGTCATATGCTTGCATTTAGTGAGGTTATCGACATGTAAAAGCAAAAGCAAGATAAATTAATTGTACATTGAATATAGAAAGTTTCCTAGGTGGATGTTGCAAACTCAATTCTCATAATCAAAGTGAAGCCCACAGTAATTGCAATCAACTAAAACTGAGCTCAAGAACAAGATTATGCCGATACACCCTAGCTATAAGAAGAACGTAAAAGAGGCAAATCAGTTACGTTGTTCGATTGATAAACAGTCTACGTACACGGGCGGTCCGGCAAGAATCTTTACTGTCAACAACAGAATTTCGCAGATTACAAGATTGGCTGAGAATAAGCAGCTTATCATACAGATTCCTCATTTTTGTCTCTTCTCTGCTCTCAATTCTCTACAGAATAATGAATGAATTATGAGCTAAGACAACTTCTAGACATACATTTCATACTGCTATATATCTACCTAAACTACACCGTTACATCCAACGATCAAGATGAGATGATAGAAGCCACTGGAATGAGCTGCACACAAGCTTGATAACTAACTCCTAGCTGTAACCATTTCCGTAACTTAGCCCCAAAGTTTAAGTTATTTACACTTAGAGTGAAGTCACAACTCTACATACGTGATTCTCCTACAAATCTAATCATACCATACTTTATCAAGAAAAAGGATCGTCGTGTTTTGCATCAAACAGACAGCAAAACGCTCAAAATCTACGATAGCTCGACAAGAAAGCATTTGGCACTTTACATACTAAGTGAAGTTCTAGCCTTAAAGTAATATCACGAGGAACTTAAACAAATAAAACTGCAAGCAACGAAATCCTATTTGCAAGTTTATCTTCACGCGATCACCCACAAGCATTTTCTCTTCTTCCAATTTTCCCAATCACACACTAAACTTTGTCACTTCTGCATAAGCCCATTTCATAATTCTCTTCGATTCTATCCTAACTATTCCATCACTCGAATATTAGGAGAAACATTTACCAACACTAATAATATGAGTTAAAGACATAAGAATGTCAATCCAAACAAACCTGAGCTGAACAATTGACCAAAATCCGCTTCAGTATAGACGTTGTAGCATAATTCTTATCCTTCATCACTGAAATTTGAACACCAAAATAACAATTTAATCAGCAATTCGTTACAAGTATAAACTATGTATTAATGCGTGTAGATATGTGAGCAGACCTCAAATTTCGATCATCCCAATATAAAATTGTGTCCTTTTTTGGCTGACAAATTGAGAAATTAGAATCCGGAAAACCTTAACAATAACAATAGGGGTTTTCTCTCTTTCTCTCTCTTTCTCTCTCTTCTCAACAGTTCACCTAACCACCGAAACGACGACGCATAGAAGTTTCGGCAGAAATTGAGTTGATGGATTGGTCTACTTGGGCCTGCTCCTTTATTTATCTAAGCCCAAATGAGATTCGAGCCCATGTATATTTGCCTTTAATAAGTGACTAACCAAAGAAGCCCATATACGAGTAGCATGTAACAATGTTGATGGACATAAAGTAGTATATAGTTATAACAAAGTAATCCTACGTTATTATACTATCTTCTGTCCCCAAGTTTCTTCCTATCTTTCCTTCTTAGGACGATTCCCAAGTTTCTTCCTAACTACTTTTGAACATTATCCCACAACTAATTAATACTCCCTCCGTCCACGAAAAGGTGTCATACTTACTCATTTATATTTGTCCACAAAAAAGTGTCCTAATTCACTTTTATCAATTACATCAAAGTCAATTCATAACAACTTTCACTCACATTTTACTTTTTCCACTCAAAATAAGTGGGACCCTAATTTCACTCACAATAATTTTAGAGAAGCACTTGTGTGCAACCTGCTGCTTAGGCAGCGATCGGATCCGGGTCGGGTCTGACCCGGTCAACCCGGGTTTGACCCGTTGACCCGATCATTTTTTTTTTCGATTTTTTTAATTTTAATTTTATTTTTTTCGGCTCCGCCTTCAGCTTCGATTTTACGGCTCCGCCTTCGGCTTCGATTTTACGGCTCCACCTTCGCTCCGATTACAAATATAAGGATAATCGGCTGGCAACAATTTGGACTTTTTCGGCTTGCTCCGAGGCCTTCGGCTCCCCTCACTCGAATCTTGACCAAATAAGAAGCGGCAAACAAAAAAACGAAGAGGCAAACAAAAAAACGAAGAGGCAAACAAAAAAAAAGTAGAATTTTTAAAAAAAATAATAATAAAGCTGAAATTTAAAATAAAAAAAAAAAATAGGAAAACATAAATTAAGATAGAAAACAGGAAATAAAAATTTTTAAAAAAAAGGCGCATGCACCCCACGCGCGGTCGCATGGGGTGCGGCAGGTCGCAGACGAGTATTTGCGATAATTTTAATTTCACCTTTTCACTCACAACAAATGGGACCCTTATTTCACTCACAATAATTTTAACTTCCATTCTACTTCTTCCACTCACAACAAGTGGGACTCTAACTCCACTCACAACAACTTTACTAGTTTTCTTAAAACTCGTGCCGACACCCAAATGGGGCACTCTTTCATGGACGAAGGGAGTATCTCTTACTCTTACTTTATCAACTTATTTACCAAAAATATCATACACTACAAAAAAAATGCAAAAATATCGGTGGAATGACCGACGGAATCTATTCCGCCGGTGATTACCGGCGGAATTCCACCGGTAAAAAGACGGGTCGGCAAAAAAGAAATTTCCGATGAAACACCGACGGATCACCGACGAAAATTTGGCAGGAAATTTCACACCGAAAATAACGGCGAAAATTCCACCGGTGATTTACCGAGGGAATATTCCGCCGGTGATTCGGAAATAAAATGAATAAATATTCAAATTTTAAATCATCGACAGAAAATCCACCGGTAATCACCGACGGAATGTCAGTCGCCGGTAATCAGCGGCGGAATTTTCCGCCAGTATTCTTACGGGATAAAAATCTGCCTTCTTTCTCATTTCCACATAACCCTAATATTTCCCCCAATTCCCCATCCCGTCGCCCTCTCTCTCTCTCTCTCTCTCTCTCTCTCTCTCTCTCTCTCTCTCTCTCTCTCTCCTTCTCACACATTTGTGCTTTCTTTCTCTCGTTTCCCCTCCACCACCGCGTTTCCCCTCTTTTTTTTTCCAACCTCGCACGCAGTCGCCGTCACTCCGCCGCTCAGCCGCCGTCGCCACCGCGGTAAATCGTCTCTCTCTGTTCTTTTTCCCTCTCCATCTCACCTTCTCTCTTTCTTCTTCTTTATCTCTCTCTAACTTCGACTATATATATCTCTCTCTTACCCAGTTGCGCCGCCACCGGAATCTGGCGCCTTCACCGCAACAGCGCCTCCTTCGCCGCAAGTAAGTTCGAATGAGAAGTCGGACCATGGAGATTCCATCAGCGCTCGCGGCATTGATTCTGAATCTTTTGCATTCAAGGTAAAACCAGTTGCTACTTTTTCTGTAAATTAGATTTACTTAATTGTAATCGTGAGTTGAAAGCGGATGATGATGGAGGATTTGGTTTTGTTCCAGCGGAAGGACTCAGATGATGGATGATTCCGCGGAGCAGGAGTTGACGAATTCGGCTCCGGCAACAGCGACGATGCGGAAATTGAATGCGGTTGATGATGCTTGTGGTAGTGATATCAAGTAGGTTTTCGAATTCGGCGGCTCTATTTTCCCGGTTTAAAAATTGAATTATGTGTCTCTGTGTGAGTGTCTATCAGTGAATGCTATCAAATGCAGTTCCTTTTTACGTTTGTGTTTCAGAAGAATATGTGATATGTCGATCCATTTGGTTTGTGATGGTTATCAATATTTCAATGTCAGGAAATGTGAAAGGAATGAAATATTAAATGTGTGTATAAATGTGGATTTGTTGTTTAACGACAATAGTATTTTCTTTTGGTGAATTTAGATGAGTAAGAGAAAACTACTTGGAAGATTATTTTCTCTGACAGTAGGGAATATTGTATTTGAGAATGCATTGTTGAAGCTGAAATGATTAAGATAAAAATCAGAGGTGGGATAAAAGATTTAATCCTTATTGATAAGCTAACGAGTACACTACGGTTTGATAATAATCGAATGTAGAGGCAGTCTGACCTGTGATTTGTAGTTCTGGGCAAGGGGAGTTTGAATATTTTGCATTATATATGAATGATTCAAAGGGGATAAGTCAAAGCTTTTCTAGGCATGAATTCGAAGGCTTGTTGTTACACCAGTTTATACTATGTAATTTTACCAAACCTTATCCCCCCTGCTTGTTTCTTCCATTACTAGCTTAGTGGATGTAATAGGCTAGAATAACATGTACGAGACCAAGAACTTGGTTTGTATACATTCTTGGTTTGGAGCATGGTCCACAACTAACTTCAGAATTTCTCCCCCCTTTTTTTTATGTGGTGCAGCTGACAGAGTAGTAGATCGTCGAGTCCAAGAAAGCCTTCAGCCTCTTCGATAAGAATGATGACGGTATCTCTCTCTCTCTCTCTCTCTATATATATATATATATATATATATATATCTCTCTTTCAATTTATTTGGTTATAAATATGCATATTATTATTATAGGAGGGCATTTTCAGTTGGCATGCTGTATGGTCATGTTTGTATTGGCTCCTACCTTGCTCATATGCAGTTCTTCTTGACATATACATTAATATGGTGGCTAATTTGTTTGTTATCTAGCTTCGACTTGGTATGTTTCGGACCCAACTAAGCACCTTATAAGAACAAGTGGCGTAACACCAAGAGGCGATGCAAAAAGCGGAAGAACAATGAGCTGCAGAATGAGAAACAGAACGAGCGGATGGCCATGTTTGAGAGGATGATAACGTCGGGTCAATTTCCTCCTCGTCCACCTCTAACAGCAGATGCATAGTTTTTAGTTTATCTCGATCTACTTAATCGGGTACCCGAAAAATAACCGACCCGAATTTTCGGGTACCCGAACCTGAAAACCGGAAATATGCTAACCGATACACGACCCGCAGTGGTTAGTCGGGTACCCGATAACCGACCGGTTTGGTTCGGCGGGTACCCGACTAACCGAATCCATATCCGATACCCTCAAAAATCGATTACTCGGGTAACCATTCGGGTAATTACCCGACTAACCGACCCGAATAACCGATTTAAAAAAAAAAACGAAATGTAGCCTCTATTTTTCTATTATATAACCTGTAATTTCTAACACATGAGTCATGAATCAATATTATCAATTCAAAGCAGCAAGCCTTTTCAACAACAACATGCAATGCAAAAGAAATAGACTTCAACAGTTCACAACAACAAGCCAACAAGTCAACAACAACAACAAGCAAAATGCCAACAACAACAAAGTAACAAATAGTCAGTAATTCAAAACAGCAAGTACCACCATCAAACAAATTAATAAACAAGTTCCAACTTCCAAATAGTCTTCAAGGCTTTAATCAATCAAGCTGCACTCGTCTGCACACTCGTCTCCGCCTGCCTCGCCTCTTTTTGGCCTCTCATTCCAAGTGAGTTCAACACTGTAAGAAACAAACAAATAAACAAATAAAATAATTGGAATTCAATGCTTAAGAAATAAGAATTATTAAATACTCACCAGTTTCAAACTCTTTCTCTAGTTGGGTTTCAGGAACACCCTCTTCATCTTTAAGAAATGCGTCAATGTGACTTGCTTTCAACCAATCTTCACAACATATAAGAGCCCCAACCATGTTGGGCGTCAACGAGCTTCTAAACTAGGACAGAACACGACCTCCCGTGCTAAATACACATTCAGAAGCAACACTGGAAACGGGAATCACCAAAACATCCCTAGCTATCTCACTTAGCACGGGGAAGCGTGGTTCGTGTTTTTTCCACCAGTCAAGAACATTGAATGAAGCAACCTCTTATTGAGTTATCACATATTGTTTCTCCGTAAAATAGAGAGTGATCTCTGAGGCATCAACAGAAGCATCGGGTTGTTCATCAGTAACTACAAGTAGAGTAGTGTATCGACTACCTCTACCTCGACGATCTGCTTGTCCCATCGTAGATGCATTGGCTCTTGAATCTGGAATAAGTGGCACAACAGTCTTCTCTTTTTTATAAAACTCAAACGACTCTTTTAACGAGTGTTTCACTTCACATACTAATTGGACAACCCTCTCCTCGCCATACACCCCAGCCAAACACATCTCCACATATTTCAATTTCTGCCTCGGATCCAACAATGCAGCCACATAGAAAATTTTGTTCATTTTAGGATTTAACTCGTCTTGCTTCAACCAATACTTACCAAGTTTCTCCCTCATCTTCTCTGCCATGTTTTTTACCTCTTTATCTGGATTCAACTCCAACTCATAAATAAGGTCGAAGATGTTGCACATTTCTTTGAAGAAATGGTGCGATGTGACGTATGATTGGCCGGAGACAAGAATGGTAAGATCATAACACTTTTCAAGATATTCCACCATCATCTTGACCTTTGCCCAATCAGCATCTTCAGGAACTCCGATATGCTAATTTTTGTACATCTTCTCCTTGAGATCATCGGCAAAGTTATCGTGAACCCTTGCAAAATACCTAATGGCAAAGGCATATAGCATGGCAGCCTCCAACATCAAGTATGTTGAGTTCTATCTTGTCAGCACGTCTAAGCAAAGAAACTTGGAAGTCCCAACATCAAGTTTACAAGCCTCCATTGTTTTCTTGAATGCTTCAATCCTGGCTGGTGAACTCCTAATCCACTTGCATGCTTCTCTAACTCGTCTCATAGACAAGTCAATCTCCTCTAATCCATTATGGACAACCAAATTCAGAATGTGTGCAACACAACGCACATGAAGAAACTTCCCACCAGCTACACTCGAGTTCCAACTATCAACAATTGGCTTCATGTATCGACTGCATACATCATTTGCCGATGCATTGTCCATTGTGCAGCAAAGCAATCTTTCAACCCCCACTCCTCTAGTGATGATATAATAGAAGCACCCAAATCATCCTCTTTGTGGCTGCAAATCTTTCGAAAGGTGATGATCTTCTTGTGCAAGACCCAATCTTTGTCGATGCAATGTGCTGTAACACAAATAAAATTTGTGTTATTAATAGAAGTCTAGCAATCCGTGGTGATCGAGACTCTACCCATGCCCTCTTTCTGAAAGAAGTTCTTCACAACATTTTTCTTCTCCAAAAACATCTTCACACAATCTGCTCGAATTGTATGTCTGCTAGGGATTTGGAATTGAGGACATAGACGATGTGTGTACCTCCTGAATCCTTCTCGCTCCACAAACCTAAAAGGAAGCTCATCAAGAATAATCATCTCAACCAACGCAATTCTGCACTCAAGTTGGTTGAAACTCCATGTTGTCAATGTCCCTGTCCCTGTTCCATCAGTGCTTTGTTGAAAGTTGAGCACAGTTTGAGTTTGCTTCTGTTTCCCTTTGTTCTTCTTCTGACACCTTTCATAATGATTCCACGCCGCTTTGGTGCTATTAATTGATGTATCAGCTGCAATCAACGTGCCACAAGTCTTGCATTTGGCCTTATCTTTTTTTATAGGCGGTTCTCCTATTTCAACAGTCACAGGATCAAATTGTGTCCACATAGTGGATGTTAGAGTTGATTTCCATTTTTCCCCTTCATCAGTTTCTGCACCAGATACTGTTGCTTCCCTCTTACGCTTAGAACCGCGCTGTTGCCGCTGCCGATTGCCCTTCTTAGGTCTCTTAGCCTTCTGTTGCTGATGCTGCTCTTCCCCTTCTTCCCCTTCATCCTCTTCTTCTTCCTCTTCTACATCATCTAATTGTATTCTCTCCCGATTAGGTCGATTCTCTTCCCCATCAATGAGAAGAAGCCTACTACTACTAGCTTGTGTTTCAGATTGAGATTCACACTCTCCATTGTTGGGCATCTACATGTAACATTTCAACAATCAACATCATTTCAAATTTTCAATTTTTAGCAAAAATCATAACTAAAAAGACTGAATTTCTAATTTCTTTGTATGATTTTCAGCAAAAATCATAACTCAAATTGCTATGTTGATCAGACTAACAAAAATCATAACAAAAACATTAGTAAATCAAAACTCAAAACGTACAGCAAATTATAAGGCGATTAGTCACATCCAGCAAATCTATGCAATGTAATAAACCAAGAATTAAAGTGAAAACCAGCAAATCTATGCAATGTAATAAATCTATGCAATTTAATAAACATACATGCATGAATTAAAGTGAAAATCAGCTCCAGTAACCAACCAAATTAAACCCATCTACACCTCCCCATTTCACACAATTCGAGCAGAAAGGCTAATGTATATACTAGTATTATACACTACATGTATGTATACAGTTAAATTAAAATTAATATAGAAACAATGTGTAGCTATAATTTGAGCAGAAAGGCTAATGTCTTACTTGTGGCTGTGGGTGTGGCTTGGCTTGAACTTGGGGCGGCGCCTTGAATTGGATTGGGCGAGGCTGGCGAGCGGCGGGCCGGCGATCGGTGGTGGTTGGAAGGAGAGGAGCAGAGTGCGGTCACCGGCAGCACAGCAGAAGTGGGCGGAGCGCCGGCGTGACCGGCTATCCGGCGTAACGGCTAGAGAGAGAGATAGAGGAGAGCGAGTCGAGCGACGGTGTGTCTGTATCGTGTGTGTTCGAGCGAGAGAGAGGAGCAGGGAGAGAAGCGGCGCACGCAGTGAAACAATGAAGCAATAGGGTTTACGTTTATGTTTTTGTAATATATTTGAATGTTCCGGTTATTTAAAATAACCGGACGGGTATCGGGTATTAACCGATACCCAAATTTCCCACGATGTAGTAACCGAACTCGAACCCGAACCCAAAAATTTCGGGTATTGGTTAACTGACCCGAGTCGGTTCTCGTCGGGTCCGGTTAATAATCGTAAAATGAGACCCGAATCGGCAGCCCTATATACTTTTTCTGTAGAACTACTTAACAGTTATAATGTTTATTTGGTGAATTCGTTAACTTAATATTATTGAATGTAAAGACACAGTTTTATGAATATTGGACTTCTTTAGTAATATTTGGTTATTTGGTGTTGTATATATTTCATTTAAATTGAAACAGGGTGCAGAAAAAATAATAAATAAAAAATAAAAGAAAAAATTAAATTAGCGGGGGAATTCCATCGGTAAATCTGCCAGTGATTACCGGCGGAAATTCTGCCGGTGATTCTGCCAGTAAACTGCACACGTGTCATCCATATGATTATTCAGAAATTCGAAAATCAGCGGCGGAATATTTCCGCCGGTTTTCGCAGGTGATTTGCCGCCTTTGCCACCGGGCAAAATTCACCGGCATAATCACCGACGGAATGAATTTTCGCTGGTAATTGCATCACCGACGCCGTTTTTAAAGGCGAAATGCGTCCGTCGGTAATTCCGTCGGTGATCCGATTACCGGCGGAAATCGGGCGATTACCGTCGGAAAATTCCGCTGGTAATCCGGCGAATTTTTGTTGTGATATATGGCCCACCAGTATCTCAATTAATTAATATATCACTACCCTCAATGTGGACCCTTTCTCCACTCACAACAAATTCAATTACTTTTTCTCTACTCATAACTAACACAACAATTTTTAATTTCCTTAATACTCGTGTCACTTCCTCCTAGGAAGAGACTTGTGGACCGGAGGTAGTAAAATATTACTCCCTCCGTCCCGACATTCATGGCCTATTTCTCTAGGCACGGGAACTAAGAGAGAATGTTTTAAAAGATAAAAGTGATAAAAATAGTGGAGCTTATACCTTTTTATGAGAGAGGATATTTCTCCAAAAAGGAAACAGGTTATCAATACTGGGACACCGAAAAAGTGCTGGTGAGGATATCCTTGTTGCCCAATAACTCTATCTTGACCTGTTTGATGGCAATATCTGATTACATATTCTATTTTGACTAACATGTTGTTGTGCTGATCTTTTGAGTCTGTATTTTTGTTTTGTCTTTTCTGTGTTTGAGTCTTGGGCAAGTTGCAATCATACACTTGAGGGCAAGTGTAATTCAAGTGTGTGGGTGTGATGAACCCATATTTGTGTTCATCTTTTCTTGTGTTTTTCTTGTTCTTTTGAGTCTTTATCGAGTCAAAGTGTGTCTGAGAGGACACAAAGTCTAGAGATGGTGTGCAGGGAAGAACAGGTGGGATGTTGGGCAAATCCGATGGAAAATCTGTTGTTGAGATGCTGAGATGGTGATACGATGCGAATGGGCATAGGGCTGGAAGCTTGTAGCTGGGCAACATCAAAATATCCAATCTACAAGTCATGAAGTACCTCCCCATATCCTTAAAGCCAACAGACAGAGTACTCGGAGGAGTCAGGATCTTGGTCAACACAGGAAGCAATTCAGGATGCAGACATAGAAGGCAAGATGCGAGTCGGACCAGCAGCAGAATTCTTTCCTTCCAAGGAAGAGGATAAGGATCGAAGATTCCTTCCTTATCCTAGCCGAGCTTAATCAAAAAAGATATCTACCAAGAAAGGAAAGAGAATCGTGCATGCATGGATGAGAGAGAAAGAGGCGAATATGTATGGAAGAATCCTTCATCAACAAGGGAACTTCCCTAAACCCTAATTTCCATCGCCTATATATATGGCCGACTCCATTATGTATGGTGTGCCGTTTTTATTCACGTTCGAGTTAGTTCTGCATTCTTAGTTGAGAGGAAGTGAGGAAGAAATAAGTCCTACAGACAATTTACTTTTATTTCGTATTTTCTGCTTTAGTTTAGTTGTTGATTTGAAGTCAAGACCTTGGTTGCTGACTACGCTTTTGGGCAGCAACCCGTTTCCAGTTTTATGCTAAGTATGTTTTTCTTTATATATTTAGTGCTTACGTTTACTAATATGTCTAGCTAAATTTATTGTTTGGGTTGGATGTAGATGAAGTGATTCTAATTACTCGTTCTAAACTCGTGAGGTCTAATTGTTTAAATTCATTAATAGATTTTGTTCCTGGAACACTTAGGATTAATTCTAGACTTAATTGAAATTGATATATGACTGATCACCATCTAGATATTGAGATTAAGTCATTAACAGGAATTGAGATTTAACACGAGAGTGTCTTTTGTGCCCAAGAAGGTAAAGAGTGTTGGAGAGCAGTCGGTATTGACCTACCTCTTGGCTGTCTTGGGTCTGTTTATTCTTAATGCCTCTTGGGCAGCATCGTTACTGAAGTGTCTTCGTGACTTTGTTGATCAAGAGAGGAGATCTTGCCTTCTATTCAAGATCTGTAAAATAGGCTAGACATAGGCTAAGTGTGTTTATATCATGACTTCGTGACCCTATGGTATAAACTAATCTTTGTCTTAAACCAAGTGATAAAATCAGTTAATTGAATATCTTTGCACTAATGAACGAGTGAAGAGTAATTAGGATCATTGATTCGAAACCTAATCCAAACATCTTTTGTTATTTGATATTTTTACTTGTTGAGTTACAGGTTATTGAGTTATAATCAAAATCCCTTTTGTTAAGTTCTACCCGAAGAGCAGATTACGCCGAGTCCCTTGGGTTCGACCCCACTTGCCGCTGACTACTACCTTGTTGGGCAAGAGGTGTTTATAAATATTATTTGTGCGAAGAGTGTAACGACAGCGCTTCGCCACCGGTGGGTTTGGGCCGGGTTGGAACCGACCCGAAAAGGATGATGGTCCGGGTCGGGCAGTTTTCTTAGGACCGATGAAAGTCCGGGTTGATCCGGGTCTAAACCCGCTTGAACCCGCTGGACCCGGACCCGACCCGTTAAATATATATATATATATATATATATAGGAAGAGGATATGTGAATGTTCTCTTATGTGAGAAATGAGAACAAATTTGGATCCTTGATTTTTATTGATCAATGGCTCAGATTTAACGATGCATTTTGTTGTAGTAATTTATGCATTACAATGTTTATGCATTAGGTTTCTGCAGTTTATGCATTAGAATGTGTATGCATTACATTTCTGCAATATATGCATTATCAATATAATAAAAATGCATTAAAATGTATCATTCTCACGTTCACATATAAAGTCCATTCTCACCAGATCCTTACCCTATATATATATATATATATCATTTTCTTTATCCATCTTCAGCAACCAAACCCTACAATTCTCCCTCTCTGTTGTGCCTACGCCGCAACCCACAATTCTCTCATCTCTCTCACTTGAACGAAGACCTACGTCTACCCCTCTCTTCTCACCGGACATCGGCCGGCGCCTAAACATCCACCGGCGCTGCCGCTCTCTCTCCGTGCTTCCCCCTCTCAGCTGTTTTCCAGCCCTCTCCCTCTTCGCCGCTTTCTCCCTCTCTTCTCACAGTCACCAGCGCCGCCCTCTCCATCTCAGTCTTCAAGCTCAGGCAGCCACATCACGGCTGCAAACTTCGCCTCCTTTAGTCCACGCCAAGCTGCAGATCCATTTCTTGAATTAAGGTAAATTTGTTTATTCTTAATCCTAGTGTCTTATGCCTTACGCCTTTCAATTCAAATGGCTGCAAAATTTTCTTCATACATGTTTAAGATTTTTTACTGTATTTCCTACAAGTTCTTTTGCAGAATAAATTAGTAATACAAAACGTATTATTTAATTATTGATGCAAAGTTATCAGTTATTTGTCAACAATGAGATAATTTGGAATGCAAGATTGTCTACAATATACATTTGTTTCTATTTTGATGTTTGCAGTTTTTGGTTGTTTTTGTACATTTTTTTGTCGATTTGTGTGCAGTTTTTTTCTACTGATTGTGCAGATTTTGATCGATTTGCGTAGTTTCTTTTTTTTGCTGATTTTGTAGAGATTTTATGGAGTTGTTGTGCACATTTTTTTTACAGATTCATATTCCACTTTCTAACTTCTTATTCCTCTTTTTAGGTGATAAAATGTCGGAAATGATGACACCAATACAAGTTTGGGATGATTGAATTTAAAGATTTTACATTTGTTTTTATGATTTTGTGGTTTGATTAATGGATTATTATGCTGTTATTGTGGATTGATTATAGTTTATGTTGTTGTTATGGATTTTATGCTGAAAATTAGTGCTAAACATTGAAAAAACATGGGGAATAGTTACTGTACTATGTTTTTCTGGGTTGGACCGAACTCGGAGCTCGGATCTGGGCCGAGTCAGGGTCGGTCCTAAGTTGGTCCGGATTTTTCAAAAGGACCAGATCTTCGGTCCAAGCGAGTTGGTCCAGATTTTTCAAAAGGATCGGGTCTTCGGTCCGGGTCCAACCCGATGCTCACCCCTAGTTATGGCGAAAACAGTTTTTACTACGGGTCCCGTTTTGCGCAGTTCCACTGTTTTGGCTATAACTCCTAAGCTATTTGTCTGATTTGGCCGATTCAAGAGGCGACGGAAAGCTTATTCCAAGGGATACCTCCCAAAAAGCTCAATCCAATTTTTGTATTTTTTTTCTTCACGAGAACTTTGTGAGAGTCCAAAACAAGTGAAACGTGCATATTTGGGGGCGTATTCGGCCGATTTACACGCGATCGGGGCCTCCGAACTAAGCATTCTCACTTTTGAAAACCATAAATACATGTGTATGAGCTTCAGTGCGAAAAGATTTGATTTTCGTTCAGGACAATTTTTGGGCCCGCGCCCCAGAGGTACCCCTAGGGCCGCCAGCCCAAAAATTAGAACTCTATGTTTGGCAAAATGGGTAGGGATTCCGATCATGGGGGGTTTTAGCCTTTCGGATAAGGAATCTGTGGACATAAAGATTGACTGAATCGGACGAGTAACAAAGAAGTTATGGCCAAAACAGTTTTTGCAACGAGTCCTATTTTGCACAGTTCCACTGTTTTGGCCATAACTCCTAGGCTATTTTTCCGATTTGACCGATTCAAGAGGCGATAGAAAGCTTATTCCAAGGGGCTACCTCCCAAAAAGCTCAAATCCAATTTTTGTATTTTTTTTCTTCGTGAGAGTCCAAAATAAGTGAAACGTGCATATTTGGGGGCGTATTCAACCGATTTACACGATATCGGGGCCTCCGAACTAAGCATTCTCACTTTTGGAAACCATAAATACATGTGTATGAGCTTCGGTGCGAAAAGATTTGATTTTCGTTCCGGACGATTTTTGGGCCCGCGCCCTAGGGGTTCCTAGGGCCGCTGGCCCGAAAATTAGAACTCTATGTTCGGAATTATGGGTAGGAATTCCGATCATGAGAGGTTTTAGCCCTTCTGATAAGGATTCTGTGGACATAAAGATTGACTGAATCGGACGAGTAACGAAGAAGTAATGATTAAAACAGTTTTTGCAACGTATTGCCTGCAGAAGAGGACGGAGATGAAGCTGCAGGATTTGCCAGCTATTCTTGGAGCTTGCTGTCGCACAACTTTAATGAGATGAGGAATGAGGGATTGATTGAGGGATTGAGGTTTGATTTGTTTGATGATTAGTTGATTGTGGAGAAATGTGAAGTTTGATCTGTTAATGCACTACATGCTAGAGATCAGATTGCTCACAAGTTGTTGCATCATAAGCCTAAAGCTGTTGCATTCCTTTTGTGATGATAGGAACTAATTAAGTGAACAAAGTTTTAGTTTGTACAATAGGATTCAATTCTTGAAATTATAGTTGATTAATGAAATACATGGCAATTTTTGCTTACTTATCATATCCCAATGCCTATTTTACTCATCTCTTGTATCTTTATTCATTAATTCTCAATTAGGTTTATTTATCCTATTTTACTCATCTCTTGTATCTTCATATCATTAATTACTTTTCATTACGAAATAACTAAAAGTACACGTCATCGTAAGCAAAAGTATACATTGTCGTGAAGAAAAGTAATATTTTTGAAACATTACATTTCTTCATGACAATGATTACTTTTCATTACAACAATATTACTTTACCAAATAATTAAAAGTACAAATTGTCGTGAATAAAAATAAACATTGCCTTGAAAGAAATTATTTTTGAAACAATACATTTCTTTATATCATTA
The DNA here is from genome assembly GCA_029490685.1 of Schizonepeta tenuifolia. Classification (NCBI taxonomy): domain Eukaryota; kingdom Viridiplantae; phylum Streptophyta; class Magnoliopsida; order Lamiales; family Lamiaceae; genus Schizonepeta; species Schizonepeta tenuifolia. The sequence goes on from CM055958.1 coordinate 5,612,266, forward strand.
GTTACTTTCATTACGACAATAATTGCTTACCAAATAACTAAAAGTACACGTTGTCGTGAACAAAAGTATACATTGTCGTGAAGAAAAGTAATATTTTTAAAATATTACATTTCTTCATGACAATGATTACTTTTCATTACGACAATGATTACTTGACCAAATAACTAAAAGTACACATTGTCGTGAACAAAAGTATATATTTGTCGTAAAGAAAAGTAATATTTTTAAAACATTACCTTCCTTCGTAACAATGATTACTTTCATTACGATAATAATTACTTTACCAAATAACTAAAAGTACATGTTGTCGTGAACAAAAGTATACATTGTCGTGAAGAAAAGTAATATTTTTGAAACATTACCTTTCTTCATGACAATGATTACTTTTCATTACGACAATAATTACTTTACCAAATAACTAAAAGTATACGTTGTCGTGAACAAAAGTATACATTGTCGTGAAGAAAAGTAATATTTTTAAAACATTACCTTCCTTCGTGACAATGATTACTTTCATTACGACAATAATTATTTTACCAAATAATTAAAAGTACACGTTGTCGTGAACAAAAGTAAATATTGCCATGAAGAAAATAATATTTTTGAAGTATTAGTTCTCTTTATATCAATAATTACTATTATTAAAAGATGAAAATGTTAAAAATATGGAAAAGGATCAAAAAACTCTATAAAAAAACTTGAGAATGAAAAAAAGAAGAAGGAAAACTATTAAAAGAAAAGGAAAACTAAAAATTAAAAAAAAAAATTGAAAAACCTGAAAATGAAAAATAAGGAATCAAAAAGAGAAAACTGAAAATGTAAAAAAAAAAACTGAAAAAGAAAAAAACTGAAAATGTTGGAAAAGGGTAAAAAAAAAAAAAAATATATATATATATATATATATATATATATAAACTTAAAAGTAAAGTAAAAATGATTCAAATGTGTATGATGAAGGTCGAACCCGCGGCGCATTAAAATGCAATAACATAGGCAGAAGCCTTTGCCACTAGACAAAACACTTTCTTTTTTGAATTCTTCAGTCTTAAGTTAATATAAATTTTGAACACGATTTTTTCTTTTTTTTTTCTATTAATATGCGCTGGCGGGCCGGACGGATCGAACTCGCCGGTCAAAACCCCTCCAACGCATACAACGCGTTGTATGCAAGACTGTGATAAAGACAGTTTGGAGACAGTTGAATCGTAGGGGTAAGTGATTTTAAGTATCTCTAGTGAAAAAGAGAGTGCTGAAAATACTTGGAGACCACTGGTGATCTCCAAGGTTGCAGATAGCCTGAACGATGCAAAACTCTGAAACAAGGACAAACTATTATTTCCGAGAATCATGTGTTTGTTTCCAATCTATCAAACAATATTCATCCGTTCCCTTTGATCTCTCTGCTGCAACAACCATTGTAATTCATCAATTCTCGACTTTCCCATTTTCTTTTTAAAATTAAATTGTGGGATAAAAGGGTTATTACTTACATTATTAATGCAATAATATTTCCAGCCCAACTTAATTTATGTTTAATTTATCTATTTTCGTTTTTGAATAAAAATTAGATGGCACCTGGACCTGGTGTCTGGTGCCTGCAAAACGACTGATGGATTATTGTTAGTTGCCACTTTCCAAGTAATAATTAAATCCACATATTAAAATATTAAATATATAAACCTTTTTCTACTTGGCGTATAATTCTCTTTAAAAGATAATCTAATACTGTAATTATTTATTGCTTAGCCGTCAATTTCTTGAAAACATCGTTGCTAAACATATTTAACAGAATCCACATCATTCAAAAATTGTAGAAAAGGGGGAAATCTTCCTACCAAGTCCGAGTCATCCACTTATTTTTGACAATCTTCAAAGTTGTTTGATTTCTGGCTCTTCGCTCTATCTCACTCTTTTCTCAAGGGGGGAGCCAGGTCAAATATTGTTGAGAGAGAGAGAGAGAGAGAGAGTATTTGCAGTATATGAATGGAAAGTACAACACGATGGCAAGTAACTTTTCTATGTGGGATTGCATTCTGGGTTGTGATTTCTTCAATTCTTAATGTGACTCACAAGCTGAGATCTCTCACACAACAATGGGTCTCTCGCCACGTGATTTCTGGCACCTCCTTTGCTCTCAAAGTTCAGGTTTCTTATTTAATTGACGAAATATGGCCAAGATTGGATTTTTATTAACTTTTGTTTAGTTTGATCTTCCGCTAACCCTTTGATCATGTGTTTCCCCTTTATGAATTGCAGAAATACCAGCACAGACATTTGGATGCCTTGTTTTCTGGGTTGTCATGCGTTGTTTCTGTGTCTTTCTACACAGCTTTTCTGCCCTTGCTTTTCTGGGTAAAACCATCCTCTCATTTTGTGGATTTTGTGATTTTCAAATTATTATTCCTATAAGAAATCTGAAAATTCAATGGCAGCTTTTGTTTATGGATTAATTTGGTCTAAATACACAAACTATAAGTTTATGGTTTTTCCCACAAACTATTGAAGTTTGTTAAATGTTTCTTGGCAACCATAACCTCATAATATAACTTGTTAATATATTGACAACGATCTTGTCCTTTCACCAATTCAAACAAGCACTATGGAATAGTGGCATTTTCGGATCAAACTACTCAAAGAACTCACAGTTTTATCGTTTTGATTGTTGGGAAAGGACAAAAGAGAAGACGTATATTACTAAGTTTATTATGCCGTTTTCATTGCAGAAAACATACAGTGTGAACAAAATACAATGCCAAGTCAACATTGGTTTAATTGGAAATGAGAATTAGCAAAATTTGTGTATTATAAACAAACTTATATAGTAAGAGTTTGTAGGAAAAACCAGAAAATGGAAACAGTTTGTGTATTTAGACAAAATTAAGCCTTTATTTATTACATACGTTGTGATTTTTGTGTTTATAGACTGGTCATTGCAAATTGGCTAGGCAAATGACCCTTTTGATGGCCTTCTGTGATTACTCGGGCAACTGCATAAAGGTGACTTCTTTCAACATTGTTCCATAAATCATGTGAACTGTTTTTGCTCTGCTCGTCTTTTCTATCAATCTTTGATTCTTACATGGTTCATTCTTCGTAGGATGTGGTCTCTGCACCTAGGCCTAGTTCTCCACCTGTTCGAAGAGTAACAGCCACAAAAGATGAGGAGGAGAATGCATTGGAGTATGGATTTCCCTCTTCACATACTCTAAATACTGTTTGCTTGTCAGGGTACGAAAATCTTCTTGCGTTTTATTTCATTAATATCTGTTTCTCGTCTAAATTTGGCTGAGGTAACTTAGCCCGTTAGCCAAAAGCATATATTTCTTATTATACCGGCATGCTTCGTGAAATAGTTCCTTTGGGCTATTCAGGTACCTGTTACACTACATTCTGGACTACAATGGAATTAATAATAACTTTGCAGAAGTATTCGGTTTCGCTTTGGTTTGTTTAATTGTGGGCCTTATTGGATTTGGTGAGTTTCAGCAGTTGCATAGTTTTCTTGTTGTTTGATTCTCTTGGTTTTCAATGAGTTCTTGAGCTGATAGTTATTATCTTGTTAGCAAGGATCTACCTTGGAATGCACAGCTTGATAGATATTATCGGTGGTCTCACTTTAGGAGTGAGTATCCTGGCAATATGGCTCTGTGTTTCCGAGTACATTGATAGTTTCGTAGTTTCTGGCCAAAATGGTACGTCATTGACCACGCCCTTGTCTACTTTTAGTAGCTGTTTTTTCAAGTGTTTGAAATTAGAGGTGTTATTTCTCTGCAGTGATATCATTCTGGGCTGCTCTGACCTTCTTGTTACTCTTCGCCTACCCCACACCTGAATTTCCAACACCGAGTTATGAGTTTCACACGGCATTCAATGGCGTTGCTTTGGGAATTGTAAGGCCGGATCTTCCTAGTTTCATTCTAATACGCATTGTTCTCATCATACTGAAAAATCATTCATTCTCAGGTAATCGGGGTACACCAAACGTATCAGCAGTTTCATCATGAACATGTTGCACGCGTATTTTCTCCACAGCTGCCGTTTTCTGCCTTGTTGGGTAGGTTATTACTTGGAATCCCGACGATCCTTGTTGTCAAGTTCTGCAGCAAGGCTCTAGCCAAATGGATTCTTCCGATTCTCGGTTATACCCTGGGAATCCCCCTAAGGTCAATGGGCTATTTACCTGCATTGAAGGGCGTTGGTATTGATAAGAAGGCGGGCCAATCGGGTTATATACAGAAACTGCTGTTCTTCTCTAGGCAGACCTCATTCGACGTTGATACGGGCATAAGGCTGCTTCAGTATGCTGGCCTTGCATGGTCCGTCGTCGACCTGGTACCCTCGGTGTTCTCTCACCTAGGCTTGTGATGCTTTATTTGATTTTGGAGCCATTTTTTAGTTGCTTATTGCGTAGCCAATTATCCAGATTTTTGTGCAGTAGTATAGTATACATACAATCTTGAGATTTGTAATATTAGTATATATATATATAGTTTATAGAGAAAAATGCTATGAACAAGTGATGCTTGCAAGCCAATGCAGGATTCAATTAGACAAAGTTGGGATTGTTTTTGTTAGAGATTTGATGGTAGAATTTTTCTACTATGGCAACATATTTTGAGAGGTGCAAAATAGGGGTAAATTTGTAGAAATTGAGAATGCTGAAAATTCATAGCTGTTTAGAAAGGAAAAGAAATATTACTATAAAATTACTGATAAATTTTGCTGAAGACTGTAGTCATGATTAGTTAACATTTTTTTTTAGTGGGAGTTGGTCGATTAGCTAATGATTTTAATAAGCATGCTCATAATCTGCTGAAGAAAATGATACGTGTAATATGTAGATGTGTTTTTCTCTTCTTTTTTTTTTTCATTATATTGGACGTGTGATATTGATTAAGCCTATGGGTGTTCACGATGTGGTTTGGTGCGGTTTGATACTAAACCCAAATCAAATCATAAAATACGGTTTGGTAATTTTTTGGAACCAAACCGAACTGATTAAGTAGTAAAACCAAATCTAACCAAACTGTAATAATGCGGTTTGGTTTGCGGTTTATATATATTTTTTCATTTTCTTCGTAATAGAAATAAAACGAATTAAATAAAGTTGTTGTCATGATCATATACGTTTTTCTCTTTTTATAGAATAAATATACTAGGAGTCTAGGATAACATTATTCAGCTAAATAGTAAATTATGTAAAATAATTTCATATTCTCTACTTTTTCTATCGAAAACAACTTAAATTTGGAAAGGATATAGAAGAAAAGAAACAAATAGAAATTCGTACCTTGTATTCAAAGGTGAAGAAAAACCACTTAATTGGAAATATATAATAGATTGTAGGGTCTAATGATTTTAAATTGTACAATTTCATTAAATAAATTTGTATAACACTACATGCAATCAAGAAAATCTCTATTTCCTCACATAATAAATAAAATGATAATATTAATATCATTATATCAAATACGGTTTTTCGGTTTATGGTTTGGTTTGGTTTGAATTTTCTTAAAAACCATAAACCATAACCATAATTGTTTAAAAATCTAAACCAAACCATATTTGTAAAACAAAAAAACCGAACCAAACCATAAATTACGATTTGATTCGATTTGATTTGCGGTTTAAACCAAACTTTGAACACCTTAAATAACGTCAATAGAACATAAATTATATTTTTATCGAGCGGCATGCGTCAAAGCAATGTCATGGGGTCAACCCTTTCAATTTCGAGTTGCTTTTATCAGGTTGTCAGGCTATTTTTCTCGGGAACTGTAATCCTCCGATTTTTGGGCTAACTTGTCGGGTTACAATTTTTGTGATTAAAATTTAACACGTATATTTTCTTGATTATTTCATATTTATCACAAAACATACACATATAAGATGAAAAAGTAACAAAAAAAGACATACGAGGAAAAGCACAAAAAAAAAAACCTAATAAATCGAAAAATAATATCCAACAAAATATTGTCGCATCGTCATCATTACCAAACACTTTATTATTAGGATTTGGGGACGAGCTTAGAATTGTGCTGCAAATTTTAACAAGTAACGAGTGAAAAATAAATAAGCATGAAAGGACGATACACCGGCAAAATAAACATACAAAACACATAAAACACCTAAACACAAATTAAAATTTAAACATTTTAGCCCCGACCGGACTAATTCGGATAACCCTGCAATTCGAACGGGCCAGCTCAAATAACTCGATTATGTATTCGGTTTGTGAAAAAATCAACCCTGCACTGCGTTTTGTATTATCTATTCGAATCGTTTCGTCGATTTCAATTAATTGATATCCCTACATTCATGGTCGGATAATTCTATTTTAAAATAAATTAGCAATAGAAAAATCGAATGAAATTCACGACTTAACACACGGCACGGAGGAATTTATTTAATAATATAGTGACAAAACAACCAACAACAATTAAAAAAAAGAAAAAAAAAAAGAAAAACATATGAGGGCTTAATTGTTCACAGCAAGAGCAGATTCTACGACAGTCTCCGTCGGAATCACGACGGCGGCACGATCAGATTCCGTCGCAAAAAACTCCCGAAGACGTGCTTCGAAACGCGCCATCTCCGGCGGCGGCAGCGAAACCAACGCATTGACCCCATCAACCGTCGGAAACACCCAACAGATATCCTTCCGGTGGCTGACGACGGGGCCGGCGTGCTCCGCCTTCCCCCACGGGAACTCCACCTCCTCAAACCCCAATCTCAACCACGAACTCACCATATATTCTCCACACGGCACTCCTCCGTTCATCTCCAACCAATCCACGGCCGACTTCGCGTACTCGTCCGTCACTCTCCCCGGCCCCTCCGCCACCTTTTTCACCACCTCCTGGAACTCCGCCCTGTCTAAATCTCCGCATCTCGCCGACGCATACGCCACCAGCAGCGCGTTGCCGCAGTAATTCGCCGGCAGCGGCGGCTCCAGCCGCGGCCGGAGATCGAGCACGTTCAGCAGAGTGGAGACTCTCTCCTCATCGACGTCGCTGTTGGACAAGGCCTTGCACTTCCAGATCAGCGCCGCCGCCACGGTCAGGCTGCTGATCCTGCCGCCGGTGGATTCCGATTTGGCCTTCTGCTTTAAGAAGGCGACGTGGCTAGGGTTTAGTTGGAAGACTCTGTAGTCGAGCTCCTCTCGCTTGCAGTCGAACACGGCGGGGCCGGAGGCGGGGCCGAGGTCGGGGATGAAGAACTCGGGGTGCTCGAATGGGACATGCGGCGGAGAGCGGGCAGCGAGGAGGCGGCGGTCGAAGAAGGGGACCACTGCTAAAGGCTTGTCGTCGAAGGCTTGGGAAGCTAGGTTTTGGTTGAATACCTTTGCGCTCATTCCATCTAATAAGATGTGATTCACGCAGAAACCGATTGCGAAGCCACCGCATTTGAAGGATGTCACCTAATCAATTATTGCACCCTACTTAATATAGGAAAATCGCACCATACCTAGTGACTGCAGGTTCCCACGACATAAAAAATATAGAAAAATAGCACTTTTCAAATAACATTTCAATTCTACACCTTTATATTATTTTTTATGTTCGTTTTTATATATTCTAAAATGTAAAGTTCACAAATATACTTATGTGAGAGCACAAGTGTACATATGTGCAATATTATACTAATAAAATGTGAATTCACATATTACTATACCTGTGACTGTGATTTTACACAAATTTCTTTTATGTAAAAATATATGTATTGTGAAATCGAGGGAAGAAAAACAAAGATATTAAAAAGTATTATTTTTATTATTTTTTGTCAAATTGTGCTAGAATTAGACTTTTAAATCAATGAAGTGCTATTTTTCTATTTTTTTTTATTAATTTTATACGGAAATCTTGTGTGCAGCCAGTTGCATGTGCAACCGATCTCATATGCATTGATGTGCGGACTTTTTAATTATTATTTGCTGGTACGTGCATCACGCGCGCACGGTCTTTTTTATTTTGTAATAACTTTTGAAATCTTTACTTTTTTTCAGTCTATAAGCTCATCTTTTCCATTATTTTCAATTTTATTAATCAATTTGTCAGTGTTATTAATTTTTTCAGAATTTAAATTAATTCTTCCCCCCCCCCCACCCCCACCCCCCTTTCATATTTTCAGTGTTTTTTTTCCAATTTTTCATTTTTCTTAACTTTTTTTTTTAATTTTTCATGTATATTGGTTAATTTGTTCAAAATTAGAATTAATCAACCTCGAGCTGATTAATATTTATTACTCTAAAATTAGGGTATTAATTAATACAAAAAATATTTAATTTGGAAAGTCAACTATAGTGTGTTGACCTGTCACAACAGTCTTTATTTATAACATAAATTGATGATTTAATTACCTGAAGAATGAACATGGGCTGATCATCCTTATCTATGTTGTCCAACGTTTGCACAGCAAGCTGCCGGAATCCGAGGCTGGGACAGACCAAGTTCCCCATCTGGTCGAGCGAGACGTCGGAGGAAGCCACCACGAAGCCGGCTCCGGCGGCGTTGCAGTCGATCTCGAGGCGGCCGGAGTCGGCGTTCAGCTTCAGTCTTCCTGCCATGTAGTCGTAGGGGACCAGGACTCTCTGCACGGCCAATCTGAGTTTGGCGACGGCGAGCAGCGGGGGAAAGTCGGGGTTGGCGGCGAAGAAGTAGACGGTGGGGATGTTGTAGTTAAGCATCTGGTCTATGTTGGAGAGGAAGAAGGATCGTTTGATGGTTTCTTGCAGTGGGAAAAGTAGGGTTGATTCATGGATTGTGAGGTTCAGGTCTTGCATGGCAGGGTTGGGAAGAATAACTGCCATTTTTTCTTTTTCTTTTTTTTTAAATTTGATTTTTATGGTTTTGTGTGTGTAACGTTTAGGAAGTGCTGGAATTTATAGCACTTGGATTGATTATTTTTTGGATTAAATATATAATAATGTGAAACGATCAGTGGTTGTTATTTTATTTATTGTCTAACCATCCCTAAAATGAAAATTTTTGGTACATAACATAGAAAGAAAGAAAAAGGTTTTAGCTAGAACGTTCCGTATATTTTGTCTACTTACTATGTTCGGCATGAAAATTAAGGATAGGGCAAAAAGATAGAAAGTGAATAGGCGTCACCACTTTTAAAAGATTTTAATTTAGAGGGTTAATTCTTTTCTTACTCGAAAGTTGACAAATTGAGTGAATGTTCATTTAAGGGAAGGTAGACAAAATGAGCGGAATGGATAGAGTATATCTTATGGTTTATGGCATTTTAATTTGATTTATAGTATAATTTATGAATTTGGATAGCTTTTATAGAAAAAAGTTTGGACCCGAAGCTAGTCAACTATACTATTCATACACACACAATGACAAACACATGATAGTTTTTATTTTTATTTTTAGCAAACACATGATAGTTAGCTAGCTAGGCTCTTAATAATAATAGATTGGCCATGATCATATAGAAAAGTAAATAAAAAAAGTTAATAAGTGAAGAAATCCATGTCCAATAGTAGCTAAGCTACTAGCTACCAATGATTAATACATTGATTTCTAATTAATATATATGAAGACATTCAAGTTGGCTGTAACTAGAGTTCCAACAAATAGGCGAATTTAGAGATGAAAAAAAAAAGGAAAAAAAAAAAGTACATCCTATAAAATAAGATTAACAAATAGTAGCTTTAAATGATCAGATCGATTTGTACGTTTGTTAATTAGACAGAGATCGAATTATGCATGTTTACATAATTAATTAGGAGAAGCTTAAGTTCTTGATCATCATGACTTACTTCTTTCCTCTGATTAACTTTCAAGCTTGGATCAAAACTTCCTTTTTTTGGAAGTTTCTTTTAAATAAAACTTCGAATAGTCATATATAGAAGAGAGGTATGTGCTCCACCACTCTGACGATGTCGACAAATGTGACACTTTTTTTTTCCTCTCGTGTCAAGTTGGTCATAATAAATTTATTTAAACTTGCGTTTAAATTACAAATATTTAACTTTTTATTTTATTAAATTCAAAAGACTCATTAAAATTATCTCTAGCAAGATGAGTCTTAAATTTTTATTATACATATGAAACAATCAAATCAATAGTAACTTATTTGTTATGGTTTAATGGTATAAATACGTTCCTATATACATTTGTAGTATTATACTATATGAAGAATCAATTTTAAAATATATATATCTACTTTCCTACCAATATCAATGTTTTTAAATCCGGCCCGGCCCGGCCGGTCGGACATGAAAACCCGCGATCCGGTTATGTGGCCGTGTCGGTTTGGATAGAAATTAAAATTTAACCCAATCCGAAGCGAACCGGTATAAACCGGTGAAAACCTGGCGACCCGCCCGACCCGATAACCGAAAAAACTGGCCAATTAATAAAATTTTAGAAATTCAGAATTTTTTTTTATTTTGAATTACACATATCTAACATTGTTATTGGTTAACTTATATTTTTTTCTTTTCTTTTCGACTAGAGAAAATGTTGATGAGATAGTCACAGATGCAACTCTTGAATCGTTTGGTCGTCGCACTCATGCTTATGGTCTTCGTGATAATGATGAGGATGATCTTTGAAATTGAATAAAATTTGTAATTTTTCTTCCATTCTAGTATATTTCAATTTTCTTTATGGACATACTATGATTTGCTCAAGACGATTGAACATTATATTTAATATTGGTGTTTGGATTGCTATGATATAACTATACCTTTTTGTTTTCAATTAAATTTTATCATTTAGTAGTTTTTTTTAATTTAGTTTATATATATATATATATATATATATATATATATATATATAATTGATTAACAGGTTGTTCGGATTTTTTAGAACGGTTCAACCGGTCGAACCGGTGATTCAGTAACCCGATTCACTGATCGGTTCGCTTGCGGGGCCGGTTTTTAAAACATTGCCCATTATACGGTAACAATACTAACAATGATATGAAATGAGCAGTTTTGTATTTGGCATATGGATACATGAAACGCAACTTTCAACTTAAATTTAATATACAAAATTAAACAATACTTTTGATTTGATCATTAATTAAAAGACTTGGGGGGCCACCCATCTATGTTCACTAGCTATTGAAGTTGTCTCTTGACTTAGTTTATCTTAATTTAGAATTAATTCTTCTATATCAATTTATATATCAACTTACTGTTTCATATCTGAAATCCTTCTATTTTCTCCTAGCAGTAATTATACTTATGTATGTGTAAAATTTTTTCTAATTAATTTATATATGTCCTAATATTTTGGTGAAAAATTAGTCATATAAATAGAAAAATATAAGGCACCATGCCACTTGAATTTGGTAAATTTAACCCAAACAAAAAAAAAAATTATAATCACAACTCTCGTTTTCCATGCCTAAGTGTCGTTCTTTCTTTGTCAAAATTTACACTCAAGTTGAAGATAGATATCTATAACTCATTTGTTGTTCCTTTCTTGCCCCATTCATAAAACAATTATTCTGTACTTTTTTCTTTGACTATCTTTGGATATATATATCATGTGACTCATGCATGTACATCGTCTTTGTATTGTATTATTATGTCGTGTCAGATAATTACTAAATTAAAAGACTCGATCGGGATTAAAATATAATATATTTGATTAATTATGACAACTGATCTGATCGAATGAATCCCGAATTAAACTTGATTATTGATAAATTATTAGCAAATAATGTTTGATTAATAATCATTATTCCCTATAGTCTTATGTTTGAATGATTATAATGTTCTAAAATAGTTTTTGTTGGAAAATTCATTAAAGTTTTGATTGATTCCAAAACCAACTGACCCCAACCGAGTAGATGTTGTCACATCTTAATGTTGGTAGTTAGGCTCGCTGTTTGAGCATTGTTAAGATTTTATCATTACAGGACTCCAGCTGAAGACGGCAACAAGATTTCACTCGGATAGAACATCGGTTGTGAGGAAGACAACTGAGCGTTCATCAGATGAAGCATTGAAAAAGGGGGAAGTTACACTCAAGAGATAGAACATCAGTTGTGAGAAAAGACAACTAAGCGTTCATCAGATGAGAAGTAGAAAGAAGGAAGAGAACATCAGATGAAAGAAAGTCATCTGAGCGTTCGAACCCAACTGATCAGATACAAGGAAGACAACTGAGCGTTCAGATTCAGAACATCAGTTGTAGGACCTGAACCCAGAAGATCAACAGCATGAAGTTGAAGTCAGCTGAGAGTTCAACTGTTAGCACTCAGATAGAACATCAGCTGAAGAACAAGTTAGATGAAGATCGAAAATCTTAATCGACCACTCCTTGTTGGAAGTCTGATGTTAAGATTTGAATTTCAAATAAGGAAGTCACGTGAAGGTTTGACTCTCTGTCATTACCTCATTTGGCCCAACACAAGGCTGTCTCAGATGGAAAGCAGAAGCATGCAGTTGCCAAATCCGGAAAGTCTGCAGAGATGAGAGACAAGCCATCGCTTTCAAAGAACAGAGATCAACAGCTCTTCCAACGGCTAGTTGATTCTCTCCGCCTATAAATAGAGGCCTTCATTCATTCACCAAGACTACGGGAATTTGAGACAGACAAGTGAGAAAGAGATATTCAAGCGAAAGAACACCTTCATTCTGCACTCAAGCAAAACCTCTTAGAACATCATTAGTTGAGAGTTCTAGAGAGTTAGTTTCTGTCCTTGTAGTTTTAGATCCAACCTTGAGAACATCACTTTGTGAAAGTTCGTAGAGTGTTAGATCATAGCTCACTTCTTGTTCGAGCTATTTAGTTGGAACCCCACCCTCTCTTTCACCTGAAAAGGTTTAGGACCATACTCTTTCCGTAACTGAGTAGATAGGTTGTTTAGTACCCGAAAACTAAACTGTAAGGTTGATAAGTACCCGTAAACTTATCTCAACGGTTGCAAAGCCCGCGTAAGCTTTGTGGTTTGTCCAGAAGAACTTGGACTGAGTTGTGTGGACTCACAACTCCCCGTGGACGTAGGAGTTCTCTCCGAACCACGTTAATTCTTTGTGTGTTGTGTTTATTTTCAGTTATCTTATTGCATGTTCAACTGATTATCTAACCTGCATACAAACTGCATTCTTTCTCAACTGTCTTGGCTCTTGACCAACCGTGCATAAAAGCGTGAGTTAATTTTATACGAGTTAATTTCCACCACATTCCGCACAGCACTTCACTTCCAACCGAGTGTTTCTTACTTGGTTGTGATTCCAACTGAGTTGCATTACTCAGTTGCGTTATATTTTTGGGGGTTGTTTTAAAAAGTCTTATCTGGTGTATTCCCCCCCCCCCTCCATACACCAGAACTCGTATCGGGACCATCAAGTGGTATCAGAGCAGTGGTTCAAAAGACTACTGACTCTGTTTCACAAAGGTGTGAATTCGAGGTGTTTTCTTCAGTGGTCAACTGAACAGATCTTTTTATCACGCTAGTGCATATTTGCTTGCATATTTCTTCTGTTGTTGTGTGCAGATGGATGTCAAGGATAAGATCGTGGTCATGTTCTCGGTTGTTAACTATACATCCTGGAGAACTTGGATGAAGAAGATCTTACTGTCAAAGCATCATCGGATGCAATAAGTACTCACATCTGGACCGATCATCATCAGGGGGAGAATCACTCGCACTCCTACAAATCCCAACGATGGGGATGCAACTGTGGAGTTAGTGGAGAAGAAGCCGGAAGACTACACTCTAGAGGAAGCCAAAGTGAACCAGTTGGACATCTGGGCTCAGAGCACGATCATGTCCACAGTTGGACAAGATTATCTGCCTTGGATAGAGGAGTGTGAGACCGCTAAAGAAATGTGAGATATCTTGGCATCGTTGAGTGAAGGAAGCGACGAGACAAAGGAGAACAAGTTCTCGCATGCCTGTCAAGATTTCGACAACTTCTGCCCGAGAACTGATGAAACCATCGATCAGCTAGAGCTCCGGTTCATGGACATCATCAGAAGGATCCAGTCCATCCGAAAAGGAAAATATACTTTGAGAGAAATCAACCTCAAAGTATTACAAGCTCTACCGGCTGAGTGGGATACCTTCACCAATATCCATGAGAGCCGAGCTGACCTTGGTGAGATGGGAACTGAAAGATTGTTCTCAATTCTGAATGGAAATGAGTACAAGGTGAACCGACGAAGGTCAACTCAGTCCTCGGTTCAGACGAGTCGACATGAGGATGTTGGTTCAGCCACCAAGTCAGTAGCGCTCCGAGCTGACTATTCAAAGCCACGAACATCAAGGCCAACAAGATCAGCGGATACGGCTACGAAGGAGCCAAGCAGAGAAGAACTGCAACAGAACATAGCCACCCTGTCAAAGAAGCTAGCTGACATGGACACTCGGTTCGGCAAATACAAGAGGTTCTACAAATCTAACCGAACTCGAGACAACTCAAAGCCTGTGAACAACGATTGCTTTGAATGCTGCAAGGAAGGACATTTCAAAGCAGATTGTCCAGACCTCTCAAAGAAAGAGAGAGAAGCGTTGAGGGCCAAGCAAGCTAGAAAGAACAAGGCCATGGTTGCAGAAGAAGCAGCTGATGACATGGACATCTTCACTGACACTGAAGATGAGGAAGAGCTGACTTCCACCAACAATGCTTTCTGTCAGGATCAATGCCTCAAGGGACTTGGAACAGACCAGGATGATACTGAGGTACACTCTAATCCTGCTAAGTTAAATTCTTCCAATATTTCTAACATGCAGGAATCACTGGATGAAGAGTTGGAACCCTCCTGGAATGACTTTCAAGAACTCAGTGAGGAACTACATCAGCAATCGGTTGAGTTTAAGAATCTTCAAGAACAGTTCACCAAACTTGAAGAATCCTTAACCGAAAAGGACGATCTGATCAAGAGTCAAACTGAAGAGATAGATAATCTCAAAAGTCAACTGAATGCGGTCAACCGAACTAATGCTCCAACCGATGAGGAGTTGACGAAGTAGATCAAGGAGCAGCGAGATCAGTTGAAAAATTAAGAGGCTCAGATCGACCATCTGATAAAGAAGTCAGACGGACAAACCGAGCATATAGCTGTCCTCCTCAAGGAGTTACAAACTGAGAAGGACAACTTAATCAAGCTATATCAGTCATCCAAGATCATCGAGAATCTTATTAGTTACAACCGACAGATAGATGACGTGTCAGGACTCGGTTATGATATAATCAAGGATACTGGAATCCCTCCAGCGACCTTCATCAAAGTTGTGGAAGTCAAGGTTGTCGAACCTAACACAGTTGAACCTGAGTCTCCCCAAAGTAATCCAACCTCCACTTCTCAGCAAGCTCAACCGACCAAGGGAACCACAACTGAGAAGGGAAAAGGAGCAGTAGATGGAGGACAGAATGTTCCATCGGTTGGGACATCAACCGAGGGGGAATGTTCCAAAAGTCAGAAGAGGAATCAGAGGCGTCGAAGACACAATCGCAACCAAACTCAGAATCAGAACCGACCTCTGCATCAACCTCAGAGTCAACATCAGAAAGAGTGGAACCGACCGCAGAACCGACAAGGATCCAACCATCTAAATCAACAGCGGTTCCATCATCAGTTCAACCAAAGGTTCCAACCAAGTCAACCGATAAGGAACAGGTTGAACAGCTGGAGATATTCATGCCACAACATGAACCACCAACAGGGCATGAACAACTATCGACAACATTCAAGGAGTTGGAATCAGAATCAGCCACAGAGGTTCCAACAAGGCGTCCGACCTCAACAACGAATCCAACAGGATAAAAACCGCCATCAAAACAGGGGGAAAGCTTCTCCTCCGAAAGCTCAAAATGGGAGAAATCCATCTCCTTCCGAGAAACAGAACATCACTACTAACAACAAGCCTAAGGATAACCGAGGTGTTGTTATAGTTGATGATGAAAGAAAAGTGATCTGGAATGATAAATCTATCCGAGTATACAGGGAAAAACGACCCACAGTTCAAGGGGAAACTGGTTCTAACCCTCCAGGACCCAACTGAAATTGGGGACCTAAGCGAGTTTCTCTTTGCAGGTATAGGAGAAACAGCTGAGGAAGAATAAAGCATCACGAACCTTGTGGGTGATGGATAGTGGATGTTCGAAACACATGACAAATCTGAAGGATTTGCTTGGAAGTTTCGTGGAGAAAGAAGGACCCTCAGCTGCCTTTGGTGACAACTCAAAAGGTCACACCAGAGGTTACGGTACCCTTGAAACCAATCACGTTTTGATTTCTAATGTTTCTTATGTTGATGGATTGAAGCATAACTTGCTCTCCATCAGCCAATTCTGTGATAATGGTTTCTCTGTCAAGTTTGATGCACAGGGTTGCAGGGTTAAAAATGTCGGATCAAAGCAGGTCATATTGTTGGGAAATCGATCGCCAACCGGAAATGTCTACTATGCTGACTGGAACAGTAGTCTTCGTGAAACCTGCTTGTTATCAAAGAGCAGTTCAGATGTGAGCTGGCTGTGGCACAAAAGACTCAATCATCTGAACTTCAAGACTATGAACCGACTTGCCAGACAAGAACATGCAAAAGGCATACCTAACCGAGTGTTTTCAACAACACATATCTGCAGTGCATGCCAGTTGGGAAAGCTCGCTAGATCCTCCTTCCGGTTGAAGACAACACCCTCAACCGACCGAGTGTTACAGCTGATCCACATGGATCTCTTCGGGCCAGTCACACTAAAGAGCATGAATGGCAACGAGTATACCCTTGTTGTAACAGATGATTATTCCAGATACACGTGGACCATTTTCATGCGACACAAGAGTGAGACCCGAGATGAGCTACCCAAGCTGATGGATCGGATATCGAACCAACAAGAAATGAAAATCATCTCCATCCGATCAGATCGTGGAACCGAGTTTCTAAATGAAACCATCATTGAGTACTGTGAGAAGCGTGGAATTACTCATCAGGCATCAGCTGCGCGTACTCCGCAACAGAATGGAGTAGCTGAGCGAAGAAACCGAACACTGAAAGATGCAGCTACATCCATGTTGACAAGCTCAGCTCTGCCAAAGAGATTTTGGGCTGAGGCCATCAACACAGCATGCTACACCCAGAACCGGTCTCTTCTAACCAAGCGGTTGGGAAAGACACCATACGAGCTATGGAGACGCAGAAAGCCAGATATTTCATATTTTCGCGTTTTTGGTTCTAAGTGTTATATTCACAACAATGGGAAGACTCAGTTGAAAACTTTTCATGCCAAGGCTTCGAAAGGCATATTTCTTGGATATGCTGCTCGGATCAAGGCTTATAGAGTTTTCAACAATAGCTCTCGTGTTGTGGAGATAACACCTCATGTTAGTTTTGATGAATCTACTTTTGAGTGCAGGGAACAGGCTAAAGAACAACAGACTGATCCACAAGTTCCACCTGTTCTCACCAGATCGCAAGCTCTAAGGAAAAAGAATCTAGCTGGACCATTGGTATGGGTAACCGAGGATGATGATCCATACTCCTCTGAAGATGAATGCGAGAACCCCAGCTCATCTCAAGGGAGAACTCCAGCTGATGCCTCTCCAACTGCATCAGCATCCGAAGCCCAACCAAACCTGGTTCAAAATGTTATCAATGTTGAGGATCCAGACTCAACAACTGATAAATCACCAGCTCAGAAGAGTCCAGCATCTCCCACAGCTCAGATCACGGAACAGCCACAGTTGGAAGAAGAAGGAAGACGCAACAGAAGATGGTATGAAGATCATTCCACTGACAACATCATCGGAGATCCAACCGAATGTGTGCGTACAAGGAGCAGAGTTGCAATTCCAGACTCAACCGAGGAAGATTCCAACACTTATGCCCAATATGCTGAGGAGTTGGCAGTTCTTGAGGAGTTCGAGCAAGCTGGAGATGTTGCCATGATTTCTTGCTTCGTAGCTGATGTACCAAAACCAAAGAATGTTGTGGAAGCTCTCAACTGTATTCACTGGACAACAGCCATGCAAGAAGAACTGAATGAATTTCTACGCAACTGTGTATGGGAGTTGGTAGAAAGACCAAATGGTATCAAAGTCATTGGATTAAAATGGATTTTCAAGAACAAGAGAGACGCCATTGGATTCATCGTGAGGAATAAGGTAAGGTTGGTAGCTCAGGGATATTGCCAACAAGAAGGAATCGATTTCAAGGACTCCTTCGCGCCGGTTGCAAGGCTGGAAGCCATCCGAATCTTTCTAGCTTATGCCGCATTTCACAAGTTCAAAGTCTATCAGATGGATATGAAGTGTGCATTCCTCAACGGAGATATCAAGGAAGATGTATATGTTGAACAGCCTCCTGGTTTCGAGACTGGAGATGGAAGAGTATACAAGTTGAAGAAAGCAATCTATGGCTTGAAACAAGCACCCAGGGCTTGGTATGACACTCTTTGTGGTTTTCTTCTGAACTCGGGATTCAAACGAGGGTCAGTTGACAAAACCCTATTCACCATCAAAGTTGGAGAAGATATCTTGTTGTGCAAATCTACGTCGACGACATCATATTCGGTTCTAAGTCGGAGGAATTGTGCGAAAAATTCTCAAATCTCATGAAGGAAAAGTTCGAGATGTCAATGATGGGCGAGATGAACTACTTTCTTGGACTTCAAGTGAAGCAGTCACCAGAAGGGATTTTCATCAATCAGTCCAAGTATACAAAGGAGTTCATCACCAAGTTCGGGTTGTAGACAAGTAAGACAACAAGGATCCCGATGAATACTAACTGGAAGATTGAACCGGGAACTGAGGGAAAGCTCGTGGATGCCAGTAAGTACAGAGGGATCATCGGTTCTTTACTCTATCTAACCGCTAGTCGGCCAGACATATCCTACACGGTTGGAGTGTGTGCTCGGTTCCAAGTTCAACCGAGGGAAGCTCACATGTTGGCAGCAAAGAACATCATCAAGTATCTGAAAGGAACTGTAAATGTTGGGTTGTGGTATCCAACCGACGACAACATCCAACTGACTGGATACTCAGATGCAGATCTAGCCGGAGATCGGTTGGACATGAAGTCCACATCTGGACACTATCAGTTCATGGGAAGCAAGCTAGTTTCGTGGTTCTCCAAGAAACAAGCATGTGTTGCCACTTCTACAACCGAGTAAGAATACAGGGCTGCCGGTAGCTGCTGCATGCAAGTGTTGTGGCTCAAGCAACAACTGAGAGACTATGAAGTTGCAATTGGACAGGTTCCCATTCATTGTGATAGCTCAAGTGCCATTGCTATCTCTTTGAATCATGTTCATCATTCTCGGACAAAGCACATTGACATCCGACATCATTTCATCCGAGACCATATTGAGAAGAAGGACGTACCCATGGAGAAGATTCCAATTGAGATTCAGAGAGCTGATGTCTTCACCAAACCTCTAGCCGAAGCACGGTTCAAGATGTTATGTGATTTACTCGGATTGCTGGATCCATCAGATGAGGAACCAGTTGAGGTGAAGAGATAGATATCCATCTGAGGGGGAAGCTCAGATGAAAAGGGAATCTCAGATGCGGATTGCCAACCCAAGACATCAGACGTCAGCTGAACAGACGAATTCGAGTCAGCTGATGGTAAGCTGCAACGTTGGATCAAACGTCAGCTGAACAGACGAACTCGAGTCAGCTGATGGTATGCCGCAACATTGGAACACAGCTGATTCCGACATCAGCTGACAGGTAACATTTATGGCTGAAGGTGTTATGTTCTTAAATAAGAATGTTTGAAATAAATTCAAACATTCCTGAGCAAGTCAGTTACATTAAAATAGCCATCATGTCGCCTTAAATGTAAAGTATGGCTGAACATCTATAGCCTACTTTATAGTGCGACTGGGCTGACAAGAAAAATTGTACACCTTCTCACGTGTGGGTTGGAACTCGGTGCATGACGTCAAGTCAAAGATAGTCAACAGTCGCGTGATCTCAGCCGTTGATGGATTCGCGCCATTTAACCCCAGCCGTCGATCTCAATCGAGTCAAAAACCTATAAATAGCGGAAAATCAGGAAGTGATCTCTTACCTTCCTCATTCGTATCTATCTGCAATAACTGTTCATCGTCTTCTCATAAATTGTCTAACTATTTTCTGCAAAGATTTTCCTGTCTTCCTATATATACCTTCGCAGTGATCCTAAATGGCTCCCAAAGGCAAGAAAATGGCGTCTTCCAGACCATCTTTAGTCCCCACCCTTACGAAGAATCGTTCGACCTGCTGGTGTCGAAGATTCACTTCGAACAGATCCTCTCCGACGAGGAATTGGAGTAGCCGGTGTTGGCTCCCCTTGCCAATATACTCAGAGAGAATGGCATCTTGGAATGGGCGGAGCTCTGCCCCACCCACCTGCTCAGGCGTCAGGTCGGCGAATTTTACGTAAATCTGCAGTCGTCCATCGACAGCAGAGAAGGAGTTACAACGGAGGTTTCCTGCCGCCAACGCGACGTGCCGGCCAGGACTATTCGCCGTGTATCTTTCCCCATCGTAGTTTCCGACGTCCTCCGCCACGTCATCCCAATAAACCACGCCGCCACGGAATCTCTTGAAAATATAACCAACGAGCAGGCGGATGAGTTTCTGAAGAATGCTCTGATCACGCCGGAGAGATTGAAGAGCAACATGCAAAGGACTAAATTGAAGCCAGAACATCGACTCATGTTCGATGTTGTGTCGAAAGTCGTGTTCGGCTACAGTGGAGCATTCGGCGACATCAGTCGACCAAAGTTGAAGCAGTTGTTGGCGTTGGAGCACAAGCACGAGATCAACTGGTTTCAATATTTTCTGAACCAGCTGATCCTGGAGAAACAGAAGATCTCCGAGACCACAACTGACTCCGGAGAGAAAATGTTGAATGTGAAAGGGACGCTCAACTTCGGGTGCAAGATCTCAGCTCTGATCCTGATCGCAACTGAGGATCGGAACATGGTATGGGAAGATTGCGAAGAGACCCCAGTCAAGAAGTTGATGTTGTTCCCAACAGCGAAGAAGGCACAGGAGGTGCTTAGGAGTGTCTACACTCCTAAAGAGAAGATGGAGACTGCGAAGTCTGCCGAGCCCACAGCTGAGGGGGAACCAGCTGTCGTTCGACCCACAAAATCCAAAGCTGCATGCCGACGACGAGCTGAGTCAGTGCAAGAGAAAGAGGAGGAGCCTGCCAAGAAAAGGCTAAGGGTAAAATTCAAGAAGACGGTTGAAGCACCAGCCGAGGTTATTCCAGCTGAGGAGATGTCAGCTGAGCAGCCGGCTGAGGAGCATGGTGAGGAAATTCCAGCTGACGAGCCAGCTGTGGATGCACCAGCTGAGGAGCCGATACCAGCTGAGGAGCCATCCGAGTCAAGCCGCTCAGCTGAGGCCGCTGCCTACAAGATCGTCCCTCGCATCGCTGGAACCGATGAGGTGGAAGGGATGGAGACGGACGTGATATCGGATGCTTCTTCCTCCTCTGAGGATATTGAAGACGTTCCGACCTCCCCCACGGCAGGAGTTGATGCCGTACCGCCCCCAGAGCCTCTTGCTCTCTCAACCGACCTAGAGCCAAATGTTCCGAGCTCATTGCTCGATGCCAACATTGTGACCGCTCCTTCGGCCAATGTTGAGGAACTAATTGAAACCCCCATCCCAACTTAATCCAATATTCCGAGCTCCCAGCTCGATGCCGATGTTGTGACCGATTCTTTGGCCAACATTGATGAAGACTTTGAACCTTTGCCTTTCGAGAATCTATCTCCCTCGCCGATAGATGAAGAAGCTGACACTCAGGCCATCGCACTGGAGCATGAAGGCAAGGTGGCCTATTGCTTCCAGAAGCTGATAGGCATGTTCCCAGAGGCTCGTGACATGCCGGTCTTCGCCACTCTCGGAACCGAGCTGCTGTACCAGTTCAACCTGATCTTCAGTCACTAGTACGTGAAGGAAGACACAATCAGGGTGCACAGCTGGGACCGACTGAAGGCTGACGAGTCTCGCATCCGAGCCTACTTCAACTACTCAAATCTGGAAGTGGCTTACAACAACAAGGTTGTGTTGCTCACTCGTCGTCTAGACCAGAGCAAGGCAGAAGGGACAGACACCAGGGAGGCAGCTGGACATGATTGCATTGATTTTCTCGACAGCATGTTGATCAAGTCAGCTGACTTCCTCGACGATTTGGACGCGGCTGCCGCCGCAGCAAAGGACGGGGAACAAGAGCTGCAACTGTACCTGGCCAACCGCCAAGCCATGGTGACAGTTGAGCAACAAGCTTTGATTGAAGATGCCCCTCCAGCTGATCAGCCAGCTCTCTCTTCAGAAGAATCTGTGAGCTGATAGTTGAGAGGGTGAACCAGCTGCGAACTGAGATGTTTGCCAACCTCCAGCAACAAAAAGATGATCAGCTGAGGGTGGTGGAAGCACAAGACGAGAAGACCAAGCAGTTGGTGGAGGAGAATGTTGTGATAAAGACAAAGCTGGATGAAATCTCCTCCTCCACCAGCCAAGACATTTCGGATCTGAAGTCCACTCTTCTGGGAATGAAGTCTGAGCTGAATGTCTTCAAATCCTTGTCCGACTCCAACCTCGCCAAATCCCAACAGACACAGGATGCAGAATGGGAGTCTAGGTTCGAGTCGCGATGGGCTGAGTTCGCTGCTTTTCAAACTGAGGTCATTAATAACCTCTCTGCGTTAAAGAAAGCCGAACAAGAGCGCCAGGACTCCGAACTGGCGAAGAAGTTGGAAATCGAGTGCGCGGTCGATGAACTCTTCAACCGCATTCAACACGCCGAACAACAGCTCACCTCTTTGGATGGTTCAGTAGCAAATCTTGTTGCTGATGCCAAAAAGGGGGAAGATAAAGAAACGGATGTTGAGTTGCAGGGAGAAGAAGAGACCCAAACTGAGGAAGAAATGCCAGCTGCAGGAAAATCTCAGCTGAGGAAGAAGTTTGGTCAGAAGAAGAAGCTCGCTCCTGAGTCAACCGAAGTCGGTGGAGCTGAAATGGAGAAAGACTTGGAGCAGGCAGAGAAGTTTGGAGTTTCGTACAACTCTATAGCCGAGATCGCAGCCGAGCTTGATTCGGAACTCGACGGTATCACAACTGAAGAGTGCATCGCAGCTGCCAAGGCTATGGATGTTGAGGAGAAAGATTACTTGAACCCGAGCTGGATCAGGAAGTTCGCTGTCAG
Organism: Schizonepeta tenuifolia; assembly: GCA_029490685.1. Taxonomy (NCBI): domain Eukaryota; kingdom Viridiplantae; phylum Streptophyta; class Magnoliopsida; order Lamiales; family Lamiaceae; genus Schizonepeta; species Schizonepeta tenuifolia. Next base: position 5,635,393 of record CM055958.1, read on the forward strand.
CCAAGCTCGAAGGGTCAACCAATTTGAAGAATAGCTGGACAAGATGACCAAGAACTTGGATCGAAACATTGCCTCCCACAGCCGTCGCCGAATCGATAAACATCAAGTCAAGACTGAAGCTCGGCTAAGACAGCAGAGGTTGCCAGGGAAGACTAAGCTTCAAAGTCGGTTTAGGCATGTCGACAAATGGATGCCAGCTGAATGGAACGAGGATTGGGAGTCGTTTAAACAAGAGTTCATAAACGACTTCTACTACAGAAAGGTTTACGCAACTGAGGATGGAAGGAAAGCCTTCAAAGAAGCGTTAACCGAGCTGCACACTGGGGACCTAGGGATGTTCAGCTAGTTCAGGCGTGCGATGATTGAAGCAAAGCTAGATCTGAACACTGTCCCTGTCCCTCAGAAGATTACATACAAGCCTCCCTTCCTTCCAGACTCCCGCACCCCCAACCGGACGAAGATTGCAGCCAAGGCAAGGCAGGTTTGCAAAGAGCATGGGGTGGACATTTCCAAGGAGTCAGCTGCTAAGAGAGAAATTTTTGTAAGAATATTTAGCAAGTATGGGCTTCAATTTTAGCTCAGATAGTTTTTGAGCAACTGATGTAATTTTTGGTTTTTGTGCTTATCTTTGTAACAATCAATTGTAATGAAAACTATTCAGTTATAAGATTCACCTTGATGAACAATCTCTCATTGTCCAAGCTCTGAATCGCAAAGTTATTTCAATACCATGTTATAACTGTGCTAACCCTTTGATGTTTTCATCTTATAGACAGTCTAGAATTTCAGCTGAGATTTTAGATAAGTCAGTTAGATTTAGATCAGTTGTGATCTGTAAGGGTTGTAGAATTCTTATAAAAGGTTTTGGTATCATCAAAAAGGGGGAAATTGTTGGGAAATTCATTAAAGTTTTGATTGATTCCAAAACCAACTGACCCCGACCTAGTAGATGTTGCCAGATCCTAATGTTGGTAGTTAGGCTCGCTATTTGAGCATTGTTAAGATTTTATCTTTACAGGACTCCAGCTGAAGACGGCAACAAGGCTTCACTTGGATAGAACATCAGTTGTGAGGAAGATAACTGAGCGTTCATCAGATGAAGCATTGAAAAAGGGGGAAGTTACACTCAAGAGATAGAACATCAGTTGTGAGAAAAGACAACTGAGCGTTCAAGCGATAGAACATCAGTTGTAAGGAAAACAACTGAGCGTTCATCAGATGAGAAGTAGAAAGAAGGAAGAGAACATCAGATGAAAGAAAGTCATTTGAGCGTTCGAACCCAACTAATCAGATACAAGGAAGACAACTGAGCGTTCAGATTCAGAATATCAGTTCTAGGACCTGAACCCAGAAGATCAACAGCATGAAGTTGAAGTCAGCTGAGAGTTCAACTGTTAGCACTCAGATAGAACATCAGCTGAAGAACAAGTTAGATGAAGATCGAAAATCTTAACCGACCACTCCTTGTTGGAAGTCTGATGTTAAGATTTGAATTTCAAATAAGGAAGTCACGTGAAGGTTTGACTCTCTGTCATTACCTCATTTGGCCCAACACAAGGCTGTCTCAGATGGAAAGCAGAAACATGCAGTTGCCAAATCCGGAAAGTCTGCAGAGATGAGAGACAAGCCATCGCTTTCAAAGAATAGAGATCAACAGCTCTTCCAACGGCTAGTTGATTCTCTCCGCCTATAAATAGAGCCCTTCATTCATTCACCAAGACTACGGGAAATTGAGACAGACAAGTGAGAAAGAGATATTCAAGCGAAAGAACACCTTCATTCTGCACTCAAGCAAAACCTCTTAGAACAACATTAGTTGAGAGTTCTAGAGAGTTAGTTTCTGTCCTTATAGTTTTAGATCCAACCTTGAGAACATCACTTTGTGAGAGTTCGTAGAGTGTTAGATCATAGCTCACTTCTTGTTCGAGCTATTTAGTTGGAACCCCACCCTCTCTTCCCGTAATTGAGTAGATAGGTTGTTTAGTACCCGAAAACTAAACTGTAAGGTTGATAAGACCCGTAAACTTATCTCAATGGTTGCAAAGCCCGCGTAAGCTTTGTGGTTTGTCCAGAAGAACTTGGACTGAGTTGTGTGGACTCACAACTCCCCGTGGACGTAGGAGTTCTCTCCGAACCACGTTAATTCTTTGTGTGTTGTGTTTATTTTCAGTTATCTTATTGCATGTTCAACTGATTATCTAACCTGCATACAAACTGCATTCTTTCTCAACTGTCTTGGTTCTTGACCAACCGTGCATAAAAGCGTGAGTTAATTTTATACGAGTTAATTTCCACCATATTCCGCACAGCACTTCACTTCCAACCGAGTGTTTCTTACTTGGTTGTGATTCCAACTGAGTTACATTACTCGGTTGCGTTATATTTTTGGGGGTTGTTTTAAAAAGTCTTATCTGGTGTATACCCCCCCATACACCAGAACTCGTATCGAGACCATCAGTTTTACCATTGAGAGACGCATGGAGTATATAAAGAGTAAGAATTACATATTATTATTGCTTATACTAATGTGGAGTAGCATGTAATACGCATAGTAGGTTATTAAATTAAAATTAGTTGAAGATAAATGATAATTTGTCTAATCACATGACGGCATATGTTTAGTAGTTTAAAAAAATATAAAAACAATATGTGGCCTGACTTTAATAGGTTCAACAACAATGTGTACATGAAGAGATCTAAAAATAATAATTAAAAAAAAATACAATGCGTACATGCATATAGCTAGTCAACTCAATAATGTTAATAAAAAAATTGAAAACTAGAAATGTCGAATATACATTATTTTATTTTTTTATATGAATACATTATTTTTATCAACAATTGGAGTTTAGTCATTTGATCTTACAACTAAGTTATAACTTAAATCATAAGTGTGAAAGGAAAAATCATGTACATGGGAACACGTTGGAGATGTTTACCTATAGAAATTAATAATGAATCGCCAAAGATTAGGCAAATGAATCACTACATTATTTGTGTTTCACTAGATAAATTAACAATTTGTATTTTTTACTAGATCACTAAGGTATTCAAATAAATTTATTAGTATTTAATAATGATATATTCAAAAGATTTATCAATTGAATTCTAATCACATTTTCATTTAATATATTTGTCGGATAATAAGGTAAAATAATGAATTTTTTTTACATTATTAATTAATATTATATTTTATTTGGATCATCTATTTATCTTTTTTTTAGGGTATTACAATAAGGTATGAATATTTAATCGAATAAAGCACTATAGTACTATAGAGGTAGGACATCTATGACACACAAATATGTCACACTATTATGCCGATGATTCAAATTGCCTCTCTAAAACTAGATTAATCTCGAGTTTAATGAATATATGTCTTTTTGTATTTATTAGTCTCAATCATCATTTATACTCACTTGGCTTTGTCAAAATTCAAATACACACCTCTTTCAAAAGATATGCAAAATACAAAAAATTGAGGTGAAGAGATCGAATTAATCTTGGATGATTAAATTATTTTAGAAAATGTAAGAGATGTTATACTTTTGTCTTGAGATTAGACAATGATGGTTGACCTTTGTATGGAAGTTTGTTAAAGTGTGTCAATTACTAATTCATGATGTTGTCAATATTCGCAATTTTTACTAATTCATGATGCTGTCAATATTTGCATGAATTGCGAGTACACACATGCTACGAGTTTAATTGGATCGTAGTAGTGACTAAATTGTTTCAACTGCAATATATAAAAAATCACAGATTCGCAAATCGGATTTCTTACTTCTATTTCGTATTTCATTCTCTACTCTTTCCATTGGTTGAACGGTACGTAACATTAATTAGGGTTTATTCAGTCTAAATAGGATATATAATTATCTTCAAATTGTTAAATATCAAAAATCTTAGGAATGGAATAAGGATGAAACACAATATATTATTCGATATAAAGGCTAGGAGAGAGAGAGTCAAACAATAAATCCACCGTTAACTCGAATGACTTGACCGTTGACCCATTCAGCTGCATCGCTAACCAGAAACCCAATAATCTGGGCAATATCATTGGGCTGGCCCAACCGGCCCATTGGGCAAGCGTCCACCAACCTCTGCACCATCTCCTCACTTTTCCCCGCGAAAAACAGCTCCGTCGCCACCGGCCCCGGCGCCACGCAGTTCACCGTTATTCCTCTCCCCTTCAGCTCCTTCGCGACGATCTTCGCCATCATCTCCACCGCCGCCTTCGACGCCGCATACGCCGCGTACCCCGGAAGCGCCGCCCCTACTAGCGAGGTCGATATCAGGATCACCCTCCCGCCGCCGCCTCGCGCCAGCCGATTGGCCGCCTCGCGGCAGGTCAGGAACGCGCCCCTGGCGTTCACGCTGAAGATCGCGTCCCAATCCTCCACCGCCGTGTCGGCTAGGGCTGGATACTTCGGATCCGAAACCCCGGCGCAGTTTACGAGGATGTGCGCCGCCGCTCCGAACGCCTGCTCCGCCCGATCGAAGAGCGATCTCACGTCGTCTGGATTCGATACGTCGGCCTTGACGGCGACGGCGACCGGAGAAGTTGCGCCAGCCGCGGCGTTGAGCTCGGAAGCCAGGAGATCGGATTGCGTCGAGCTGGAAGTGTAGTTGATGACTACCTTAGCGCCGAGAGAGCGAAGGTAGATGGCGATTGCTCGGCCGATTCCGCGCGAAGCTCCGGTCACTATTGCTACGCGGCCGTGGAGATCGGCGCCGGCGGAGGCGGTGGTTGCTGCCATTGATGCAATTGCCAGGTACGAATATTTGCAAGTTTTTGAAGCTCAAAACAAACACAATTAAAGCACCAAGCACTAGTGGAGTTTATAAATACATAAAAATTGCATTAGTTTGACCATGAATCTTCATTTTTTTGTTTTTTTAAGTAATTTAACTATTGGAATGCAGCATGTTCTGGATTTGAAGATAGTGCTGGAAATTTGAGATTTGATATTCATCAAATGTGGTAAGGTGATGTAAGCGAATACGTCACATTCTAATAAAATAGAATAGTAAAGTTGAATCTTGCCTTCTTAGCCAAGGGGAATTTCTTCAACTCAACAACATACTATGAATATATGTGGAATTTTCTGCTTTAGGAACACAAAATAGACTGTTCATTAACACTGTCATTAATCTTGTTTAATCCACAAAAATTTATGAATATATTTGGAATATTTTTCTTCTATAGGAACACAAAGTAGATTGTTCATTCAAGAAGTGCTAAACACTGTCATTAATTTTAAAAATGAGGCCTGTGATCATTCTAGTTGTCAGTTTTTTCTTCTTTATTTTATAAAATTCCAGTAACTTTGTTGGTTAAACAAGTTGTAGATGATTAACCATAGAAACTGCTACAAACTTGTAATCATGCATAATTTGGATCAAGGAGGGGAAATATACATCCTCAACTAGAGTCTAAAAACTTGTTTACATAACTCAATACACCAAAACACAAAGAAAAGAAGAAACTGGTTGATCATGATCAAAATTAGTTATGATCATCTGTGTAAAGGTGATCTCCAGTCAAGAGTTTCTTGTGGGTAATCTTTCTGAATCTCTTGGGGAGGAATGAAGGTGTCGATGGAAAGACCGGGGACGTTGAAAGCCAGATCGTCGATGGTATAAGTCTCTTCCATCCTGGTAACCCCGTGTCCGGCCCTGAAGTTGTCTCCGAACCTGGTGATGACGACACTGGATTGGCCGGAATGCGCGATCATCATCCCCTCCACGGCCCTATAGTCCTCAACCTTTGTGCACATAGAGGTTTCCCAGTATGTGGGGTGGGAGCCCGGGGTCTGGATTCTGGTTAGGTACGAGTCTTCTAAGAGGACGAGCAGGCCGCTCCTCTGGCTGAAGTAGCCCACGCTCACGTGCTTGATCATCTCAGCAGTGGCGTCGCTCCTCTCAGCTAGATCGCCGTTTTCGGCTGATAGTTTCAGCACGAAGCAGTCCACACCCGAGACGTGCTTCTCACCCATGTATTGAGCGGACGAGAACACTCTTGATATGGCCACCGGATCCAGCCCCTGCATATGAATATATCTAGTAAGTTTTTGAATGTTATTAATTCACTCATGCTTGATTTAGGTGTGTAATGATCATTTAACAGCAATGGTTGCGGTTGGTGTAGTATGTAAGAGAAGAGTAAATGTATAGGTAAATAATGTTAAAAAAAGGGTAGTGCTCTCATTGCTTCTATTACCTAACTATACCAGCAAAGAGTAAGACCACAGTTGAAGTAATAATTTATCATTGTGTTGTAAAACTAGGAAAGTTGTCACCAGCAATGACAGAGAAGTATGAGCAGCTTGGCTTGCCTGAAGAGCTCGGCGGAGGGGGCGGACGCCGCCTTTGGCGGCGTGAGCTCCGAGCCACGGGGTGCGTCGCCAAGCGATATTGCCGTCGCTACCGGCGACAACCTTGTGGCCGCCCACGAGCAGCTCGATCAACCATTTGTTAGGGTCCATTTGCCATATAACGAAGCAGCCCTTCTGTGAAACTCCGGCACTAGAGGCGGAGGAGGCGGAGGCAGAGGCGGGGTCGTCCAGCATGACCATCGACACCTTGCCGGTAGCGTACATGTTCTTGACGGCCTCCTCCAGCTTGCGGCAGCCGGTTGCGGCGGTGAAGTGGTGGATTATGTATTGAGCAGAGGAAGACACCTAGGACATAGACATGCATAGTAGTGCATAAATGAAGGGTAGTTGGATGGAAATGAATTTGAGGGAGATTCTTGATTGAGAGTGAAACATAATAAGAGAGGAGTGGGGTCCTATCATAAGTAGAAGAAAACGATGCAGAAAGTAAAAGTAAATAATGAAAACTACACTAGAGTAGAGCAGCTGCAGCAAGAAGTAGGAAGCAGAGAGAGAGAGAGAGAGAGAGAGAGAGAGAGACTGACTTGAGAAATGGGGAGGAGAGAGTGGAGAGAAACGGGAAAAAGGGGGCAGCCGAGAACGCTGAGGAGAATCTTGAGGTCAGATTTCTTGTGGAAAAGCTGAGGGAAATGGTTTCTGAGCCAATTTGTCCATGCTTGAGCTTTCTTGGTGCAGGGTTCTTCGTTTGAGGGCTCCTCTGATACAGGAGCCAGAGTGAGACGATTCATCTCATTTGCTCTTCTTCTTCTGAGTCTGGTGTTGTCTTGTTTCTATAGAGAGAGAGAGAGAGAGAGAGAGAGAGAGAGAGAGATTGTTGATGTTGAATTGAAAGAGAAGAGTTGTTAAAAGGGAAGGGAGCACCTAGACCGGGATTTCGCATTTTGGTGTCATGACCACGTGCACTTGATGCGCGTGTTGCTGATAATGAGAATAATGCATTACTTCTTCTACTAGTATATGTATATGTATATGTAGATGTGGATGTAGAAGTAATGTGCTGCTGCTGCTGCTGCTGCAGATGCAACCAGCCAACTAAGTTTGGTTTAACTTTATTAATCACACACACACACACACACACACACACACACACACAGACACGCACTAAATTGTAAATAATGACATCATAGTGAAACTATGGAGTAGATACATATACATAGATTTAATGTAGTTTTGAATTTGAGTAGGATGGATTCTCATTGTGGGAGTTGAAAAGTCCATCATCCCATCACAAGCATGTGACAAATGCAACTAAACTAGTAAGATTTACTCGAAGATCTAATCGAGGAAAAAGTAGTTAGCAAACTCGGATATTTAGATTATTTAATCGCTCATCACACGCAGACAATCGTACGTGGTGAGCTGTTTGTATTTGACATTTTGCGACACAGAATCATTCCTCTTCACTACAAATCTTGAACAAGCTAGTGTAGTTTGTAGCTGCAGGATTAAGAGAGAGAGAGAGAGAGAGAGAGAGAGAGAGAGAGAGAGAGGAATAGCTTTTTTTTCTGATTCACATTTGCAGCACACGACTACAATGATTATCCTCTCAACCCTGTTAACCTTTCTAATTAATCTAAACTGCTCAAACTTTTTACTTGTTTAGCTTCAAATGACATGTACACTAGTCAAAGCGATAGAAGCATGTTCCTTCACCTTTTGAAGAGCATTACTTTTAGTTATTCAACTTCCTCAAATAAAAAAGAAAACTAACTAACCGAAAAAACCACAAATTAATACTCCTGCCCACCAAGAATGTAACTAGTGTTTACTTATAGTCCGTCCACGAACAATGTAACTTTTTCATTTCAGAACATAACCCAACTTACTCTTTTACTTTTTTTTTCATTTGTTTTTATCTTCATCACATCTTAGTATTTACCAAAAAAACCAACTAGAGCGTATCATTAATAGCCTAATACTACAAAAAAGGTGGGTCTTTTTCTCCAATTTCTTAACATCTACTCCCTCTGATCAACTCATATTGTCATTCTTTCTTTATGTAGGTGTCTTACTCATATTGTCATCTTCCAAATAAGAGTGACGTGACCTACTCACTTTCTATCTTTTATCTTTATTCTTAATCTCCGTGCCAAACAGTAACATGACAATTTCAATGGGTCGAAGGAGTACCTTTTTTTTATATATCATGTGCCACAATCTAATACTCAATACTTTTCATGGACGGATGAAGTTATTTTTCGCCTTATTCACAATGTGCACACAACCGATTATTTTAAAATTTTATAAATCAACAAATAGCTATATTAAACATTCATTTTTTTAGTTACTCAATACACTAAAACTCTCAACCTATATAGGTTGGATAGGAAGCGTCTTAACCAGGCTTCGTTGTCAAGCGAACAGTGATATTTTAAAAAGTTAATTGTCAAATAAATCCCGACCTTTTTTCAAATTCTAGTTTTAACTCTCACCGTTTAAATCTGCCTACAAATTCCTCGTCTTTCGTTTTTTTTATGTTTTCCACGGCGAAATATTCCAATCAAGTAAGAAGAAGAAGTCATCTCCTCTCTTACCACAGACTGATAACCTTGGATTACCCAGAAATGGGAATGATGCGTAGTGGAATCGAGAGGGAAAAGAAGGGGAAATAGAAGAAAAAATTAAGACAATTTTTGCAAAAATAGAGATGGAATCGCTAAACCCTCATATTATGTCTTTATTTTTCCTAAAACGATGACATTTAGTGTTTAAAATACAACGTCGTTTCATTAGTCATGGCGGATTTTCATGTCGACATTTCCAACATCTAGCTCAGCATTAATTTGGGAAAAATTACTATCGGGGAAAAAATTAAAAAAAAAACGAAAGGTGAAATATTTATAAACATATTTAAAAAGTGAAGTTTAGAACTAGAATTTGATCAAAGACCGTGTATTTAAATTGATTTAATTAAAATAGTTGTAAGTTGTATTTGACATTTATTATTGAAAAAAAAAATACTCCATATAGAAAGGCGCGTGGGATTATTTGATTAGAGGTTAATTCATATGGGTATATGTCGATGGGTAGATGCTACATTGGTTGGAATAATTTTTTGTAAAGAGAGCTTTTAAGGAAGGCAAAGGCAGCCATTGTGTCTCTATCTGCAATTATGTTATTTCTGGTATGTTTGGTACGAACATCGGTCAAAATTTTTCTTACATCTATTTGTGTATTTTTGTTCTTTTTTTCCTTTCTTACTCCTATCAATATATATGTGACACATACATATATGTCTCTATCCTTTTTGGCATGTATTATCTTTATTTCCTCTATTGATAAGTCAATCAACGATGAAGTTAAAAATAAGGCATCTAAAACAAAAGAAAAGGTTTAAAAAAAATGATTTTTCTTATTGTAAATACAAAGTGATGTCATCGATCAATCAAGAATAGTGATACCCAATAATGGAAGCAAGAATGGACTACACTAGTCATAATTTTTTTAAGAGCACCGAAATTTTGTAGAAATTAAAAGAAATAAACACAATAAATAAACAAATAAGAAAGCAGCCCAAAACAGGTTCTGCCTCAATGTTAAAAATCTAAATCCAACCTACAATTTATATTTTTATTTGTTTAATCTTTGTGACGGATTAAAGCCTTGCTTGCTCTTTATAACTTCTTGTTTTTTTATGGGCTATTATAAAGTTTGTCAAGAAAATACCAAAGCCCAGCAATAGTAAATAATCAAACAGATTATTGGGCTCAATGATCCATATAATAAATATTGATGGGCCCATATAAGTACCTCTTTTTTGAACAATCAAATTTAAACACTTTTTCTTTTTATTCACTTGCACACATTCTTTATATAGATCCTTATGTATGTCGGTAAATTGCCTAAACCAAATTTTTTCTTAATATTTTCTAATTTCCTAATTCTAGATCATTCTCTAGTTTTCTTTTGATTTCTAAATCTAGATATTTTCCTAGCAAAATATCTTCTCCTAAAATCAAGTTTATTTTTAAATGACATATTTCATCCATTAAACAAAAGTAACTAATGCTAAATGAATCAAGAATTCTGCAGAAAATTCCATAACTTTGCTGCAGCAAAGCTACATTAATCCAACAAAACAATATGCTCATCAAGGAGTAGTATGTGTTTCTCTAGTCTCTTTATTAGTATTATTTTTTTTTGTAATGATATTCGACCACATTGTGGTTGATCATACAAGTTAAAAATGGTAATATAAGTTTTGAAAATAAAAATATACCCTAATTGAAAAGTACAAATTCTAAGGGGAAATATGATTATTTCTATTTTTACAGTCAAACTTTCTTTTTTTCACGCGTGTGGCCGGATATCATTACTCTATTTTTTTTTCTTATCTCTCATATGTTTGTTAACTTAACATTAAATTAATAATGGTTGCAAATTGACACGTCAGACACCGGATAAAATTAGAAAATATATTTTGCACAGCATCTGGATGTGCTCTTCTCAGCAATGACAACAATTGCAGGGATATGTTCAATAAATTATTAATAATGCATGCTTAATGGTGTATATGTATCCACAATTTTCTACTTATACTAGTAATTATGATTAATTATTGTCATAAAGATAAAATAAATAATAAAAAGGGGCGGCGCCGGGAGAAGACTAATATTGCAAACTTTTATTACTCAAGTGGCCGATAGCACGTTACAGTATTTGACATTAATAAATTAAATTGTAATAGCAGTACCTAATTAACAAGTAGATTAAATAAAAAATTATGTTGATTTTCTTTGTTTATGTTGTTCCTCCGGTTCCGTAATCCATGAAAAAGATTGTGTTTCTAAGGAAATGGAAAACAATCTTAAAATGAAAGATTTGTTTTCCATAAATGCACTCAAGGATTAAAAATAAAGTCATCTATCTATATTAAATAAGAAGGCAATAAAATCAGAAGGCAATATCAAAAAATCTAACTAATATTCAATTATTAGTTATAATAATGTCTCTGTATATACACTAGTATGCAGTCTATCGAAAATTGACTGAGAATCACCACTCAGTATGATTAATAAAATTATTATTGGATATTATATGTGATATATTAAGTATATTTATAAATATATTATATTTTAATTAAATATTTTCTAATCTTTATTTTTTCAAATGATAATCATTTATGTTGTGATTTGTAATTTATAAATAGAAACTTTCAGCCATTCGAACTCGTTGAAAACAATGGGTTGACTATCAATTATTAAATTAGTTATGTGATTGAGCCGTTATTTTATGTTAAATATACACTTCCTTTTGAAGATGTACAATAACTTCAACGGGGACGTAAACCAAAATAAGGAACTATTTTGATTGAAATATACACGTTATGCTTAATCGTTTGTATAATAAGTTTTCTAATACTTGAGCATTACTCAAATTTGATGTCATCTTAATAAGGGTTAATTTGTCTAAAATACACCACCTTTTCCGAAATTTGAAATTTAACACAACATTTAAAAAATCTCTGTAAATACATCACCTTTACACTCGTTGCTTTAATTTTCTATGAAAGAAAGAATCTCTATAGTCAAGTGATGGTCCCGATACGAGTTACTGGTGTATGGGGGGGGGAATACACCAGTTAGGATTTTTAAAATTAAACTCTTGAAAATTACTTCAACCGAGTAAAAAGACTCAGTTGGAATCTCACAGTTGAGTAAGCAACCTCAACTGGAAGAGTGGTGTTGTGCGGAATGTGGTGGAAATAAACAACTCGTAAAACAACTCACGCTTTTGTGCACGGTTGGTCAAAAACCAAAACAGTTGAGAATGCGCAGATGCAGTTTGTATGCTGGTTAGTCAGTCAGTAGAGAATGCAAGAAATAACTGAATAAAGAAAAACACAAGCACACAGAGAATTAACGTGGTTCGGAGCTAACACTCCTACGTCCACGGGGAGTTGTGAGTCTACACAACTCTGTCCAAGTTCTTCTGGACAAACCACTCAGCTTACGCGGGCTGAGTAACCGTTAAGGATAAGTTTGCGGGTATTTATCAACCTTACAGTTTAGTTTCCGGGTACTAAACAACCTATCTACTCAGTTGCGGGAAATGTAGGATCCTAAACCTTTTCAGGTGAAAGAAAATGGGGTTCCAACTAAAAGCTCGAATGTGAAATGAGCTATGATCTAACTCTCTACGAACTCTCACTAAGTGATGTTCTCAAGGTTCGATCTAAAGACACAAAAACTAACTAACTCTAGAACTCTCAACAAGTGATGTTCTAAGAGATTAAATTCAGTTCAACTCGTGAAGAATATTGCTCTTTCTTTCGCTCTGTGGTTTCTTCTCGCGTGTGTGTCTTGTATCTTCTTCGAATGAATGAAGGCCTCTATTTATAGGCGGAGAGTATCAACTAGCCGTTGGAGGAGCTGTTGATCTCTGTTCTTTGAAAGCGATGGCTTGTCTCTGATCTCTGCAGACTTTCCCGATATGGCATATGTGCTCTTCTGCTTTCCATCTGAGATAGCCTTGTGTTGGGCCAAATGGGGTAATGACTGAACGGTCAAACCCTCACGTGACTTCCTTTTTGAAATTCAAATCTTAACAACAGACTTCCAACAAGGAGTGGTCGGTTAAGACTTTCGATCTTCAACTAGCTTGTTCTTCAGCCGATGTTCTATCTGCCAATTAACAGTTGAACTCTCAGCTGACTTCATCTTCAAGCTGTTGATCTTCTTGGTTGAGTTCTACAACTGATGTTCTGAAACTGAACACTCAGTTGTCTTCCTTGTATCTGATCAGTTGGGTTCGAACGCTCAGATGGCTTTCTTTCATCTGATGTTCTCTTTCCCTTTATTGCTTCTCATCTGATGAACGCTCAGTTATTTTCCTTACAACTGATGTTCTATCTCTTGAATGTGACTTCCCCCCTTTTTGCATTATGATGAAGTGAACGCTCAGTTGTCTTTCTTACAACTGATGTTATGTCCGAGTGATGCCTTGTTCCCATCTTCAGCTGGAGACCTGTAAAGATAAAATCTTAACAATGCTCAAACAGCGAGCTACCTACTAACATTAGGTTCTGGCAACATCTACTCGGTTGGGTCAGTTGGTTTTGGAATTAATCAAAACTCTTACTAATAAATTTCCCAACATCAAGGTTTCTTTAAAAGAAAGGCAATTTTCAATCCATGGGACATAATTTTGCCACTTGCCTTGTCTTTTGGTAAACTCTGTATCTTGTTATTGGGTTGCACTCATCACGCGTTATCAATATAATTTTCTTTACTAAAAGAAATTTGAAAAACAAATACCAGTATTAATTACTCCCTCTGTCTCACTCAATAAGTCTCATTTGAGATATGCACGTAGATTAAGAAAAAGAGAGTTATAGGGTGATTAAGGTAGTATTTTATTGTTGGTGTTAAAGTGCGTTGAGTGAAAAAACATTGTACAATAATGTAAATAACACAGTTCACGTTTGAGTGTAACATAAAGTAAGGTTTAGTGTATTTATCTTTGCCAAATAAGGAAATGGAACTTATTAAGTGAGACATCCAAAATGATAAAATGAGAATTATTGAACGGGACAAAGAGAGTAGATCGCAAGAAATAAAATCGTAAATCCAAACAATGTTTAAAAGAAAGAGAATGAAGAAACGTTGCGGTAACAAGTCAACGGTTGTTGACATTATGATATACAAGTGTGTTGGGCTTCTTCTATTCTTTATGATAATTAAATGCGTTTTCGTTCAAACTTCAAATTGTTGATTAACATCTAGTAAAACTTACAAAGTCTACTATTTTAAACCAATCAATATCATTATTCTTGAATCTCTCAAGAAAAAAAATAAGTTGGCTTATAATATTAATTCATGCTATAGCAATTAATTTGTTGCAAATATCTTGTTATCTCTGCTATTGAAATTTTATAATCGGCCATCATCCATCGTCCTTGAAAATGAATACTAGACTTCGTTCAATTATTTTTTAATAGTCCTTGACATGACATTTTTTATGGATTGAGGCTATTCTTTATTAGTATAATAAAATCAAGAAATGGGGTACAAATATTTTATTTTTTAATCACAACTTTAATATACATTTATATACTACACCCAGTGGCAAAGCAAGAAAAATTTGAGGTCCAATTTATGATAATTTTTAAAAAATTATAGTATGAATAAAATTTTAAAATAAAATGAAATATTAAGAAAAGATTAAGTGCAAATATCGTTTGAATTACATCACATTATTCAATAAAATTTAAGTTAAAACAAAATCACTTCATAATATCTTTTGTATACGACGTTTATTACTGAAAAATTCCTTTATATTTCAGTGATGGTAACACACATAAACCCGATGACTAAACAAATATAGCAACGAAAAAATTTCGTATTTTCTTGTAAAAACCATACTTTGAGTCAGCAGCTACATATTTTCTTATATGTTTTAATTTGCAATGAGATGGGCTCTCATGATCAGAATTTTAAGCAACTATTTTAAATAAGGAATCATAAGATTCAAAACCACTCTAATAAAATAAAAAATAATTATTTAATATAAAAAGTACATTATAATTTGTAAGTAGGAAACTTCTTTATTTTCATGCATCTTCTATAAATCAACAATCAAGATTGAATAATAGAATACTATATCTCAGCTCAATCCTAAGATGAGAAACAAATATACTTATCAACTAAAATAAGACTAGCAACAAACAACATATTTGGAATTGGAATTTGCTAATTAAGTTGTAATAATAAAATGAAAAAGAGAGAAACAAAAAAAAAGGAGAAAATGAGCACCAAATTAATTAAAAGAATGATTTTTAATTTCAATACATATATTTTATATAAAGATCATGAATAGAAATAAATTGTACACAATTCTTCAAATGTATTTAAAATAAAATAAATTTATGTATTTTTAATTGAATATAATCATGCATCAATCATTTTTTACGCGAACAAAAGCATTGAATGTGGCGATCATGTTCAACTTTTTTATTTCAGTTAAAGAAATTGACATCGAAACTTTCAGATACAATTAGAAAAGTTAGAAATGTAATCCAATTATATTTATATAAATTTCTATGGAGAACTAGACACCATTATTTTGGATATAATTAGAAAAGATAGAGATAAAATTCACTTAAAACTTAAATTTCAAGAAAACCAAATTC
Source organism: Schizonepeta tenuifolia (assembly GCA_029490685.1). Classification (NCBI taxonomy): domain Eukaryota; kingdom Viridiplantae; phylum Streptophyta; class Magnoliopsida; order Lamiales; family Lamiaceae; genus Schizonepeta; species Schizonepeta tenuifolia. The sequence goes on from CM055958.1 coordinate 5,650,924, forward strand.
ATATTTTAACAAACTAGCATATAACCCGTCGAAAATCAACGGAAAATTATATTAATATTTAATAATAATAAAATTATTAGATAGTATTAATAGTGAGATATTAAGAGAAATATTATTTTTTAATTATTTAGGGTTAAATAATTCGATTATGCAATATACTAAACTCGCTTAGAATTTATATGCTCTTTAACACATCTCAAATTCAATTAAAAAGTAATTTTATTACATGTTTATGACTCAAACCATATAGTTATGATTGTTAAAAATTATAATCTAATATATTCTCATTTCTTTCGATTTAAAAAAAAATCCGTATATCAATAACCGTCGATTGGGAATTGCCCTGTCTATTGCCACAGTTCCGCGTCCGAATCGGCCCGTGGATCACGGCTCTGATTTATAAGTGCGTAATTTATAAAACTCATTTAAAATACATATAGACCCACAATTTGATAAGAAAAATTGATTGTACTATTCGTTCACGTCCTTAGCCATACAATAATGTTCGCTAATCATAATTATAGATCATGCAAAGTTGGAAACTCAACTACAAATAACGTGAAAATTAATTCATGGATGACTATTTTAGATTTTAGGATGTACATGAAAAAAAATGCATAAAATGAAGAAAAATTTCCCGAGTTCAGGTACCCGTCAGTTGTGAATTGACATGTTTACCGCTACGGTTCCAGGTCGGAATTGGCCAATTGACCACATTTTTTATTTATAAGTGCATAATTTATAAAACTCGTTTAAAATTTATATAGACCCAAAAATTAATAAAAAAAATTAATTGTACTATTTGTTCTCATTTTAATTGTATAGTAATATTTACTAGTTACGATTATAAATTATGCAAAGTTTGAAACTCCACTACAAATAACGTAAAAATCAATTCATAGATGACGTTTCTAAATTTTAGAAAAATACATGAAAAAAATGAATAAAATTTAAAATTTAAAATAAATATGAATAAAGAATGAAAATGTGCAACATGGGATTGCATCAGAACCGGCCTATTGACCACGACTCTGATCTATAAGTGCGTAATTTATAAAACTTATTTAGAATTTATATAAAGCCAAAGTTTAATAAAAAAAAATTGTATAGTAATATTCACTAATTACAATTATAAGTTCAAAACTGGAAACTCAAGTACAAATCACGTAAAAATTAATTCATAGATGACGATTCTAAATTTTAGAAAAATATATGGAAAAAATGAATAAAATAATATTTAAAATAAATAATGGAAATGTGTCACATGGGATCTCGAGTTGAGGTGCTTGTCAGTTGGGAATTGATCTGTCTACCTAAATAATTGATAAATTAAAAATTAATTATTTTTTATCAAATTAAATAAAAATTATTAGACTATTTCAAAATTTGATTCGATCAACCAATACATTAGCCAATTATTTTGGAATCATTTATTCTTTTAACTAATAAATTGGTTCTCTACGAAAAATAATTTTCTATTGCCAATTGATAAATTGACTAAATTAAATTAAAATTAAACTAAATTATAAAAATATAGTTATTTATTCGGCCAATTGATAAATAAATTGGCCAAATAAAACTGGTGGAGCAAAAGATGAGAAAATACACATTTATTCTATGTATTTATAGGCTTTTCAATATGTGAAATTTCATTGAATAACCGATATGGGACACAAGATTTTAGTAGATATTTAAAACTATTATTTTACATTTAAAAATTCAAAAATTTGAGAATTTAGATAAATAGGAATGGAGAATTAAAAGAGGTGCCACATAGAATTTTTTCAAAGCAAGAATTGTTTCCATTTTAGTAATATAATGATGATATGATCAAGAATTATTAATTTATAATATTGATGGGACCTATATACTTATAAAGAGAATCTCTAAAAAAATATTATATTATTATTTTATTAGAATTGATAATTTGTTACAAACAAATCGAGATCGGAGAAATTTATTACTATATTAAAAAGTTTATTAATTTATAGAGTATTAAATTATAGAGATTTTATTATAGTTAGAGATGCCCAAATAAATAGGGTAATTAAATTGAAGATGCTGCGGCGGGAGAGAAAAAGATAAGGTTTCAAGGGAAAGAAGCTAAAAGAGAGCTAGTAAGAGAAGGGATTAACTGTATGAATTTGATAATGCTGTTGATCCAATAAAGAAATAAACTTTTGATTAGCAAATCAATTAGAGAGGTCCCACTACATACATAGGACTTTTAGATAGGACTACATTAAAACTGTGCGCCGCTTTGCAGTTTGTTAGTACAACTTGGTTTTTGTTTCATAAGGGTCCGTTTGTCAGTGATATACCAGTATATCAGATATTAAGTATGAGTATAATTATCAGATATTAAGTATGAGTATCAGATTGATATTGATATGTTGAAGATATTGATTGATATCAAATGTAAAGAAAAGAAGAGATATGAGTCATATACTAGGCAAAATTGGTATATGAAAATATTGAAAATTAGCATATCAAGTATATCAATTTGATACTCATACACTGATATATCAAATACAAGGTATGGATATGGGCCATATTGATACCCATACCTGATATACGTATATGAATACCAAACGAGCCCTAAGTTAATTGTGGGAGGATTGACATATATTTCTGTTTGAGATGTTCCATTCAAAATGATCTACTTTGTATATTCCTATTTTCTAATCAATCTTTTAAAAAATACTTGTGCTGAGTAGAGGATAATACATTATATGAGAACGAAATTAAATTTTAAATTACAGTGTGCGTGTGTTGGCCTAGTAACAACGTGATGAATGATCTGAAACAAAAAGAATTCAAGTTCGAATCAACCATGACATGACAGGTCTTTAAATTTAATTACATCTATTAAATTAATAGATAATGTTGGACCCTTTTTTTTTGTTTTTTTTTTTTGGAAAAGATAAAGGGATGATATCTATATATGGGTGGTGGTGTGTATTATAAGAAGTTGGACATTAGAGTAATCAATCCCAAATGCCATGTGCAATTTGGGGCCTGCCCATATGACTTGACGTAACACTTATCCCCCAATATTACAACTTGCTTCTTGTCTTCATCTCTATAATTTCATTTTCACTCATTCTTTCTTTCACCATAAATCTAATAATTACAATTTTGTATTTGTTCATGATATTATTATACTATGTTGGATAGAGTCCTAGTCTTGTGGATAGATGAGTGGATCATGGAATTATTTTATAGAATGTATATACTCAAATCAATATGTCTACAACCAACCATATGTATATATTCCTCATGTAAAGAGTCATTATCTCATTAGAATTATTATGTGTTAGAATTGGGTCACCTCCTTAAACGTCTCTTTAGAGGAAAGATGGTTATCCAATTTATATAGCACAATATATCTTAACTGCAAGATCTTTATCAAGTTGATGTGCGGTAAATAATGTGAACTTCAATGTCTACTCATGGGGTGAGATAGCATGCGGTTCGGATGTTTCCGATACTGCCAACATTTTATAAGTCGAGCATCTGATATCAAAATTTTTCAGAATATTTCTCTTCTGTACGATTTGCAAACTATTACAATGAACGAATTTATCTAAAACTCTCTATCGGATAGTGATTGCAACTTTGCATGCTTCCCTTATCATAGAAAAGAGAAGAAAGAGAGTCATTGCGCACTCTTGAATAATAGAGGGATATTATATATTTTCTTTTCCACCTCAATCTTTGGCATCGCATTTCAATTCATATGATTCGTTTTACAAATACTATAGATTTATTTATCATTAATACTTTTATTGACATTAATATACGGTGCCAATTTGAGAAAAAATGAAGCAATTTTTCCAACTATAAATAGGGCTTCTAGTGACACTATTAGAAGACAATACTACTTTCAAAATATCATTTCTAGCTTGCACAAGTAAACAATAAATTAAGTTTAGTTTTTTTTTATTAAAAGCATTATCTACTATTCATAGTAATTTTAGAAGTAAATTTTTTTATCATTTAATACAATGTTAAAATAACCCCCAAAAAAATCCAACTACATTGGTATTTTTTGAAATTTTTGTCTATCTTAATAGAACAGGAGCATTTCCTTGAAAGACTGATTTCTTTTACTGGGATAGGCACGTCACATTTTTTCTCAACATTTTCAAATTTACAAAGACGACTTCGAAAAAAAAATTAGCTATACATAAATAATGTTAGTATTAATTACTAGTATAGTAAAGTAGGCAATATTTGAACTACCCAAAGCTTCTCCACAAAGCCACATTCATTGTTTCTGCATTTCCGAACATAAACTTTGCTTTAAGTTGAGATTCCCTTAATATAATATTTGCTTTATAATAGTTACTTTATAATTAAGCTTTACAAAGGGACTAGTTTGTGTGTGATACAAATGATGACATGACACGAAAAAGAAATATGCCCGATAAGTTATTTTGTAAAATAATGATGAATTATGAAATAAACTCGAAAATCAAGTTCTCGAAAAAAAAAAATGAAAATCAATTAGTAGAGACTTATTTAAAGTAAGTAATCGTTATTCTATACCGATAAAAGTTGTATACGATGAAAGTTTTTTTTTTTTTTTTTTTTGTCATGGGAACCCATGCAGTAGCCTGCAAACTACACTAGGCAGTAAATCACACTTTCCAAGTATAAGTGTGGCAGACTGAACCAATAAAGATGTGTCATGCGGTTCGAACCTGAGATCTTTCATTCTCAAGTGCCCACTTTTACCACTAGTAAAGTTGTACGTATATATGGAGAGATATTTCATATCTTTCGAGATCGACTTTATAACTTTTGGTAAAAAATCCGGCTGCTAAATCAAGTCGCATGAAAATTTCAAATTCCAAATAAAAAAATTATTTGTTCATCCTAAAATTTTGAAATTCATAAAAAAATCTCTTTTTCATCCTATTTCTTACATGTGAGATGAAAGGCTTATAATTGTCGGTGGCGCCAAAATTCGAATCCTTTTTACTTCGAAATACAAGTTGCCCCACTTCACTTCTCTCATATTTTCTTTTTTGCATTTTTTAAGGTATTATTTGGTTTCAGTTGGCCCTAACCGGGGGCCATGCTTTTTTTTTTGGCTTTTCTTTCTTTTTCTTTTTCTTTTTCTTTTTCGTATGGAATAATGATTTCGACCCTACTTTGCGTTAACAAATCCAATTTTTATAAATTAATATCGCACCATACATCATTTTAATTATTTTATGAGGTGCGAGAATCAACATTGCATCATTTTTCTAAAAGAGAACACTACTCATATGAAGTTAAAAATATCCCACAAAAAGGAATCATTTATTTGTTGTCGGTATGTTTAATGGTGCTTCCCTTTTGTTAAATGGAAATCAAATTTTACTAATGACGTTCCCTTTTTTGAGCGATTGATGGAGCATACCTATACACGCCAATAACATTACAGCTAATTACGTATGTGTTGGTCTAGTAATAGAGCGGTTAATATAAGAGAATAAATGTCGCAGATTCAGTCCACCACGACGCAATTCTTTATAATTTATTTGATACAATTAAAGAAAAATATTAAGATTAATTTAATATGGAGTGTTTGCTTGATTAGAACATTGTCCAATACTAATGTATTAAAGTGAAGTAATTAAATTCTTGAAATAGGAAATGAATTATGTTTTAATAACAAACAATTGAATAGACAAATCACCCACTCTACCGTCAATTTCTCTTTTTTCTCTCTCTCTCTCTCTTTTTTTGTTTTTTTTTTTAAATTCATTGTCACATGGGCTTGCTGCCTATTTTGTGGGTTAGATAAGGAATCTCTAAAATGGCGGTGTGTTTGTCTTAATGCAAAGAATCTGATATTAGTCATGCTCATCCTTAATTAATCCTTCTAATTTCATAATCTTGGCATTATTTAATCACGGCACAAGTCATCATTGATAGTTTGACATTTGCAGCTATTTACAATAAGTAGAATGAAAATGGCCAAAACAATTCGGAACGGGCTATAATCATGTTATTTATGTAGTGTTTGAAAAGCCTAGTTTCCTTACTTTTGATGAAACATAGTTTGCAATTAAGTATTAAGAGATGACAATTGACTAATCTAATACAGATGGTTGTCTTAAAATGGAATAGGTATAATAGCTTCGTGGCCGAATTTGCTTGCTATATCAATGAATAATGACATTTGGACAACAGTTGTCCAGACAACAGTGTAATATTCATAATTAAATAATTTTTCAATTTTTTAATAATTAATATTATTAGTATTTTATCTATAATACCTTTTCCCATCTAATTATATGTTAATCTTTAAATTTAATTAATATTTTAAATTTTCAAAAAATTGTGCATGATATTAATTTATTTTAATTATTATTAGAAATTAGCATACAATTAAGTGGAAAAATGTGTTATAAAAAAACACTAATTATATTAATTATTAGAAAAAATTGAAAGAATATTTAATTATGAATATGTCACCGTTGTCCGGACAACTGTTGTCCAAATATCAATACTCTAACTCCAATATACCAAAAATCATCTAGATAAGCAACGAATCTAGTTCTAGTCTATTTTCGTTTTTCCCTTTACTTTATACTTTGCCATGCATATATTAGATCTAAGGCAAAACTCAGGTACGGAGGGCCACATCGAACGGTTGGTGCAGTCCATCTTTTTTTTTTAAATATAATTGAGTATAACTAAAGTTCATTAATTCAATTAAAATTTATCAATTTTAAATTTAAATTATTTTTCATTGTTTAATTAAAAAAAAGTAGAATAATGCAGTCCACTGCACAAGAGTGTCCCTCTAGGCTAATATCATACATTATCGAGTGACGTAGATGGATTACACGATATTTTTACGCTACACTAACTCTTATTCTACTCTAGCAACCAATCAAAATTTTATGACGAAAACTTGCATACGGCATGTCGTAAATATGTGATCGATGCGAATATCAGTTTAGCCTTACTTATATTACTATTTCATTAATTATTGTAAACGTGTATTGAGATATTTATCGGTTCATAGTCTCCAGTGTGAGCCTACTAGGGCGCGTCTAGATTTTATTATTACTATAAATATGAGTTTATTCATGGGTTTTAATCAATCAATAAAATATGATTTAGTTTCTACTCAAAATCGAGGAAAAAGGAGTTGGCACATGCTCGAAGTTGTGCGACTCAAGCTCAAGTGTCACCTAGGAGAGCCGCCAATATGATTCTTGAAGCAAGGTTGTATCAATAATTGAAGTCACTCGCTTCGGGCTCATGTAATGTACGTGTCAATTTTAACCAATAGCTCAGGCGCGTCATACACTCTTATAATAGGCCTACTTTTTTAAAAAATATGTAGAACCTAGTAGGACACTTTTAATATCCTATTACCGTCCCAATAGGACACTCATTAGTCATTGTCGATTAAATTCTTAAATTTAAGACCAAATGAAATCCAAAAAAATAAATTAAATTAAGAGTTAGCCATGAGGGTTTAGGGTTTAGATGGTTAGACATGTGGCCAGATTCGTAGGGTGTGATTTAGCCTACATACGATACGATCAATAAACACCCTGAGTTGATTTTATAAATGCATACTTTTTTAAATAAATTAATAAAATTTAATTAAAAATTAATAAATTCTAATTTAAAAGTAAAAACTCCTACTTGAGATTATAAACTCTAACTAGATATTCTAAGTGAAATTAATAAACCGTAAGGGACTAATATAAACTACTTGAACTTAATAAATTCTAATCAGAATTATAAATTCTAATTGACAATTAATAAATTCTAATTTAAATAATAAAAAAGAAAATAACAAAAAACAATTCAATTTATAATAAAAATTTGAGAAACATTAAAAGGAGAAAAAAAAAGTAAGCGTAGGGTGTTGCTCGTCAAATTGGACATGTATATTACACACACAAGTCTGTTCGAATCAGATTAGATCCGGCCATATAGTGTGGCTAGCCACGGCTCTTTGTCTACAATAAAAGTGCATTCATTTGCCGGAAAGAATGTAAGCAATGCATTATTGGTTCAAAGATTATCCTATATTATGGGCGCGAATTTAAATTTGGAAAACTATTATCACCTAGTTTTAAAATTAATTTCAATAATATCACTAAAGAGAAAAATGAACCTAATTTTGAATTTACTCTATGGATTCTCGAGAAGAGAGGAGCCATGGTGGTTCCTCTGGACCGCCCGAATCCCACGAGTGAATCGTGGGATTGAATCTCACCCGAATCGCCCCGTCTATTCTCGTGATGATAAGTTTGGTTTATTTCTTGTGTTGCTTGTTTATCCCAACATATTAAAACCACGAAATTAGTTCATTTTAGGCCGTGTTTGGTAGATATGATTTCACCAAGATAGGATGCATATCAACCTTTAAACAAGCGTTTGGGAGCCTTGATTTCTAATCTTTGAAGTCCGTTATTATTTAAAGTCCATGTTTAAATTACTGTTGCTCTTTAGTAAATGTATCTCTCCACTACACTGTGATACTTTCTCTTACTTGTACAGTGCAGCGAGATTAATGAGAAAAAGACAAAATTCTTCTCCTCCTTTTCTCTCCCCTCTCTTTCTTTTATTTTTGATAAGGGTTAAAATTGTCAATTTAAATTTATTCTTAACTTGATCTTGGGTACCAAACAACTAATTTATCATATCTTCATTTTGTACTTATTTATCAAACATAAAAATATGGTACTAATTATTCTTTATCTAAGATATATATCTTGACTTTAAATTATCTTGTTATATTCTAATATGCCTATCAAGCGAGCCCTAAACATTATACGACATACATCCGATGTATTAAGACAAATGCACTTGTCTCAATAAAATTAAGAATTTAGGATTGATTGGTAAATGGTACTCCCTCCGTCCATGAATCATATCCCTATTTGGGTTTCGACACGGAAAATAAGAAAGCTCATAAAGTTGTTTTGAGTGAGGTAAAAGTTAGAATGTAGGGGTAGTAAGATAATGACAAAAAGACAATAGTAATGACAAAAAAGATGTGGTATTGACAAAAAAGAGGTGGTATTGACCAAAAAGTGAGAATAACGTTGTTGTGATGATAAAAAAGTAGGAATAAAGTTATTGTGAGGTGGGACCACCAATAACAAAAGATAGTAAATAAAGGAAAAGTAGGAAGGTATGATTGTATAAAAAGATAAATAGGGATTTGATTTATGAACAAAAAAAGTGGGTAAGTAGGGATTTGATTCGTGGGCGGAGGGAGTATACAATATTGAAACAATGGGCCCCGAACACAGATGTACGTTCATACTTCATTCAGATATCTTGATTTCAAAAAAAAAAAAAAAAGGTTATTTTCACATAAACTGTTAAAAGAATAAAGCAATCCGAGTCATCGCGGGCCTAAATTTTATCTTGTAATAGACTACGTGTCGTCCAAATCTTGCCTCCATAGTTGAATTTCCTAAACTGTCCGTCGCCTATATTGGACAATGTAGGGCCCATCGGGCCCACCTCAGCCCGCCCTTATCCCTTTTATAATTTTATTAGTCAATACTCTCTCTCTCTCTCTCTCTCTCTCTCTCTCTCTCTCTCTCTCGCATGATTAAAAACTCTCTAGAGTAAAGCTTCCAGATATTTAGAGAGAATGCAGCTCTATGCTCGCCCCCATCCTATCATCCATGCACCACACTTCATTTTCTTTAATAGGAAAAAATGCATAAATAATTGCCCCTTCTCTTGGATTTCAGCAGCTCATCTATCGACATAAATTAACATGCATATGGATAAACTTAAAACTATATAACCAATACATTAAATGCATTTTTCGAAACCACTCGTTTTTAAAATTATCCATTAGTGTCTTGTCAATTAGTAGTTTTTTTTTTTAGTTTGTCGTTTTCTTTTTCACTTTTTAATTAAGTGAAACTTTGATGACGAATGTTAGTATTACTTGGAGAATAAGGGAGCAATCAATTATTTACTCCATATTTTGTATAGAATTTTTTCTTTTAAAAGATATAATATGAGAAGATAAAGGGCATTCATATGAGTAGTACTACTATAAAGCAAGCTAATGATAAAAACATTAACATCTAAGTGAGTTGTATCCAAAGATTTTTTTTTTTTTTTTAAATGTCTATTTTCTATTGGAAACCTGTTTTTATATAAATAGATTAGTTTACCCTAAACATGATAATTATAATCATAAATAAATAATTAAGAATAATAAAAATTAAAAATGAAAATAAATAAGCGAGAATGGGAGTAATAGAAATGAAGGGGTAAAAGCATAAATTCGAAGCGGCAAGATGTCCGAGATAAGTAAAAATAATCAATGGCAGTGAGTGACACGTGTGACCCTCTGATTACTCAATCCACTTATTGTTACTGCCTCTCGTTGATTTCTTTGTCACTATAAATAGGCTTATCCATTTCTCCACACACACACAAACACCATTCTGTTACTATAATTATCAATCAAAATTTCAAATTTCCTTAATTTTCTGCACCGGAAAACATCCATCCAATCAATCAATCAATCAAGCTTTGGAAACAAGGGAATGGATGATGAGAAGTGGACTGAGTTGATACCGGGTTTACCGGAAGAAATCGGACTGGAGTGCCTGACTCGGGTGCACTACTCGGCCCACCGGCTGGCCTCCCGCGTCTGCAGACGGTGGCGCCACCTCCTCCAAAGCAAGGATTTCTACTACCACCGCAAGCAGACGGGATTCACCCACAAAATGGCGTGCTTGGTGCAGGCGCTGCCGGTGCAGTCCGAGTCGAAACCCACGGGTCAACCCAGGTACGGCATCTCGCTGTTCGACCCGGCGACGCTGGGGTGGGACCGGGTCGACCCGTGCCCCAAGTACCCGGACGGGCTGCCGATGTTCTGCCAGCTGGCCAGCACGGAGGGGAAGCTGATCGTGATGGGCGGGTGGGACCCGGCGCGGTGGGAGCCGGTGCGGGACGTGTTCGTGTACGAGTTCACGACTCGGCGGTGGACTCAGTGCGCCGACATGCCCTCGACCCGGTCGTTCTTCGCGATGGGGGCGGCGGAGGGGAAGGTCCTGGTCGCCGGCGGGCACGACGAGAGCAAGAACGCGCTGAACTCGGCGTGGGAATTGGACTTGAAGACGGGGGAGTGGTCGGAGTTGAGCAGGATGAGTGAGGAACGAGACGAGTGCGAGGGGGTGGTGGTGGGGGGCGAGTTCTGGGTGGTGAGCGGGTACGGCACCGAGACGCAGGGGGTGTTCAAGAGCAGCGCGGAGGTTTACGACGTCGGGAAGGGGGAGTGGCGGGTGGTGGAGGGGGCGTGGCCGGTCAGCCGCTGCCCGCGGTCGTGCGTGGGGGGCAAAAATGGAAATTCGCTCATATGCTGGGCGGAGGCGGACGCGGAGGGGGCGGTGCAGGTGGGGGCGTGCGGGGTGGAGATGGGGGGGACCACACTGGTGACCGGGGCGCCGTACCAGGGGGCGCCGCACGGGTTCTACTTAAGGGAAGAAGGGCAAAAGGGTAAATTGAGGAAGATTAGTGTGTGCGATGACTACTCCGGGAATGTTCAATCTGGCTGCACCGTTGAAATTTAATCCAATTTTCTAATGTATAGGTAATTAATTAATTACTCTTTTCTGCATAATGCTTATGTAACGACTATAAATGAAAGTGAGTGTTTTGATTTGTGGAACAAAGCAGTAAAATTTTAAATCATACTGTGTATTATTTATTAGTATGACTTTTGATTTGATGAGCAATGTTACAAGGTAAAATGAACAAGTAGTAGTGTGTTGGGGGCCGGGGGGGCGCCAAACTCTTGAAGAGCTAGGATTGATTAATTTAGGAGTCGCCGCGTCGTCACTCTTTCTTAATCTCAATACTTAATGTTTGGCAGCTTCATTAAATCATTGATTACCGTTTCGGAATTCCCAAAATGTCACAAAATATTATTAAAACGCAAGTGCATGGAATTGAAAGGACCCCACTCACAGCTCTTTTTTAAATCCAATTCATTTCCTTTTTTTTTGTCTAGATTGCTTTTCTTTTTGTGGAACTCACTTCTTGTTTTCTGTGTGAATTTGGGACATATGCTCATTTATGCGTAAGTTGGGGTTCATCTCATTAATGAAGAGAAGAAAAATCCGAGTTCTCGTTTTCTATGTGAATTTTGGACATATCCTCATTTATGCGGAAGTTGGGGGTTAATCTCATTCATGAAGAAAAGAAAAAGAAAAATCCGTTGCTAATTTAGCATGTCGGTGAGCTACAACTAATGTGCTTGATAATAACTTTATTTGAAGTGCCTTCAGATGCTATCCATAATTTACTCATTTCCGACGACTTCTCTAGCTTTTCTTCCTCTGCTGCGTGCAATTTGATAAGTGATTAGACTGTTAACACCAATAATGTGTTCAAAAAATCATTGTCCATTATTAAACAAGTTTGTTGTGAGTAAATGGATCGTAGTTTTGTTGAGAGAGAGAGAGAGAGAAAACAGCCACACTCCAAACATATGCAACGTACGTATCTCGTATTCTTCTGCAATACACCATTTGTAAATTTGGAGACAACAGTAATCTCTGTGATACAATGTACATTGGAGAGAAGCTGGAGCAGGATTTGCTCCGATTCCACACTTGAATTCGCACTAATGACACGGACTTTACTATCTTGCCAAAAACGAGCCTACCACGGTGAAACAGCAAAACTATAACTCTGTACGACTTATTTTGACAAAATTGTACATGCTATGCTATTAATATTATACAACAAACGGGGGCATGACGGATTTCAGGATGCATCTACATAGTCCTCAACAAATGGGGCACTGCTTCTGAATCTGGGCTTTCGAGCACCCAAGGATCCGAGCAATTAGCATGTGATATTGGGGATACAACACTCTTTGCTCAACTCAGGGTGAATCGTTGATTCTATGTAAAAGAATTTAGTTTAAGGCATAATGTACTCGTTCAAGCAGTCGAACAACCTGATTAACCATTACTGGAGTGGGAAGTTTCTGGCTTAGCTTGACTGCACTTGGAGAGCCGAAAGGTAATGCCAGAACAGCCTCTTGTTGCATACTTGTGAGCTCCAAGAATTGAGACAGAATGTCGCCATCAAGTATCTTAGGCACCCCAGGCTGTCCATTTCATTGGAAAATGAAAACAAACAGTTAAAAGTCTCTCTCTTTCAGACACATGCACGCGCACCCACAGAATGCTAACGTTATAAAGCATAACTGTGAGAAAAAGATACAATGAAAGAACAGGAATGGAAGTTCAACAAATTTAGGCAGATGTACGTTTCCAAGTCCAAATATTTGATAGTATTACAAATAATATACCACATGATTCAACTCATGATCATTAAAGTAACAAGAAAATTTTATACAAGAGTCTCTGAACATCATGTTTCGAAGAATGATCACAAAGACGGGCACCAATACTGATATCTAAGTACTATTTGGGAGAAAATTAACACTCTCATTAAGAGTCTATTGGGTGAGCTATTTATAAGAAATTTTCAACTTTGTGGGTACCAAGGGACCAAGTATTTATCATAATCTCCCAATCATAGCATTAATATCAGACTATATGTTCCAGCTAAATTAAAGAAATTCTTTAAGAAGAATGACTAGACCAGTGGTGTGGATGTAGCCATAATGAAATGATTATGCAAGATTGATAATGAACACAGAAGCACTTATGAATCATTATTCTACCAGATGATCAAAAGTTCATTAAGACTCACCCGACTTTCACGACTTCGGAACTCATTATGATCATTTCCCAAAATAGGAGCAGTAAGAAGGTCAACAACCAGCCTTCCCTGAACATCTTTTAATAGCTCATATTCATCTCTGCAGAAAGAATTCCCTAGTCAAAAGAGGCCAGTAATCTAGGAAAACTTCTGAAAAATAAAATAAAATTGGAATAAGAGATTTTTGATAGCATTATTTGAACAGCAAACGATTTATCAAGTCAAGCTTTAGAGTTGACTAAACTTTTAATTGAGCTTGAACTTGGAATTTTGAAGTTGGTCTCAAGCACATGCCTAGACTCAAGGCCATATTTATGCATGGTATGTCATCCCTAGCTCACAATTTAATTATAAAAGAACAAAGAAAGAAACAAGACAAATGTACCTTGTCATAGGAATGAAGATTATTATGCTTCCCAACAGTGTTGATGCCATTACACAGTTTCTTGACAAGTTACTGTTACTACTACCAGCATCACAGTCCCTCAACACATCATCTGCTGGAAGTTTGTACGAGAATGATCCCTAGAAGAGTATATATAAAAATCAAGCCGTTTGAGGAATATACTTAAAGAAAGCATTCTGGTTTTCATGCTACATGATCTCAAGGAAATTACCTTCCTCATGCTCATGGCAATTTCACCCATATAGTATGAACAACTTAATGTCAAGTTACGTTCTGGACTAACATTATCTGTAACACGAGTTAAAGTCATTAATGGATATTGCAACTTAGTAAAAGTTATTAATAAATGGCTTCATAGCCCAAATAAACTTACCTTCTAAATGATTTTCAGATGATAAGACAACAACACTTCCCTTCCGATCTGAGACAAAGGCAGTATCGTCATCCATAAGGACACAATCAGCAACTAGTCTCTGGACAGGATCACAATATATTTGCTCCAATTTTCTGGATTCCTATACAGTAAGAAACAGTTCATCTCAATCTTATAACCATGTTTATTGAGATATCTATTAACAGTAAGTAATTGGGTTTTTTCTTATTTATTGTTCTTTCAATAATCAAATGAATTGACCTGCATCCTGTTTTGGAAAACCATTCATAAGGATGATGGAAAAAAAGATAAGTAACCATAGGAAAAGAAAAGCAAACCACTGACCTCATGGAATGAATAGAAAAGAATACCATCTCGGCAATCACCAACAGCTATCCTGGTGAAATGTGCAGTCAGAGTCATTATAGTAAAACGTGTTCTTCCAACAGCCAATCTTCTCACCCTTTGAGCGTTATCATTTGGAAAACCACACACATAAAACTGAGGGAAACAAAACAGTCTCTCTTTAGAAGCTCCCAAACAATAATATTCAAAGAGAACTGTGGCTCTGAGCAGAGGAAGATTTCATTACTTACAGAATTACCAGCAGAAGCCAAGAAAAAACGATCAAGGTAAGGACAGACAGCAATAACCATCCCCGGCCAGATAGTTGAATAAGCCAAGCGCAAGTGCCATGCTTCAGTTTCTTCAAGTTTGACACCATCACAGCTATTATCATCTGGACTGCTGCAGATACTACTGCAGGAAAGCTGTTCTGCAGCGTGGCTACCGATAGGCGAACTTCTCTGGGTCATAGAACCAGTGTCCGAGTTTTGTAAGTGTTCAAGGCAAAGAACCACCAAGCGGCCTTTTGTACTGTAAAAGGCGCACATTATTAAAATTTTAAACTAAACTAAAGCCCCAAAATAAAGAATTAGCCCAAAATCAGACAAGATAGTCAACTTAAAAAATTAGGACCAAGCTCATTACGACTCCAAGATTATGACTCTACTAAAGATAGCTTTCAGGAATAAAAACCTTTCAGCTTCACCACTCGGCATTATAGCAGGTCCAGCAGATAAGCTAGTTCCAATCACCAAAACATTCTCATTCCCAACCTTTACAAACTCCATGCATTTCCCTGTCTCCCCAGGATCAAATTTGAATGATGCCAAAACAGAGCCACTCAATGAATCCACACAACAAACATCTGACGAGCATGAATCGTTCTCCAACTCCGTCCTCATGACAAGTAACAGTCTGCTATCATTATGATATAAAACTTTCCTTGGGGTACCACCAAGATGAAATTTCTGCACATTAAGCCTCTTACTTGGCACCATTTCCACCTATACAAATTTAAGAAAAATCATAATGTCAAGTGCTCTTCACTGAATTACGTATATTAATATGAGATGAAAGATCCAAAAGCTAACATGCAACTCTGATTTTGTCAAGAAAGAAATCAAATCACAGATGATATTAAAAGATCTACAGTAGAAGTAGAACACTAATTTGGCTCAATAGTGAATTCCTCTACAAGTTGAAATATGTAGTGCTCCAAATATATGACATATAAAATTGTTCTAGACAAGGATGAAAAAACGAATAGACTGAATATAACGTAAATAAATATAAGAACAGCCAATTTACCAAATGGAGACTATTTTCTGCAACAAACAAGATTCCCCTGGGGCATTCAGCCGAACATACAGGAGTGACGTGAGTAGAAGGCTGAAAGGAGATAGATGTATAAGATAGGCTGTGTCTTGCAGTCTGCAATAACCAAGGCCTATCACTGAGAGCAATCATATCAGCATCAATGGAATCACTTAATGAAACCAAGAAAACAGGTGTAATACCAATACGGCGTACAGCAATCAGCTGAAGATCAACTGGTAAGTCTCGTTCAGTCTTCCAGGATGTACTGGACACAGACCTTGGAACTTCAGTCTTGGGAGAAAGTGAGTTTGACAAAGCCCGGAAGTTAATTGTAGAGGTACCAACAAAAGTCTGTTGCACAGATGACCCTGTTGGCAACAGTGTCGAGGCACTAGGCCACTCAAACCTAAGTAGCATTCCGTTCCTTAATCCTGACAGAACATACGGGTGATCAACTAAAACAAGCCTTACATCTTGCGGAACGCATCCACTAACAGAAGTTCCCATGGTGTTTGTTAGTGATATGGTGCCTGTGGCAAGAACTTGTAGCCCCTTATCATCTGTAAAGGATACGACTTCTACAGAAGGCTTATGCGTACCAATAACAAATAAATTATCAACAAGATTTTGTGATGGAAAGGTTGTCTTAATATTGTTAACTGCATAATCCATCAAAACTTTATTCAGATCAGGGTGCTTCTGAGGTATGGAAATACAAGATAACTCATTCTGCAAATTTATACACTGCATTTGGTAAATCTCGTAATGATATGCCGACAAAGATCTAGTACGAAGGACGAATAAGAAGGATGGACTGGATGTCGCTACGATTATCATGCCATTTCCAACAGCTCCGAGACTTATAGTCATATTTTCAGGGAACCATGATGTGCATACTGGAGATGACACAGGAATACCATCAGGAGGCACTGATCCAATAGGCAAACAAAGCCTAACTCCGCATTGGTAAATTTGCACCAACACACCATCAGCCACAACACCACAAGCCAATGTACAGACGTCAGGCCTAAAACCTACTGATTCCGTAACATCAGAAAAGCTGACACCAACTGAGAGAACTCTGGTCTCTTCAACAAATGACAGTACTAGAAATGAATGATAAGGATCCGAAACTTTCATTTTAATTGCCCATGTACCAGTTACACCTTGATAAATGGGAGCAGTTTTCAGTAATTTCTCCACGCTGATACCACTCCGAATGATCCTCAAAGATCCCTCAGATGCTATTCCAGAGCAGGCAAACATCTGATCATGTTTTTCATCAGGATAATCAACAATACACATGTCCAAAATTGGTGCAATGTTTTGAATTGAACTTCTGTACTGTAGAAATCCCTCTTCAAATTTTAAGATTGTCCCATCAGCCATGTCAGCAATAGCTGCCAGAAAGCCACCATCAAGCCATATCAAAGCATTGCACGGAAGACCTTTGTAAAGACAATCAGATAAACTTACTTTGGGGCAATCTGACTCAAAAAGGACTTCAATAGCATAAAGATCCCCAGAGTCAGCACTAAATATTATTCTAGATCCATCAGTCGTACTAGGTTCCCAACTCCACGAACAAACATAATTAGAACCAGGTTGTACACTACTATAGTCATCGATATTCATTGGATCATCACTTTTATCAATCTCACCGAGCTCCAGTAAAGCAGAGGCAGCAACACTATAAATACCTTCCTCATCCATAATATCTGGTATTCTAATAATGTTTTTAAATTTTTTTTCCTCCACGGGTGTGAAATTTAAGCTTGTCCTATAGACACAAGACGGGCTCTGAACATTCCTGAAATCCATTAGGACGATGTCACCGGCCCTAAAGAGGAAGGCAAACCCATGAGAATGAGGGACTTCAACTATATGATACGCTAAGGGTCCAGCTTCTGCGAATTGATATACCACACTGATAGCTTGTTCCTCGATGTTCCATTCCAACAGCATAAGCTCGTTCCGGTAAAAAGATCCCCACCTGTAGACCAGAAGGAGAGATATAACAATGGGATGAGAAAAAGGCCGCGAAGACGGCTTAATGGTACATTTCAAATAAAATAGAAGCACATATCAAGATAGTTGAACAGAGGGCTTTATGAGTAGCTATCACTCTCGGTGCACATGCAGGTAATAACCTATTCAGAAGAATGGCCAGCAAAGGTTTCGTTTCTTTTCCAGGTTGATTGTTAACTCCTGAGATGAAGCACATGCTCCATATAGTACCAGAGATATTAGTAAAACCTTTCGCAGATTCCAAGCGCCCATCTTTTTCAGGAGGAACAAAGATTTTCTGAAATAAACAACAAATGGAAAAATGTGCATTAAGAAGTTTGGGCATCAATTTAACCAGCAAAACTGCACACGAGAGGACATAAATCTGTGGCATAATGCACCGCCGCAGACTAACCTTCTCGATGATATCACCACATTCAGACATTGAGATTGAGAAAATAGCCAACTGATCCTCGTATGCACTAGCAGCGACGAAACAACCACTGTAGATAGCAAAGCAATTAACTACCTACATAAATAGCCATTCTACAAGCTCTGAGTGGCAGCCAAATGACTGTCAATTGATGCATGGGAACTCTAGAATGCAGAAGCTTGAAACAGGAAGAAACTCACCTGGAATCAACAGCCAGCATCCTTCCAACTTGATGCCTTGAATTACCAGGATCAGAAAGTTGAATATGGCTCAAAGGAAAAAACCTAAACCCAGAAAAGGGAAAAAGTTACACATACGATTTTGTATCTATTCGGCTCCAAACTAGCCAAATGAATGTTGGTGAGATATAAAGGTACATAATGCAGAAAAAAATAAAACCTGTGCATTTCATTGCAAAAGGACAGAAACGAAAGCTTTCCGGAATCAGAAACCACAAGCAACATATCCTTCCCCAGTACCTAGAATACAATTAAGCAGGTCACATTCAGTCCCGTCATGAGTCTCAAACATGAACTAACATAAACCAATAAACACTACAAACCTTTGGATTCTGCACGTGAAACTTATTGTTCCAGGGAAGGACAGCAAGATCTTTTATCGAGCCAAACACAGGTTGTTCCGAAATAGATTGAACTATCCCATCTTGATCAATTACCACTAGTTCTATCGACGATTCCTGGAAAAAGCTCCTACGGTTACTGACATATTTCTGTAGATTGTCGAATTCGAAAACTATTCTCATCTAAAAGACATAAACACGAGCCAAAGACAATAGCTTGCTAGTTGAGCTAATTGAAAGCAATTGTACGGTATTAGCGGCAGAATTTCAAGGAAGCATTGAACATCTAGATTCTCCTAAAAAAGAAAATTAAGAGTAGATTTGACATAATTTAGATATACAAGCGCAGTAAGGAAATAACAGCTGAGATGCTGCGGCAATTGGTTCTTCGATTTCGATATCGATCGTAACCACCATAAAGAGATACCTTGCCGAAGACGACGTCGTAGGAAGAAGGGGAGCGGAAGTGGCCGGAGACAGCTTGAAGGACGACGGTGCCTCTGAGGACTGTTTTGGCCAAGTAAAATGCATCGGAAGGTGATCGGCAGCTAGATGCATTTGGGCGCGATGAGGAAGACGAGGAAGATTCTTCTTCTGCAACCGCCATGGATTAGGGTTTTAGATTTTAATAGGGAAGGGAAGGGGAGAAATCTTCTCAGTGATCCACTTGAGTGGGAAGCAGTCGATTTGAGGAAGGGATTTCGAAGCTCTCTTCTCGCACTCATGTGCTAATGCTCCTTAACGTTCTGCTTATTTATATTTTATTTAATTTTATTTTATACAGGAGTATAATATAAATATAAATAAATTCGATAATCAGAGCAATTGATCAAACCCTTGCTTATTTTAATGAAGATCATCAAGTGTGGGTGTTACTTTCTTGATCATAATAAAGATCACTTTGAATAAGAATCAAAAGATCCAAAAACTTATATTCTCCCGTCCTGTTCAACATGTCTCATTCTTTTTCGGCACCAAGATTAAGAATAGAAAAATTAGATATAAATTACTCCATGTGTTTAGTGTAGTAAATAAAGTAATATAAAGTATTTTTTTAATTGATAAAATGATATCAAATATTTTTGAAATGACATAAAGTGATATAAAGTGATTTGAAGTGATATAAAGTAAATAAAGTTATTTATTAATTATTTTCTTAAAAGGAAATGACACATGTTGAACGAGACGCCCAAAAAAGAAAAGTGAGACATGTTAAACGGAACAAAGAGAATACTACCTCTTTAAATTCTAAATCAAACTGGCTACTGTTTGATTGAAACAAAATCCATCAACACATGATTTTAACATATCATTTCTCATGGATTTGAGACCAAGAATACATTACAATCTACTCGACAAGTAGAGCAATCTGAAACCATTTAATTCACCAAGAATTAAGTATTTAACCACCAATTAAAATGGATAAATCTAAGATAAATCCATTGATTCCAAGACTTTCTTTGATTGTGACGCTTCATTTTCTCCACCTTCAATTTGGCATGCGACAGTAGGCTCAGCGGCGGCAACAACTACGTTGATTGTGTCGAGACTCGCTGATGTATAATACTACGAGATATTGGGGCACCAAGTAGACGAATACAAATTGTTGGAGTCCATTTGGAAAATGAAGTAGAAGATGATGGTGTAAATTTGTGAGTGAAATAAGGTATCTTCATAGGTGTAAAACAGAAAAAATAAGAATTTTTTTTAAAAAGGTCAAATGATTCGCTAACTAACCGTTGGGTTCTCCATTTTAAAATTCAAATTATATTTTTAATTTAATCGATCGAACCCAACGCGATAAAACAAGCTGCCGCTCGATAAGAGCACCCTTGACAACGAGCGTGGCAAGATGCTCCGACATCTCAAGCTCGCTGCAACTTACCGTTATGGGTGCTCTTGTCATAAGACTGCCCACAGTAGCGCGCTCGAGCGCGTGCTCGGTGCCCTTACAAGCTCCACGTGGAGCTCACTCACCATTATAGAGCTTGGAGCTCGCAAAGAGGAGCTCGCTGTAGAGAGCTTCTGGGAGAGAGCTCACAAGGAAGAAATATATTGGGGAGACCACAATTAAGTAAAAAAAAATTAGTGGTCGCATAACACACTCTCATTTGTCAATAATATAATAAAAAAAGCTCCAGATTTAGAGCTTGTCATTGCTGACGAAAATGGGAGAGCATGAAGGGGTCCACCCACATAAGCTACGACCTCCTAGGTGGAGCTCGTCATTGCTGATGGTCTAACTTATTTCAAATAAGAAAGAAATGTTATAAAACTGCTACCGCTTGGCGATTCTTTATTTTTGGGTTTAGATTGAAGCTGTGTGACCACAGTAAAATTCGTGATGGTCACATTCTCTAATGCTAGTGAATTTTAAGAAGTATAATATAATTAGGTCAAATTGCATAGAAATCCCCCACTCTTTCCCAAATTCTTGTTTATTTTCCCATTTTTTTTTTCACAATTATATCTTTCCGGCCATCAATGAAGTGAATCGACGCCTCCTCGCCTCCAAATCCGACCAACTCAGTCCAAGAAAAATGACCTAGCCACCAAATCCGACCTTTCCAGGCCATAGATGAAGCATTTACTTCACCGGAAAATGGCCAGAAAGATGTAATTGCGAAAAAAAAAGTGGGGAAATAAACAAAAATTTGGGAAAAAGTGGGGATTTTCTATGTAATTTGGCCTATAATTATAATTATCACTTTTGTTATTTACGTCCATTCACGATGTGAGTGTTACTTTCGTTTATAGTACTCCATCCATCCTGCTCATTGTGTCTACATTTCTTTTAAATAAACGTCTCACTCATCCTATTTATTTTTTTACCATTTATTCTTAATCTCCGTGTCCAACGCTAAATAGATATAATAAGTGGGATCCACACACAACAATAATTATTACTATCCATTACTCACTACTTCTTTAAAATCCGTATCGTCTACAATATGGCAACGATATTGTGTACGGATGGAATAATCAAATTAAAAAATTCTAACCTCTTGTTGAAATATGACGAGTTCAATATAAAGATTATCCAATGCGGTTTAGATATTTATTGCATATATAGCTTTCTAAAGCAATCATAATTCGTACTCGTCTAAAAGCAAAAGAAAGAAAGGAAAAAAAAAAGAAAAAAAGAACTTTCCTTTAAGTAATGAAATCATACTTTGCGCAATAATTTTTCAAGACATTGAAATCACTTTTATTCATTTTTAGTTAATTCTAAGTTATGATATAGAGATACCAATTTTGCCAAAGCATTTCAAATTACAAAATTTAGGTTCTTATCTATTTTATTTTATTTTTTATTATTTTACTCATAGTTGTATTACCATTTCAGCATTATTACGTATCAACGAATATGTGAAACGGGCCTTCAAATCCGCCATTGACGAACAGAGACGGTTAGAAACAGACAATAATCAATCAGCTCCGACGAGAAGCTGCCGCAGACGCATTTCGAGCCGGATTTTGGTCTCAGGTGAAGCATTTCCTGCTCAGAAATATATCACTTCGTAAATTTATTTCCGTGATTTTTGAATTCTCTTGTGCCGTCACTCTGCGATCATCAAAAGGCAATCACCGGTTTTATGATTTCAATTTTTTGGCTCTGGATTTAGATCGTATGCAGCTTAATTGGCGCAATAATCGCCGGATCTTCATGCTATTTTGTTCTCCGTTTTTCATTGATAGAAGTGATTGAGGATAGAGTGATGCGATTAGATTGATATATGCAAATGCAGTTGGATTCTGTTTATTGTCTTCATTGATATGGTAGTTTTATTTGTGATTAGCAATCAACGGATTTTTGTGATAGAAATGCAAATTTATCTGGCAATTCATATGGTTTATTTTATGTCCGAATAATTACTCCTGTTTATAGTCATAGGAAGATAGCACAGAATGCTGAAACAGCATTATAAAGAGTTAGGATTAATTTTCTTCAAGTAGAAGGAATAGTGAATTAGTTGCTGCATTTTGAGGAATTAGAGGTTTTATTTAAAGACTTTGCATCCCCTTCTATCTGGTTTGATTCTGCAGTTGTCTTCTTACACATGGATCCACCTACTGATGGTATCGAGCTTAAACCCGAGACGCTTGAAGAAGAAAAAGAGGGTGGGCCTTTGTTTCACTGTGATTTTTGTGATGCCGATGTAGTTGATAAAATAGCTCAATCATTTCTTCCTGGTTTGGCTTCGGCATGCATTGACAACACGACTGGTGGTCTCTTTAAGACCCCTGCTACTGTGGCTGTTGACATCAGAAGAGAAATGGTTGATTACCTTATCCAACGAAGTGAGAATTTTGTGGCTGAATCGGTTGTGCTAGAAGGTGGTGCGGATGTGGAAGTTTCTGTAGACCCTTATGACATTATATCTGATTTCGTTGATGACTTTGTCCATTCAAAAAGGAATTTCTTCAGTCGAGTTTCAGGATGGCTTCTGAGTGAAAAGAGAGAAGACTGGATAGACGATCTTGTACAAGAGATGGAAATAAATGGTTTTTGGTTGCTTAATAGGAGGAGCACAATTGCGCAAACTCTCTTGAAAAATCTTGATTTCAAACACACTTACCACTGCAACATGAACTTCAAGTCTCCAGAAGATTTAGAAAAGCACAAGTTGAATTGCGGTTTTAGGACGTTGTCCTGCACTAATGAGGGATGTGATTCCACATTCAGTGCGGCGCAGATGGACCATCATGATTCGACCTGTCCTTTTAAAATGCTTCCGTGTGAACAGAACTGCTCAGACATCGTAATGAGACGTGAGATGGACAGACATTGCATAACTACCTGTCCGATGAAGCTGGTGAAGTGCCCTTTTCACTCAGTAGGATGCCAGTGCACTGTTCCTCAACGTACAATCGAGCAGCACAGGTCTGAGCATCTCCCCAGCCACATGCTCTATGTCCTACAGGTTTCTCACAAGGAAGCATCACTGGAGGATCTAAAAGAAAGGGTACAAGAACTGGAAAAGGTAAGCTATTATAAAGCTTTAGGTATCTGCTAGTATATAACTGCTGCATGCAACTTACAAAAACTTGGAGACGTGAAGAGGTCTGGTATGTGTATTTAAACTCTAACGAATCATTTGGTTGTTTATAATAAACCAATGCTGAAGTGAATAAACATATCAGTCTAGTTGAAATACAATAAACATCTGTAACACTGAAATGATATATATATGAGCTCTAGGCTTCTTGAGAAATTCGAATTGACAAATTAGTCATTGCCTCCAGTTAATCTCAAGGATAACTAATTATATTTCATTTTATTTAGTTTTTAAAATCTATCTATAACGTAAGTTTGAAGGACCTATTAACTTTTCTTTTATTTTCTTCAGAAATTAAAAATTTATCTTTGTTTTCTATTACTATAACTTTTGAACCCTTTAGTTTTTGAACAAAATGATTTCATATTTAACTAGATTTGTAACAGACCATGTATTTTAATCATTTAAACCTAGCTTTCTGAAAGTTACGTAGTTGGAACGATTTTATTATAGAGAGAAATGATAATTAAACTTTCTAGGATTTTACTTTCGAGCAGAAATGACTCTTGAATTCTTTTAAAACTGTATGTGCTACAAGTGAAAGCATATGTTCTTATTCTCATGACAGGTAGCATCTCCCGGACGATTAGCATCAGCTCGTGACGCTAGATCTTTAACATATGTGATTAAAGATCTTGAAGCAAAACTTGGGCCTATAAAAGTGAAGACAGATAGAAAAAGCGATGAAGAGGTTAAAGATTTGATTGATCTAAAGGAGGAGAAGACAAGCATGCCAGTTAAACAAGTGAAGTTTGAGGAGGTTCCTGCCGAAAAGGAAGCAACTGCAACTGCTAACTCACACTCGGTAGAGCACTCCGTTCATGGAAAGAGATTGGTGGAATCATCTGGTGATGTAAGTGCTTCCTCACAAACAAATGAGGATGAGGTGGTCGCATCAATTCCTTTGCAACAAAACTCGAAATATTCATCATCTCAGAGAGAGGAGGGCCTAAGTTCACCAGCAAAATTTGATGAGCCGATGGAGAAGTCATCCAAAGAAGAAGTGGTTAATCCCATTAAAGTGGATAAGCTTCCAGAATCAACTATGGAGGAGGAAAAGCATGCCGAACCAACTGCTAGCCATGAAGTTCTTACCAAGTCACCCCCCAAGCAATCATCAAGTAGCGTGGCGGCAACTACCTCAGCTCGACAGGGCTCGGAAGCGATGAATAGAGAGGCAGGGGAAGAGTCTGGCCAAGTTAAGAAGGATATGGAATCCTTAAACTCAGCAGAAGTGAGAGTGGAGGATGATGATAAGAAGTAATATATAGATTTATTGCATACAACAACAATTGAGAAGGTATAGCTACAGGTATGAGGATACACACAAGAGTTGCATATGAGTTTTGTTTAAGTTTTGATAATAGAAACTAGGCAATAGTAAACATATATACAAATTCCCTGTATGTATTTACTGAAAGCAATATGAACAATTGGGGTGCAATGAAGTTTATTGAAACTTGAAAGTTTTTATGTTGAAGTTGAGATGGGATGCACATGTAATGGTGTTGTATATGCATATGCATTATTTCATAAAACTATTGAGATGTTTGGAAATTAAAAAAGTTGCAAATGTGGATTTAGAAAGCTGTAGGAAATGACCTAAGTAGAAAATGGAGGTGGATGAGTATTTTTAATTATTTTATGTACATACATTCCTTTTCTGATGAATACAGCAAAGCAAAAAGCTTATCTTTTCGGTGCGCATCAGAAATCAGAATGGAGGATCTGAGAATCGTACAGTACGGACAAAACACACTAGCTGTGTGTTTGCATGGTTGTTGCCTTGTTGGTAATTTTACTACTCTCCCACACAATTGAAGATTATATATATTCCCTCTGTCTCATGATAAATGGTTGCATTCTTTTCGACACGAGTATTAAGGAGACGGCTATTTAAAGAGTAAAAAGATAGAAAGTGGTGGAGCTCACAACTTTTTGTGAGAAGCATATTTCCTTACAAGGAAAGTGGCCCCACTTATTCCAGAACAACCCAATACGGAAATGAGGCCACTTATTCCGGGACCGAGGTGATATATATCCATGTCGTGCAAATTTGCGGCCACTATATTTGATACGCAATAGATAAACCAAGCTTGGATCAGTTAATCCGAGCCAATCTATATTTATCACATACTAGATTTAATTTTTGTAACATAATATCCCTCAATTCTTAATTCATCACATGTGAAATTGTGAATGATTCATGTGTTGGGCAAACTTTAATTTTAAAGCTGATTTCAGCCTTCAGAAAACAAAGAAAAAAGTAAAGAAAAGTAGTTTTTGAGTGTGTGCAAAGAGAATATGCACATGCATACTGCAGCAGATTTGAAAAGCATCTCCAAGAAATGAAATTATGTTCAGTTTTCGTGTTTTCTGTAATTAATTTCAACTTATGTTTCACATTTTTACTCCCCTTCATTTTTAACATCAAATACTTCAGATAATATTTGACTCAACATAATTTCATTTCTTGGTAAAATAATATTTTTTATTAATCACTAATTGTTGTAAGAGTGTTGAGAGTTCTTGAAAATCACTTTCAATTTGCAAGTTGCAATTGGAATATTGGATGAAACTTCCTCATGTTTGTTAGTCACTACACGTGGTTGGAAAAAAATCTCAACTTGCCTGTCCTTTTACAGTCCCCACTAGGGATGGCAACGGATCGGGTTTTCGTGGGTACCCGCACTTTCCAAACCCTGATGGGACGGGTTTGAAAAATATTAAATGGTTTTGGGATGAGTTTGGGTTGAAACAAGCAAACTCGTTACGGGTTTGGGTCGGGTTTGGGCAATTACCTCCGGGTACCCGCTACCCAAACCCATTTATATATATAAGATAAAAGATATTATTATATGTATAATTTATTATATAATTATAAATATTAGTATAAATATTAGTAGATTTAGGATTATATCTGATTTTCTTAACCCGTCAAGTCTTTAATGTTTCTCCACTACTTTTATAAATCTACTTCCGAAATATGACGACACAACGACAACATCAATAATTCATACTTCTAGTTATGTTTTAAGATTTTGTAAGTTCGTGTACTTTACTTTGAGTTTAATTTTAGTGAAATTTTATGCAGATGTTTATGTTTTAATCATATTTATAATATTTTGGTATTTGATGTTTACTTTTTAGTATTCGGATTTTTAGCGGGTAATAAACGGGTATTACCCAACGGGTTCGGATCGGGTATTGGTTTTAAAATTAATTTTTAATCGTGTTTGGGACGGGTTTGGATGTTGGAAATTTTCATGGATTTGGGTTTGAGAAATGCTTAATGGGTGGGTACCCGACCCATTGCCATCCCTAGTCCCCACCCCCCACACACACCTATATATAGATTGTTTTCATTCTTAGCTGAGGTACAATTTGTGAGAGAGAGAGAGAGAGTGTGAGAGAGAGAGAGAGAGAGAGGCAGAAGCAAATCTATATTCTGTTTCACTATTTTAAGAAACAAAGATCATATTAACATTATCACTAAAAAAAAAATTACGAGGAGGGTTCTCTCCTTTGGTTTTCAGCTTCTACCTCATTGAATCTGTTTATTTCTTCTTGGTTTCAATCACATTGCGTTCCTGTTCAAGATTCTTGCTTTATTCCGAGGTAATATTGCATAAAGATCCCATCTTTTTTCATTTTTGGCTATGTATGTTTCTTCAATTTCTTTTTCCAGAATTTTTCCAGAATTAAAGTTGCATTGTGCCCCAAATAACAAAAAAGTTAATTTGGGGTTGTGGAATTCATTATGAAAACCAGCAATATCCAACCTCATGCATTTTCTTCTTTAAAGTTGAATAATGCCTCACACATTGCAGAATGATTCTCTCTTTTTTTTTTTTCATGTTGAAGAGTAGTTGTTATTGTTAATATGATATAATGACGCATAATATTTGGTTATGGTTTCTTTTTAAGCCCTAAAAGGGATGGTGACATTGTGTGCAGGCTGCTCTAGGATATATAAGTACATAAATATATATATATATATCCTATTGGTTGTGAGAGGAATGGGAGTGACATTTTCTTGTCCAATAGCCGATTTCGAGGATTTGGATGAGTCTTATCTAGTTAGATCAATCAGCAGCAAGGTTAGTTCGAATGGTATCATCGTCTGTCCAAAGGCTATTGAATACAAATCATTTGGTTGTGGAAAGGTGATCCTTGAGGGGTTAGGAATAGAAGGGACGGAGTTGGAGTCTCCAACGATGATCACATCGTTGCCTCAAGACCGCGATGATCATAGACATCAAGCAGCCTTAAGGTTGCAAAAGACGTACAAAAGTTTTAGGACGCGGAGGCAGCTTGCTGACTGTGCAGTTATAGCCGAGCAAAGATGGTATTTATATCCTTTTGCTACTAAATCTCTTGTTTGTTTCGTTGTATTTTGGTTTTGAGTTGTAAGTATTTGTACTGTCTAGGTGGAAGCTGTTAGATTTTGCTGAGCTCAAACGTACTTCTGTCTCGTTCTTTGATATTGAGAAACCGGAAACTGCTGTTTCGCGCTGGTCCAGAGCAACAACCAGAGCTGCAAAGGTACACATAGGTCTATATATACATGTGTGTGTGTGTGTGTGTGTGTGTGTGTGTGTGTGTGTGTGTTTAGTAAGTAAGGGTCTTAGTGAATGACTTGTTGGTTAGGTAGGGAAGGGTTTGTCGAAGGATGAGAAGGCTCGTAAACTCGCCTTGCAGCATTGGCTTGAGGCTGTGAGTATTCATTCTCTTTGCTTCTGTTGTGAGATTTAGCACTGTGGATGGATGACAAATGATAATACTCGATTCGTGTCCACTCTCGTAGATTGACCCTAGACATCGGTATGGTCACAACCTGCAATTCTATTACACTCATTGGCTCCAATGTGACAGCAAGCAGCCCTTCTTTTACTGGTAATTGACATTTGCACATATAGAATGATTTTGGACTAATAAAGACAAGACAAGATCATGAATTATCACTAACTTAATTTGAAATGCAGGCTAGATGTTGGACAAGGTTGGAATGTGAATCTAGAGAGATGCCCTAGGTCCAAACTTCAACAACAATGCATAAAATATCTTGGTCCGGTAAGATCCACATAAATGCTTCAATTAATGACAACCGTAGATCATACAAAGATCAACGGTTCAGATTAGTTCATAGTTTTTACATATGAACCAATTCCTTTATATATTTATGATTCCTATTCTTACATTTCATAAAGTTGTATATATTGTATGGTCAGACTGAGAGAAGCGCGTATGAAGTGATGATATCGGATGGAAAATTCGTGTATAAGCAGAGCGGGAAGCTGCTCGACACCAGGGAAGGGGACGAAGACGTGAAGTGGATCTTTGTTCTGAGCGCGATGAAGGTCCTATACGTGGGACAGAAGAGAAAGGGCAAATTTCAACACTCGAGTTTCATGGCTGGTGGAGCCACAGTCTCAGCCGGACGTTTAGTTGTCGAAGACGGTATTTTGAAGGTCGAAATCATACATTTCATTTCATTTCCTCTTCAACTAGAAATTTAGTTAGTGTTGATACTAATTCAGACATATATTGGGAAATTAGGCAGTTTGGCCTCACAGTGGACACTATCTCCCTACTGAAGAAAATTTTGAGGCATTAATGGCATTTTTTTTGGTGCACAAGGTTGATCTGAGTGCTGTGCAGGTAACATTATCATCATATTCATCATCCCTTAACATTACTTCATTTATGAATACTTTCTTGGCTTTTTGATTCATGCAGAGAGCACCAGATGATGAAGACGAAGCTGGTTTCCCCCTTCGAAGAAACAAATCAGTACCGGAGATGGGTAACGGGAACAAAGAGAAAAACGATGCTGATTATATACGTACTCCCATTCACATATCAAGATGGTCGAGGAGACTACACTCGAAGATCACTCTGCTTCAGATCCCGGCAAGGACGGCCCTCAATGAGGTCTTCTCTACTCCGAGAGCTCTGGATAGTCCGGTGGACGGGTACGAGACAGCAGACGACTCTCTATCAGACTCGGACTCGGATTCAGACACCGAGTTTCCAATCTCCAAGGTGAATCTGTTCGACCAAGAAGTGGAAGAAAAAGACGAAGAGCCGACTGTTCCTAAGGAAAAGATCATGAAGAGGATCAACTCACATAAAGGGATAAAATCGTATCAGCTGGCTCATCGGTTGGCTTGCAAATGGACAACGGGGGCGGGCCCGAGGATTGGATGCGTGCGGGATTATCCATCGGAGCTGCAGCTGCGGGCGCTCGAGGAGGGCTGCTTCTCTCCTAGACATAATAATAATAGGCAAGGTTTGTTGATTCCCACTCCACCCAGAGTTTGAGGGGAGAAGACTAAAATGTGAAGGAAAACTGTAATTTCTTCTTCAACATTCAAGTTTTGGTAGGAAATTGGATACATTCCAACTGTAGGTAATGGCTGTTTGACAAGTTATTTTCAAAGGCTTTGTTACATTTGTTCCACAGTTTTATTTTTGATACAAATATTAAAATAGTCCTTTGGCTAAGTTGGCTTATTCACTAAAAAAGTGGCTAAAATTAATAATTTTCTTAAGTTGTAGCCAAAATTATCATTTTGCTAAACAAAAGGGGCTATTTTTAAAAATTAATACTTATTTTTTATTTTTTATGCAAACATGTATTTTAAGTCTTTAATAGAATAAACAGTAAGTTTTGTCTGCAGCCTTGTTTGTTTATCCATGGAGAATGAAGGTTAATCAAATCTACACATGACTGTCATGTCATATAATTTTGAGCAAAAAATAATGATCAAATCTCAACTTATATACAGTTATAAAGAAGATCTGGCCCCTGACAGAATTAAAAAATTGAACAACAAAGATAATGATACAAAGGAAGGAAATATAATCATCTCTCCTATAAACAACAACACTGCATACTCACATGCACTTGATAATCTTTAGGCTGTCTGATTCAGATTGAGTTACAGACTTCCCAGCTCTTCTTCTCACTCTCATGGAATTGCAACTACACTCACTAGATGAAAGGAAATAACGCGTACTCGGCATAAAACAGATTCCATATGAATCTGTAGAAAGCAGAGATTGCTTCCTGCAAGAATTCAAGTATTTGCCTCAATTTACCACAAGTTTCTTCTTTACCTCACTATCTCAATCTGGATAAAATATTTCTAGCATGTAAGTTAATAAGTATGTACAGTAGAACCTCCTTAAATTAATACTCGATAAATTAATAATCTCTCTAAAATAATCATTTTCTTCGGTCCCGAGTTGGGCCTTAGGCGTAAATTAATAATTTCGATAAATTAATAAGATAATAATTTTTCGGAAGACCCTTATATATATATAAGGTCCCAACATAATCATAAATTAATAATTTCCTAAAATTACATAGATAACTAGGACTACTTAGTAAAATATATGAACTAAATGTTGTTTGCTTTCTATTGAAATTTATATCAAAATAGATTTCATATTAAACTTTTCTTGTGGCACTCAAAAGTTCCAGTGCGACATTCACGAATTGCAACAAAAAGTTATGAAGGATTTTTTTATGCTATTATTGTTTCCTTTCACGTAACCGGTTCCAATGACATTGTATCATCTTGAGCTTCATGTTCAATCTCTTTTCAATTATGGTATCAACAATTTCTTCTAAACTTTGGATCTCCCAACATGCTTCATTTTTACCCAGATAATCCAATAGGTGATTGACATCCATTTGTTGAATTAATTAAATTGTGCTAATGCAATACATGCATCTAGTTTTCTAATACATTGCACTTACATTCATTGAATTCATGTATTGTAATTCATTTAAATTCACTTGATATGATGTACCTCTTTTAATTAATAAATTATTAATTTATTGATTAATTAATAACTCTCTAAGATAATAAATTTTCACAGTCCCAAAGGTATTAATTTATAGAGGTTCTACTGTATGATGTTCAAACAACAGATGACAAAGGCCTCTGACATATTTTGGCATATAAGGTAGAGCTTATGCTTTTATAAAGATGCTACATGTTACAACTAATTTAATTAAAAACATAAAAATTATTGCATTGAGCCTTTTCAGAAACTTCCATGTGCATGGATGAGAAATCAGAATGTGCTAGTTACTTCATTATGAGGCAAAAGCAACCTTGTCCAGGTTAAGGCAAATGTACAAATTTAGCATGATAAATTCACAATGTGACAGTTTTAGCTCGACCTTAGCATAATATCAATTTTAGCCCAATAAAGACTATTTTGTTACAATTTTAGCCAATCACTAATTTTCGGAGCTGAAAAGTAGTGTTGGCACATTAATTAACACGCACGGTCACGTGTGACAAAAGACGGTGTCTAGTTAATTAATGTTTTATACCAACGTCGTTTCTGAGAAGTGGGGCCGAGATTTAGTAATTTGGCTAAATTTGTCACAGAATCACATTTATAGGGCTTAAAATTGGTATTATGCTAAGGTCGCGCTAAAACTGTCACATTTTGAATTTATCGGGATAAATTGTGCATTTTGCCTAAGGTTAATTATGATTCTTCACATCATGCCATTCTTTTATCAGTTAAATTAACAGAAAAAAAGAATACTAGATTAGAATTACCTTCGTATAATTTGCCCTTTCTAGTATCCAAGCCTGCAATATAGAAAAATACCAAATAATTACAATTTTGATACACTTATTATCTCCTGATTTTGGAATTTCTGCCTTGCAACATTGCATAAGAACTAATTGAAACTACAATTAGTTGCCTCTAGATGTCAAAGAGTGGAGAAGATTATTCATTTGAAATCAATTAATTGAAACTTCACATGGAGTGCAATCTAATTTAGGGTCCTATGCATAAACAGTAAATAATTCACATGTACCTGAAAAAGTAAACATAAAGCCAAGGTAACATGTATCGGTATCATCAAGCTTCTCCTAAAGGCCTGCAATATGTTACCATGAAATGTTATATTTTGAACAGTCGCCCATTGAGGTGCAATAAAGACAATAATTAGAAGTAGCAAATGAAAATGAGTGTACGATAAAAAGTGGAGCTACCTGAGGAAAGTAAATTGCTGCTGCAACAGCACCGATGTAATTTATCAACAGGAGCCCAGATCCAAGCAATGCAATATTTCTCACACCAAGTTTTGTTGCCAGAGTATCTATCTGAAACCTATCAATTTATATCGAAACGTGAGACATCAGATGAGCCTCTTATATCAGAAAGGACTTAATCTGAAAATCTAAAGCAAGAATAGACAAATGTAATAATCTAGTACGGCCAGAAAAAGTTGGTTATATGACTTACTTGCGATCACCTTCGACATCCGGAAGATCTTTAGTTATGGCAATAACAAGAGCAAATAATGTTACAAATGAGGTGATGAAGGCAACCGGGTAGCTGCAGTTGGAAATTTGTCATCCAAAATTCAATTAGGAAAGCATAGTTGGAAATCGGCATAAAAAGCTATTTAAAAATATTATTGGAGATTTATTTCATATGACCTGTTGTTACTTTTGATTTAGTGTAGATGAGTGTGAGTGAATAATTATACAACGATTTACCTCCATTCAAATGTCAGACCAAGGGCAGCTCTTGTGGCATAATAGACGCCATAATTGAGAAGGAACCCTCGAACCTGCAAAAGTGTTCCATACACATTACATAACTGCTTATATTTTGTACAAACAAGAAATCAAAAATCAGGAAACAAAACTAAGATTTTGATATTGGATAGGTACTTCTTTCAATATCGAGCTTGATGGTGCTGAGAGGAAGTAATTCATGCTTCTGATATCATCTATTCCAAAAAATCATATGTTTATATTGCAATACTATTTTAAAATCAACTAAATGCCAATTCTTTTTTAGGGTGCTGTCTCGAAGGTGCCTTGTGCCAACCATGCAAATTGTTATTTGACAAATTTGATGCTAAGAAAGATTTTCATCAATCTAGAAACTACACAAAGGCAGCTAGCTAGTCCAGGTAAGCTAAAGAAATGTAGTAGGCATCAATTAAAACCATACCGTAGCTATTATAAGAAACGCCACAACAGCAAATCTCTTCATTCGAAATGGGGGAACAGAATAGATTGTTCCAAGGAAAAGACCGAGACAATAAAGCTTGGTTATGAATGGACCAAAATTCAGCCAAACTAAAGCAAGACCAGCAGCAGCAAGGGACAACACCAAGACCCATGCAGAACGTTCTGAAAGATCTCCGGCAGCTATAGGCAAGTATGGTTTGT
The DNA here is from genome assembly GCA_029490685.1 of Schizonepeta tenuifolia. Classification (NCBI taxonomy): domain Eukaryota; kingdom Viridiplantae; phylum Streptophyta; class Magnoliopsida; order Lamiales; family Lamiaceae; genus Schizonepeta; species Schizonepeta tenuifolia. The sequence continues at coordinate 5,685,414 of CM055958.1, forward strand.
TCACCCTGCAAGCCATCAATCGAAGCCAAGTATAAACTTTATGCCATAAAAATGAACCAATATTCGTTAAAGTTCATTTTCATCACTTACTTGTCAATACCAACATCATATATCTGATTAATGCCCACAATGTAACCATTCCCGCAAATGAGTGCTAGAAGCCCCGATAACGCTTTCAGCAACAACGACCACCTTATCAGATTCGGGTTCTCGATTAAAGCTCTTGTTACTAAAGATCTGTAAAAAAAGAAAGACACAACTAGAGCATATTAGACCTTATGTCTGAAAATTTTGTAGATGTTAAGGGCATTGACATAATTTCTCACAAAGATCCTAAGGTTGTTCCACGGATGGTGTGGGGCCTCAGAAATCTCCAAAATGCATCCTTGAATTGGAGGAGTTTATTAAGCTTTGGATCAGTTCCTGCCGCATCAACTCTAGAGCAGGCCTGACAATTTGAACTTTCATGTAAACTCCATTAAAAACTACTTTCAACTTCAATATTAACTTAAATGTTTCAACTTGAAATAAATAATAACTCAGCAATTACCAGGAGCATTTCTGTAATGACACATTATACTAACTAATTTAGGAAATTCTGAATTCTCAATTTTGAGCAACAAAGTAGAAATTTTTAACATGATAAAAGGGAAAAATAAGTTTAAGGATAGTAATCGAACATACCCAGATGAAATGGCGGCGGCGGAGTGGGGAGGAGGGGAATTTGAGAGTGGGAGAAGGGAATGCTGCTGCGGTGGAGAAGTGAAGGTAGGAAGGGGCAGCGGTGAAAGGGGGCAGCTTGACTCGAGCGGAAGGAATCTTGAGGGCGGAGCAACATGGAATTGAGAGCTCCATTTGTGTCCGTCAGCACTGCAACCAAACTCTCTCTCTCTCTCTCTCTCTCTCTCTCTCTCCCTCTCTCTCTGCAAGAGATTTGTGGTCGCGGCGACGCTGACGTCATCTTCAGTTGATTGTGGGCTCGACTCTTCCCAATTCCGAAGTCCAAACAAAATACAATGGGTTAGGCCCAAATCCAATGCTGCGAACAACCTCGGCTCCTTCAGTCGTTCTCCTCTTATTTTAGCTCTAATTTTCGTTCTTTTTCTTTTTATTATTAATTTCTAAGAACTACTAACCAAACTTTAAATTGATCACAACATTTCCTCGGGTGTGTTTACTTTGTTAGAAAAGTTTTTATTGAAAAATGATGGATAAGAAAATGTAGAAAAATATTAATATTTCCATCTTTTCTTTATCTCATGTTTATTTAAATTAAAAAGAAAATTATCACATGATCTCCCACTCCTCCCCATTTTTATGTCTTTTGTCCATTAGAAAATGATTTCACATGACTTCTCAAAGATAATATTATTCAACATTGAAGAGAAAATGATAGAAAATGGGCTGCCCGGGAAGGTTATCCACCCTGTCCGGAGAAAATTTTCTATCAAAGTAAACACAAAAAAGATGGAAAATAAGAAAAAAAATTATTTTTCACTCTTTTCCATCAAAGCAAACGCGCCATAAAGAGGAAATAAGTACTGGATTACTTTGAAAACTAGTTCAAAGACCCGCTTCTAAACATGAATTCCTAATAGTAGTGCATGTTAATATCTGAACTTTCAATTGTATCTGATTTATAACTCGGATAAATTTTCCAACCCGGGTTAATTTCCCAACTCAAGCCCAGTCTAAAAGACCAATTGCCAAGGCCCAAAGTGAGATACACCACATTGATGAATTTGACTATCCAAATTTATCTAATAACACACGCGATTTTAACTCATCATTCTTACCCACCAAATAATGTGTTTTAGAATATGAATGTGATAAAATTATTTACTCAATGCGTGGAATTATCCTATATCATTTAATTCATGAAAAATCAAATAAGCAACCACCAATTAAATGGTCAAAACTATTAATTGGTACTCTAATGAAGAGCTTTAAATGCACCTTTCCTTTCTCAAGTTGAATATAGTATATCCCTCCACGTAAAGGTAAGAGGCATGGAATTATTATTTTATAATGTCTATCTCCATTTTGTATTGAAGCAGCAGCATCCGATGACGAAAGAGATTCTTTCAACCTAATAATGATAATAAGATGAGCACGCAATTACCTCACATTATTAATAGAGAAAAGTATATTTTACAAGTCAAATTACTCGAATACTGCCAAAAGAGCTCTTTTTAGGATAGAAAAAAATCTGAAAAGGACAAGTCATTGGCATCTTGCTTATTCTAAGTTAGGATTCCCCTTTTCTATTTCCACTGCACACAATAACAATAACTTGCCCAGATGAGGGAGGGGTAGAGGTGTTCACTCAATTGAAACCATGATCAACAGTTTTTGAATCGGACCTTGGTTAATGGGCCGGTTCCGACCCGATACTGTATGTAGGACGGGTCGGTTTCGGTTCCAATAGCTAGGCACCGTGAACTGGCGGTTCCAACGAATTTTTATTTTTTTATTTCTTTTTAGTTTTAAAATATGTTTTGTGTCAAGTCATGTTAATAATATTCTTTTTGAAGAAAAATGATAGTTATTTTGATAATTAGAATGAAAAAGGTCAAAAGGTAAAAAAATTATATAAGGTTCGAAGATGAACCAACGGTTTCGGTTCAGAACTGTGGAACCGTGTAAAGATATAAGGTTTTTAATTGATCACACATTGTATAAATGAACATATATTTAATTTTATATCGATTTCATACATTACACTGAAGATTATGAGTTTTGAATACAATATACTTTAAATTTTCAACGATAAAAAAGAAAAAAATATTAAATTAAAAATTAAAAATTTAGACTGTTCGGACCTCGAACCGGCGGATTGAAGCCAAACTCGGAACCGTGACTATACGAGCGAGTTCAGGTTCCCACATCCCGAACCGGAACTGGGGCCGTGAACACCTCTAGGAAAGGGTGTATTCTTTGGAGAAATAAGTTGAGTGTGCAATGCCGCACTTGTATTTCTAATTTGTTTGATAAATACAAGTGAATAAGAAAAAGCAACAGCAAATGCAGTGTGCATAGTAAGTAAAAAATACTAATTTCTTGCTTATGCACTTAATCAATTAGACGTAATTAATTAGTGTTTGGAGGGTTTAGAAGAGGAGGATTAGTAGTTTGGCTCCAAGTGGCAACTTCTCCTGCTCTCTCACCATTTCACTTCACGACACTCGCTACGAGCCAAGTCAATTACCAACTCCTCCTCCTCTCCTAAGCTCTCTAACTCTAACAAATACTCCTAATATTAATTAATTATTATTTAATAAAAAAACAAACAATATAATATTAAACTCTTAATTGACCTGGCCCCCCCGACAAGGCATGATTTAATTATAAATGAGGGCGTTAGTTTATTAGTAAAATGTGGCATGATATGATAATGCAACCATAGTTGAAATTAAGCTACTATATATACACACATAGAAATAGAAATGGATATAATTTAATCAAAGCCAGCAAACCTTACTAATTGTTGCAATGGAAATTCAATTCCAGGCGAAATTAGTAAAGCCAACCAAAACCACTAAAACCAAAACTAGAGGAGGAAGAAACAAGTTCATCGGAGTAAGGCAGAGGCCGTCGGGGAGATGGGTGGCGGAGATCAAAGACACGACGCAGAAGATCAGAATGTGGCTGGGGACGTTCGAGACCGCGGAGGAAGCAGCACGTGCCTACGATGAGGCCGCCTGCCTCCTCCGCGGCGCCAACACGCGCACCAACTTCCTCACCCATGTCTCCTCGGACTCCCCTCTCGCCTCCCGCATCTCAAATCTTCTCAACAACAACAACAACAACAACAACAGAAGAAATATAACTAATGCAAAACCAAAAGCAGCCAAGCAGCAGCAGAGGCAAGAAGAGTCACCGTCAAGTCAACAAGAGGAATCATCTTCGATGAGTAATGATGATTCCGGTGGTCGGAGTGAATTGTATGATGATGCAGGTGATGATGTGTATAAGCCGGATTTGGGTGAAGTTGATGCGTTTGATCAAAGCTGTTGCTTTTCGTTTGCTCAAGAGATGTTGGAGTTGGAGTTGCCCAACAACAACAATAATAATAATATTATGGGGAATTCGGAAATGATGGAATTCGAGCGGATCAAAGTGGAGAGGCAGATATCGGCATCGCTGTACGCTATAAATGGGCTTCACCAGTATATGTACGAATATGAATACGAATACGATCCCGATGCGGCTCTGTGGGATCTTCCGCCTCTTTAATTTGCCCCTTCCTTGTTAACCTCAACAAATACCACCTAGCTTCATTATTTTCTCCCAACTTGTATACTATTAATTTTATCAACAAAGTGAAGTGATTAACAACTCTGTAACTTGTTCTTTGTTGTACTGATGATAAAAACAGAGAACAATACTAGTTCATCACCGTAAAGGTGTAGGATTACCTCTTCCATGCATATAGTACGTCCTCCATATCTTTTAATTAAGACCATTTGGTCGGGCACGCATGTTAAGAAAATGAATAATTTATAATAAAGTTGAAAGTATAAAGTTACATTTTGGGGATATTGTTGTCTCATCAAATAGGAGAGAAAATGGTGTTAGTTACTTTTTAGTGGCATATATGGTAATTTATGAGTTATAATGAGATATTTATATATGATGCATTTCCATTTTAGGAAATTGACTTAATGGAATGATACGTTCAAAAAATAATGTAAAATGAGTTTAATGAAAAGATATGGAGGGAGTAATATTTATGCCTCCACTTTTCCACCTCCGACAAGTTGAAGTGACATGCTTGATGTATGAAAAGTATAATGAATCAAAGAATGACTACGTTCATGTTTTTTTATTGCACCTCACTCGCACTTAAAATCGACGCATTTTTTTGTAAAAATAGAAATATGGTGTGACGCCCGGGGCCGAAGTACGGAGTGATCGCCGGTGCACAAGGCATGGACAAGGAGCGGCTCCGATGAGACTTCCAAGCGGAGGGGGCAGGGATGAACCGAAACACACCCGAACGAGAGGGATTCCGAGAATATGTCGGAATGGGACGACATATTCAAGGAGAGCTTAAAGGAATTGATAGGTCTACTCATACCATCAAGATGCATCTTCTTTTCTGGTGCCTATCCCGGAAGAACTCCAAAGTTAAGCATGCTTGACTTGAAGTAGTACTAGGATGGGTGACCTCCTGGGAAGTTTTCCTAGGATGCGTGTGAGTGAGGACAAAGCACGCTAGAAAAGACTTGTGATGGTTTGTGGGGTCAGCCGTCATTCCGGAAGCCGGCTGTTACACATGGCTTGACAAAAAAAATCATTCTTGAATCTCTAGTGTTTCATAGCTTAAGAAAGTTTTGATCCAGTACAAAAGAAATCAAATAGCAAAGAGGGAAGAAAAAGAAAAAAGGTGGGGAAAAAATGAATCCTAATTAATCCAGATCATGTTTTAGATATGCCTTTGTTGAAATAATGCAACTCCAACACATATTGGGCCTTATTGGCTATATATTCATCATTTTAGATTAGATTATGTGAAAAGATACAATCACAACTAGTAGTATATATTTTTCATTTTATCAACCATAAAAAAAGAACCAGTATATATTTTTCATTGAAAATACTAATGTGCTGTAGCATTTGATCAACTGATATGAAACTATATTCACATAATAAACGTATCACGTTATTAAAAAAATAAATATGGTATGGTTGGTTAAAATAATTCACAAAAGAATTTTATTTATTTATTTTAAAAAATTCTTCTTTTTTTCTATTTTTTTTTTTCTCAATTAACTCCAATTGAATTAACTTTCAATTAATGTTTGTATAAAACTCAAATTATTATGGACTTAAAAAATTGTAAAAAAAAAGGCAAACGGTCGCATGGTGCAACCAATCACAGAGGAGCATGCCTCAAAGGATTGGTGAGGAGGAGGTGGAATTGGATTAGAGAGAGAGAGAATGTGTGTGTGAGAGAGAGAGAGAGAGAGAGAGAGAGAGTAACTAAGAATGGGGGGAGTGAAAGCGGTGGCCGTCATCTCCGGCGCAGACTCTAATATCAAAGGATTCGTCAACTTCATCCAACACTCTTCCGGTAGCTTCTACCTCTTACTTCTCCTCAATTTATATTCTACTAATTTCTAAATTTCTCACCAATCCATAATTTATAAGGTACCCTCGTCCAAGGAAGAATCACCGGACTGCATCCCGGCCTCCACGCCTTTCATATCCATGCTCTCGGCGACACCACCAATGGCTGCAACTCCACTGGTACTCTCTCTCTCTCTCTCCCCCAAGCTAATCGTAGCAATATGTTGAGGTGGTTGGTGAAGTTTATTTGTATATAAATTGCAGGACCCCATTTCAACCCATTAAAGAAGGATCATGGGTCTCCCTTAGATGATGAGCGCCATGCCGGTGACCTGGGCAACATCGTCGCCGGCTCAGATGGTACCTATCATATCATATCATATCATATCAAATCCTTGCTTTCTTTGATGAAATTTAGTACTACTACACAATAAGTCAAATAATCATCTCTTGATTAACCCAACTCTACTATTTATTATTATTATTTATTTTTTTTCAGGGGTTGCTGACATTTCAATTATTGATAATCAGGTAATTACTATCAAAGATCAGTGAATTTCTAATCCAAGTAGCTTTAATAGATTAAGATTCTTATTACAGTCAGCATAAATAATGTTAAGAGTTGTAGTAAAATCTTCACCGTATTATAGTGCTCCAAATGAGTTACTGGAATGGAATTTGACTATTTATATATAAAAGAGGGAGCATAATTAAACACAGGTATTTGGAAAACTTGATGAAGCCAAATGAGTCTGTGTCTTGGGAATATATTTATAAGAAGCATTGCCTTACTGTTGCTAGTACTATGTTGTGGTGTATAAATAAATAGATGGAAAGGAGTATTGCTCCAACATAATGCATTTACATGTGGAGATTAGTCCTCCTACGTCTACTGTCATCATGCTTTATTTACAGATTCCGTTAAGTGGAGAGTATTCCATTCTCGGAAGAGCTGTGGTCGTCCATGCTGATCCTGATGACCTAGGGAAAGGTATAATCAAAATCTGTTTGTAGTAAGCAGGAAAAGAATGAGGTCAAATCCTTTTTACTGAAATCATTAGGTTGTTGAACGCAGGTGGACATGAACTGAGCAAGACCACTGGAAATGCAGGTGCAAGAGTCGGTTGTGGTAATGTCTCCTTATCTTTAGCTGCTATTATTGATATTAGGATGATTTGATGATGGTAAAATTTTTAACTAGGCTATGTCCATTGCTAGTGATTCATGTTGTCAAACAATTTTGAGTTAAATTATTATTGCTCAGCGAAGCAAGCATCAGGCTTCTAGTATCTTGGTCGGATCTTTATAATGTTGCCTGCAGTCTAGTTCTACTGCAGAATAGCACTAGTTGTGTCTTGAGTCAGTATCATTTAGGTTTATTTGCATTTGGAATTGGTGGATATTCACTGAGTGAGTTTTACTGTCATGTTTGGCAGGTATAATTGGGCTCCGTTCATCTGTTTAGATACAAAATGTAGAGTGGTGTGAAACGGTTTGCTGCTGATTATCCGATGGCTAAAGATAGAGAAAAGGGTTGTCGTTGGGAGAATTATATCGTCCCATATCAGAGAGAGAGAGCATTTGAGATAACAAATACCGCGCTCTGCAAACAGTTGAATTGAATGATTTCCATCAATCAAAGTGATGCTTGTTTCAATGTCTATCATTTGTGTGTAAACTAGATGATTGATGTCTGTAATTAGCTGTTCTAGGATTGGAATTTGGGACATGTTTGTTTTCTAAAATTGTGGATGAGCTAAGCTTTTCTGCACATGTTTACCAAACACCTTTTTGTTAAACAAGAAGCCAATAAAAATAATCAAACAAATGAATCTAAGCAGTTGGGAGCCATATCTGTTTGAAACAAAGTATTCCACTAGTACAGGATAGAATATCCAAAATCATGTGGTTAGTTGATTACATCAACACATTTCATCCCTATTAGGACAAACAGATCAGATTAAGCTCAAGTGATGCATGCATCAAATAAGCAGAAGCATTCTTCCAGGTGATCTGTGGCACTTCCTATCCTCTCAACCAAGTGTTTCGATACGAGGAGTTGTCACGTAGTGAGGCATCATGGGGCTTGTACTCCATCACATAGCTGTGGGGGAGCTTCAAATGCCGCTTGATCGAGTCCCTAAGTGCCATCACAGCCTGGTAAGAGTAACCAGACACGATCATTATACGAGGAAATAGGAATTAATGGGGGAGTAAGTTTGTACTACAACGAAAAAAACACCAAACCTGATGATCAGATGCATTGCGGTTCCAAACGCTTAATATATCCTCATTAAAACGGATACTCAGTACTGCACCGCAGATATTATCGCCATACTCGAGCTGATCTCCTACCAACGCTAGAACCTGCAAGTTAATGGCCATTCAATAATAGTACAAGGTTTTTATGACTAAAATTTGATGCATGGTATAACTACCAAAAGCAAAAACACAATTTTACTTCTTAAGGTGCTTACATAATAAAAATGAGAAACGCATACCAACACTATGAAAGCAGCGCTCCACCGACTTAAAAAATGACCTAATATACTACTCAGCTCCGACAAAAGAACATGTGATCATATACTAAAATGAGAAACATGTACCAACACTACCAAAAACAGCTCTCCGCCTAATTAAAAACTGGCCTAATATCTGACAAAAAGAAGCATGTGATCAGATCGTATTGTATAAATATGAAGCCAACTGAACATGGATATGGACACTAGAGAGGTTGCTCAAATGGCAGCGTTGCAACTAATTTGAAATTATGTCTGGGTCATGGACAGAAAGGTGTGAAAGGTGTAAGAATAAGACGCCAGCTCTGAGCAGGAAGAAGATTTAATTTTAATAGATATTTAGTTTCCATACCAGGTCTTCCCAAAAACGGCCTGACACAGCCTTCTTAAGTCTAATAATCCATTTCCCGCCATTGCAGTTAGCGAAATCCTGACAAGTAATAAATATATAGTTAATGAGAGAAGTTCAACTCCATAAAAATAAAAGTGAAAGCACTGAAACAACCCTATGTACCTCCCATAGCGGACGAATACCGTCCTTGAATAGATGCAGATCTGTTGGGCTTGGTAAAGTTGAGGGACGAGCTAGGTGACAGTAGCAGACCCAAAAAGCTTCAACCTGAACCAGTCATTGCAGAGTATGATGCATTAGAGAGTACAAACTCAAATTGAGGTGAAGTCAACCTCCTAAAATCATTCATGCAGCAAAAGGAACTTACCGTACTGAAATCCACAATCTTCTTAATATTATCCTCATATGATGACTGAGTTCTGACTCCAGGAGTTCGACGAGTGTACCAAAATACAAATTTGTGCTGAAGACAATGTAATATGCACAGATCAAAACCAAATACAAGAGTGAACTTTGAGCATCATTAAGCAATAGTTTTTCCATTGTACATCTTAGTAGTTACAAATAACTCTTTGAGATGGTATACAAAGATCCTGAGGAACAAATAATGACCAAAAATAAACCTAAGGTCACGCTACGATCGGAGAATTTTGAGGCAATCATATTAGTAAATTTATTGGTGCTAGTTCAAATTCATCACTCTCATTCAGAACTAATTCTTAGTTGATTCAAGTGGACTTTAAAACTTATTTGAATTGTTTGAGTTCAGAATCCCTAATCCTAAACAGCCTAGAGGAAACTAAAATCACACTGTGGGATGTTAGGAAAGTTACTTTTAGTGATTTTGAAGAGTTATAATGTCAATAAAAAAGACACTACGACGTTTTCTTTTTCCACCCTCATCTCGTTTATCATGATATTCAAACAAATTATTTTTGCAGCATGATTATATCTTCCAAATGTAAAATTAATCGAATAAATTTTGCCTGTCAAGCCAAGGTGGTGCAGAATCAAATCACAGCATTGACTCATTTTAACTAAATCGAAATCGAAATTATGTTTGGAATTAATTGTACTTGGTATCAGGGATTTCCTAAGCGATTTTATGGGAAACTGCCCGTGGAAATTAGATCAAAACTCACAAATAATACGTAAAGACAAAATAAGAGGACAAATAACATCATCCGAGTGGATAATTTATTGATTTTGAAACAAGCAACCCCCACAAAATCAAAAACGATTAATGCTTGAATAGATATCCGTAACATGAAAAATCGAGAGCAATCAAATTGCTGTAAGGAATCGAAAACAACAAAATCTCAGAGAAAGGGGGAAAACGAACTCTGAGGGGGTGGAGGCCGGCCTTGAGATCGAGGGCGAGGCGTTCTCTATCTTCGTCGGCGGTGGGAGGCTGAGAGTTATGGTTGGCGTCGAATTCCTTTTTCCCCGCAACCAATTCCATTGACAAGCCCTAACTTTCTCTCTCTCTCTCTCTCTCTCTCTCTCTCTCACAGACCTAAGCGGTGGAAAATGGAAATAGCGTGTATAATTATTTACAGTCGGAGTGTTGAAATTTGAATGGAGGGGGTGAGTCGTAAATGACTTTTCTTCAACCTTCCAAATTGGGCTTCTTTATTGACCCGTTTTAGTTGTTGGGCTGACACCTAGCCCAGCCCAATTAGCAAAACCCTAATGGAAGTATGATGAGTTTAGAGTGGTCTATTCATCTTCAACTTTTATCTCACCGACAAATGTCCTGCTGTGTGCTCACGAAGACTCAGAAAATTCGTAAAGTTATTTTTTATTGGGTGAAAATTAGAATATAGAAGTATTGTTAATAAAGTAGATTAGTTTGTTAATTTTTATTTAATTTTTTGCTCCTTTTAAAAGTAGTCTCATTACCATTCGTTTTTTTCCATACGATTTATTTTGATCATTTTTCTGTGTTTATTTCTTTTAATTATTGAGATGATATTTTTCATCTCTTTTCAGTTTTTCTATTTTTTTATTTTTTAATGAAATGATGATTTATTTTCATCTCTTTACACTTTTCTTTGGTTAATGAAGAATTGTGTAATTGGAACAATAAATTCAATTTTAAATTTTCTTTACTGTTTGTTTAAATGAAGTAGTTGCCTTCTTTTAAAATCAGTTTCTAATTTTTCAGTTTTCAAAATCATCCTAATTCAAAAGAAAAACATCCCATAATGTACAAGCTCTTGGCGGAAAAGCCATAAATCGAGGGGGCGCCGGTGGCCACAACAACGGAGGAGCTGAAGAGACTAGCGAGGGTGTTGGCGATGAAAATGAGGTAACCGATGCAGATGCCTGCTTGGGAGAGGACGATCATCAGGTCAACGGCGGATCTGCCGACGCCGCCGCAGACGGCGAAGCCTAAATCGCCGAATGAAGCGATTCTGGCTGAGGAGAAAACGGCAGAGTGTTGAAGTTGAGAGAAAGAAAGTAATAGATTTCCATAGATGCAAATGAAAATATCAAGTTTTACAATACAAAGGAAGCAAATCAATGTAACAGGTCTTCTTAGCTCATATATATAGTTGAGCAACATAACATAAAATTAAGCATGCTATTCACGCTGATATCAACTACACGTGGCTGCAACTCCACCATCAGATAATGCAGATCGAGAATCATATCAACCATCAAGATCTTCTCCTGAGCTAACTTCCTCTAGTTGCTTGTGCTCATGCACGTGATGTAGATGACGTGGCTTTCCATGCAGCTCACCGCTGCTCCTATACCCCCCCTCAAGGTTGGCGTGGACATCAGACATGTCAATCTTGGATAGAAGCATCCTAAATCGAGGCCCTCCTAAAGCTTTAGTAAAAAAACAACGAGCTGAGAAGAAGTAGCAATGTGCAAAGGTGTCAAGAAACCAACTTTAAATTTATCACGCACAATGTGACAATCTATCTCTAAATGTTTGGTTCTCTCATGAAAGACTTGATTCTTGGTGATATGAATAGCAGCTTGATTATCACAGTAGAGAGGAATGGGAAGTGATAAAGGCAATTGAAAATCCTTGACAAGATAAGAAAGCCATATTAACTCCCTTACAGTAGACCCCATGGCTCGATATTCAGCTTCAGCCGATGAAGAGGAGACTGTGGATTGCTTCTTGCATCGCCATGACACCAAGCTTTCTCCCAAAAATACATAATATTCAGTCAAAGACCGTCGAAAGGTAGCACAAGCTGCCCAATCTGCATCTCCATATGCACGCAATTTAAAAGATGATTGAGCAGAATAAAATAAACCCAAAGAAGGACACCCCTTCAAATATCTCACAACATGCAAAGCCCCCGTCCAATGATGTTCACATGGTTGAGACATAAACTGACTTAACTGCGGCATTAGGGGTGAGCAAAAAAATTGAAATTCGAAAATCCAAACCGAACCAAACCGAAATATGAAATTTGGTTGGGATTTTTTCGGATTTCGGATTTCGGATCAGATCCAATTTTTGGAAAAATTCGGATTTTGGATTCGGATCGAATCGGTGATTTAAAAAACCGAACAAATCCAAAATCCGGATTATATATATAATATATTATTATTTTCTTTTATTAATAATTATTAATTTAATATATCTATACAATTTATTATAAATCTTTTATTATGAATTATTAATAATTTAATATGTTTATTCAATTTTTATTAATTATTATAAATTTAATATATTTTGAATTTTTGAATTGTTTAATATTTTTCTTTAGAATTTCAGATTTTCGGATCGGATCGGATTTGGTGTTCGGATTTCGGATTTTTTCGGTTTGGATTTGTTCGGATTTCTGATTGGATCAGATCTATTTTTTTTTCTAAAATTCGGATTTCAGATTCGGATCGGATTGGGCAAAAATCCGATCCGTAATCCGAATGCTCACCCCTATGCTGCATAGCATATGATAAATCTGGTCTTGTGAGATTTAAATATAAGAGTTGACCCACTAACTTTCTATAAGATTCCGGATCAGCAAGTAAAGAAGATGTACCATTACCAAGCTGAATGCCTTGTGGAAGAGGGGAGATGCAGACTTGCACCCAAGTAATCCCACACTCTTGATCCACTCCAAAACATACTTCCTTTGATTAAGGAATGTCCCCGCTGCTCATCTGACAATTTTCATGCCCAAGAAAAATTTAGCTTCACCAAGATCTTTGATGGTGAAAGCTTTGTCCAGAAATTGCTTGAGTTTGTTGATTAAGTCTACACAAGGTCCAGTGATTAGAACATCATCAACATATACCAAGAGACAAAGAAAATCTGCACCTGATCCTTTAACAAATAGACAATGATCACTAGAAGTCTGAACAAACCCAAACTCTGTCAGTTTCTTGCAAAACTCCAGATTCCATTCTCTAGAGGCTTGTTTAAGACCATAGAGACTTTTCACCAATTTGCAGACTTGACCAGATTTAGCTTTATTATATCCTTGAGGTGGCTTCATGTATATATCATCATGTAAGAATCCATGAAGAAATGCATTATTGACATCTATTTGATGTAAAGGCCAATTTAAACTTGTAGCAATGACAATGAGAAAATGTACAACGGCAAGCTTTGCAACAGGGGAGAATACCTCTTGATAATCAATGCCATATTGTTGAGTGTATCCCTTTGTAACCAACCGAGCTTTGTACCTTTCAACACTGCCATCAGATCTCAGTTTCACCTTATACACCCATTTGGAACCAATTGTTTGCTCTCCCTGTGGCAGATTAGTGAGCTCCCATGTGTGGTTATCCTCAAGAGCTTGAATCTCTTGATCCATAGCTCTCACCCATTCCACTGATCGACTTGCTTCAGCAAATGAGGTAGGTTCATGCACAGTATCAATACTGACCAAGAAAGTCCTATATACTGTAGTCAAGGCATGTGACAATACAAATGGAAATGTAGGAGAAGTCAAAGTTCTAGATTCTGAAATATTATCTCCCAAACAAGTGACATTACCAACATAATCATGAAGCCAACTAGGAGGTTTTCTAGAACGAGTACCTCTTCTCATAACTTGAGATTCTGAAGGAGACTCAGAAATAAAAACATCACTCATATGAGTATCAAGATCAACAATCTCAGAATGAGAATTGTTTTCTGCCATAATAACATCTTCTGTCTCATTGCTTAAGATAACTGGATCAGCTTGGACTTCTTCCATTTCCTCATCACTTCCAAGACCATGAATTTCCTTCTCAGGCTTTGGAAAAGAGAATTCAGATAAATCAGTAGATTCATTAGCAATGTAAGCAGACTTATGTGATAAAAATCTCATATCTCTGGAAGTAAATAGTACCTTGTTCTGCATATCATACAAAAGATACCCTTTTTCCTAATGGCAAAACCAAGAAAAATGTATCTTACACATCTATCATCAAACTTAGTTCGATGGGGAGACAGATTAACAGCAAAAGCAAGACAACCAAATGGTTGTATGTTTGTAAATTCTGGATCCCTTTTCAGCAAAAGCTTATAAGGACTGCTCCAATCTAGAACTCTGCTATGTAATCGATTAATCAACCAAGTAGCAGCTAAAATAGACTGTGGCCAAAAACATTTTGGAACTGATCTCTGTATCATCAAGGATCTAGCTACTTGAAGCAAAGTCCTATGTCTTCTTTCCACTATACCATTCTGTTGAGGACTATAAACACAACTCTGTTGATGGATAATGCCTTGATTCAAACAGAAGATTGCCATAGAATTATTAATAAATTCTGACCCATTATCTGTCCTCAAACTTTTGATTTTAATTCCAAACTGAGTATGAATCATGTGAATGAATCCAGTCAACAACATAGACACCTGATTTTTACTCTTTATCAGATAAGTCCAAAGACTTCTACTATGATCCTCTACAATAGTGAGAATGTATCTGGTATTTGTGATGTTAGATTAACCTATAAGGACCCCAAACATCAGCATGAATAAGATCAAACAAAGAATCCGACCTTCTATTTAATATAGGAAAAAGATTTCTAGACTGTTTTTGATCTAATACATACCTCACAACTTTGAATATCAGCTTCTTCTTTGCTTGTCATCTTTGTGTTTAGTATTTCCATATGCTTCATGGTGCATAAACTTGGATGTCCAAGTTTGTGATGCCAACTGACAAAATCAGAAGCAGCTCCGAGCTCCACTTGATGTATATGATGAGTTGTAAGAGATTCAATCACATACAACCCCTCTAATACTTTGCCTATTCCAAGGACTTGATCATTTTTCTGTCTCTGAATCAGACAATGAGTCTCAAGAAACTGGCATTTCACATGTGATTCTCTAATCATCTTGGCCACTGAGATCAAATTGTGTGTGAAGTCTGGAGCATACAATACATTTCTCAATACAATCTGTTCAGACAACTTCACATCTCCAACATAATACACTGGTTTTGGAGATCCATCTAGCAAATAGACCTCTGCTGGAATACTCAATTTATGCACCTTTGTAAACAAATGGTAACTTCTGCAGACATGAGTACTTGCCCCTGAATCTAATATCCAAGCATTATGTCTCAAATTGTCCACAATACTGAAAGCAAAGTATCCATCTGTACTGCCTTGATAAATTTCCTTTCCTTGAATCATATTTACTTTAGTTTTAGAACCTGATGAATTCCTTGCTTTTGTAGTAGATTACCCATGCATTTTGCTACCTCTTGCTGAATCAATCTCCCAATTTCTGAACTTGCATCTCCTTTATCAACAGAACTCATTCCTTCTTCAAAGTCAAATGGTGATTCAACATGATTCACTTTCCCTTTTCCTTTTGTATTCTTCAACTTCTTGTACCATTCCGGATATCCATGCAGTTTGAAACAAGCTGATTCCTCATGTCCAGGCTCCTCACAATATGTGCATTTGAGTTTCATCTTCTCCTCTTTACTCATTCTCCTCTCCTTGTATCCATTGTTCTTTCCAATGTTTGAGTTGTAATTCTTAAAATTCTTCTGAGCAAATTGATTTCTCCACTTGTATTCATAGTAACTGGATGATGAACTTCTGTATGAAGCTCAGTCATCGATTTCTGCTCTTCAATCTGTAGAATCATGGAATATGCTTTGTTGACTGAAGGTAGAGGCTCCAACAACAATATTTGACCGATTGTATTCTCAAAGTGATCATTTAATCCGTGCAAAAACTTCATTAATTTCCTCTCCTCCTCACGTTTGTGTGCAACAATTAAACTTCCACAAGTACAATCTAATGGAGGTAATACCATGTCCAGCTCATTCCACAATGCATTAAGATTATTAAAGTAGATCATGACAGATTGAGTCCATTGCGTGTATGTAATGATCTCTCTCTCCAACTTATACACTTTTGGACCATTGTTTTTGCTAAATCTATGTGCTAAAGATTCCCAAAGCTCTCTACTGCTATCTATATGTATGAATGCATTAACAATCTCCTTCGAGATCGAATTGATTATCCAACAATGTACAAGATGATCGATCTTCAACCAAGTTCTATAGTAAGGTGAATTCACATGTGGTTCTGATAAACTACCATCAACAAATTCCAATTTACTTCTAGCTCCTAGGGCTCGACGCATGCATTTGCTCCAGTTCAGATAGTTATCTCCATTTAGTAAAGTTGAGACAAGCTCAGTACCTGGATGATTTGAGGCATGGATCGCCAAAATCTCTTTCAATTGAGCTTGATCTAGCTCTTGCACATTCATATCTCTCTCTTCTCTTGTTATCGAACTCGTCTCAGCTTCATCTCGTTGTTCTTCTTCTCCATCTGATTGATCTCTGTCCTTTGCTTCTTCCTCTTGAAACAAGGTACTCCATTGAATTTTCTTGTTTCTTCCCATACTTATGACTTCAAGGTATCTCAACACAGCTCTGATACCATGTTGAAGTTGAGAGAAAGAAAGTAATAGATTTCCATAGATGCAAATGAAAATATCAAGTTTTACAATACAAAGGAAGCAAATCAATGTAACAGTTCTTCTTAGCTCATATATATAGCTGAGCAACATAACAGAAAAGTAAGCGTGCTATTCAAGTTGGTATTAACTACACGTGGTTGCAACTCCACCAAAAGATAATGCGGATCGAGAATCATATCAACCATCAAGATCTTCTCCTGAGCTAACTTCCTCTAGTTGTTTGTGCTCATGCACGTGATGTAGATGACGTGGCTTTCCATGCAGCTCACCGCTGCTCCTATACGGAGTCGTCGATCTTCTTGCTGGTGCGGACGAGGAGCATCATGCCATGGTAGGTGAGGATAGAGATGACGAAAACCGTGATGAGGTTGGTGATCCAGCCGTAGAGAAGTGGGTCGCGGTCGGGCATGAAATATCATACCAATTCAAGGTTGATTCGAAGAGAGGAGTGATTTCAGAGGAATTTTGCTCGATTGACATCGAAGAGGGAAAGAGATGGATCGACAATGAGGGAAAAAGATGAATCAACAGCGGAAGAGGAAGGAAGGAATGAAGGAAGAAGCATCGAGAGATTGAGAAGTGAAGATGAATGAAGGAAGGATCCAGATCTAATTAATGGATTAATTAAGAAAATAATTAGTGATTTTAATTTTTGGCTAATTAAAAGTGGGTGGGAAAATGAGTGGCAAAGGGTAGTAATTTTAGTAAAGTAAAGAGGGTAATGTTGTACAAAAAACAGAGCAGGACACTTGTTAGCAACAAATGAAATGTGGTAAGTAGGACACTTATTGGCGAACGGATGGAGTAAAAGAAAATACTCCCTACGTCCCTCAATAAGTAAAGTTCTTGGAGCGACATGGATTTTATTTAGGTAGTTGTGAGAGGAGCACTAGATAAAAAAGTGCAATTGTTAAGTTAGTGGAGAAATGATTCTACCATTGTGATTGGAGAAAGAAATAAAAATAATAAAATAGTAGTCATTTCATATCCCAAAATAGAATAACTCTACTATTCAGGGACGGTTGAAAAAAGAAAGGTAACTCTGTTATTCGAACGGAGGGAGTAATAACTCTCTATGTTTTGCTCAGTTCGTCTTGTTATTGTTCGACATGGTTATTAACAGGATAAAAAGAGAAGAAGTCAGTAGGTTCATCTCTTCACGTTTGAAGGGTGAAAAGGTTCATTTTTAAAAGACTTGAAAAGTTGAATGAGAGTGACAGACAACCTAATAAAAAAAATAAGAATAAAATGAACGGGACAAAGAAGTATTTAATACTTCTACCCTTCCATCCTTCACACTCTAGTTTACATGCCCCTTACATTAAGATTAAACTAATTGTAGTAGGGGTGAATTATTGTTCATAACTTGAAAATAATGTTTCTAGAAAAGATTAAGATTATTTTACTAAATTAACTTGAAGAATTGCTAAAGGTTCCCCCTTATCATTTTATTTAGAAGTTTCATTGGATTTGCTTGCGGGCTGATGTTTAGTATTATCCCAAAAAAAAGCAATAATGATAATAATAGTAGGTTACAAGTTTGAACTAAAATGGAAGACGCAAGATTTTGTAAGGACTCGTAAAATTGATATGAGGAAGTGGTCCTCTCTTTCTCTTTCTCTTTCATGTATGATGTATATGTCTTCTCTATCCAGATTCAAAACAAACTTTGATGTATAAAGAGAGAGAGAGAAACATCAAATGGCAAAATGAAGCTTTGATGGGAGTAATCCCATAGCACACGCAACTACACCTCTTTAAATCTAATAATCCCATAAACAAGCCATAGATATAGATAGATATTATTGGAATGAATGCAATCGATGTTCAAGATCAAGAGTGGGAGCTCATCCTCCCCTTGGAATTCCATGACCATGGAGGAATCCACAATTCATCCACAAGGGTAGTTCTTGTTCATGAACCGGCACGGGGCTTTGCAGACGAGAAACATCATGTTTCACAGGTTGTTATCAACAAGATGATGAACGACGTTGAGGGACAGGAACAGCAGCATCCTCCTGCAAACAACCTCGACGCGAAAATGCAGAAAACTGATGGAAACAAATTCAACCCATGGAAATGGAGTTTAGTTGCTGCAACAGCTGCTGTTTCTATAATCATCTCATGTACTCAACAGCATCAACTCAGAACTTGCAACTAAAAGGTTACTTGTATTGTCTTTAGATTGGAAGGTACTCAAAGTCATAAAACTTGATCTGTGTTCCTTTTATGTCATTCAAGTCATAACTCATTAAGTGGTTGAGATACCAAATATCTTGAATATTTGTCCCCATGTTTCACAAATACTACTCTCGACATATTAATAATGTCCCTCTCTTATCATAAGTAAAAATATATAACCCTTCAAAATGAATGAGACAGTACAATTTTCTCTCAATTTTAATCCAATTACATCTCAATCTCCAGAATTTTATTAAAACGCATACCCTACAAAACTATACATAAGAAAATTATTGCACAATTGCATACATATGCTTACAATAACAATATGAACAATAAACTATTCTAATGTCTCCCTATCAAAATCAAAAAAGTTAATACAAAATAGACGGCTGTTGAATTAAAATCCCACGACTCCTGCAAAAAGGACAGACAAATCTGGTTGACATCTGAAAAAATATGTGAAAATCAAAATAATTGGAGCAGAAAGAATTATTTAAAATACAACAAATAGAAATGGAAATAGATCTAAAAATTTGATTTTCATTGATAATGTAGACAGGAAATAGTAACAGAAAGCTTATTTTAGTAAGCTAAATGTGTCGCAGCCTATTCCAGTTGTTTTATGCCCAGAAAAACGAAACATCAAGAAACTAGATTTAATCCTTGACATTAGATACCATGGGCAATAAATCAAATAATTTCAAAATGATTTTTTTTCAATATGAGCAACCTCAGTCGAAAGATGGTGAATGTATTTTACATAATCACTTATAAATCAGCAAATCTAACATTTACATCACAGATTGCATCAGCTACATTAAAATTTTAATAATAGATAGTGAATAAATAAGTTGAGGGAAAATTGAATCTTGAGATATACATAAGAGAGAGATCAGATGGTAGTGCATGAAGTATTCATCATTCAAATGCAGAAAACGTTCTATATGGGTAAGTTATCATCACGCCTCTACTTGTATATCTCAATAATTTACTACTTAATTAAATCGATGATATCAAAATAAGAACTGAAAAAGTTGAAGACTTGAAAGAGGAATCAGAAAGAGATAACGTCAATCACCACATTACATCTAATTTTAGATGTAGATTAAGCCTGGGGCGACAAAAACAATCATCATATTCCTCTCAAAAAAGAAAATTTGACGATTTCAAAGAAATTATATATATCCAACACTACAACAAACGTCTTCAATAGAGACCAATGCGTGTTAGCTATTATACATTTAAAAATGTAATTAAAGCCGCTAGCTACACTCTCAAATATTATTAATTTTTGTGACATACATAATACCTACCGCTCGTTTATTATATCACTATTAGAAACTTTTGTTGTTGTAGTGCAACCAAAAAACCAAAAACATAAAAGAATTGGGCAAATTCATGTAGCATTATTTACTGAACCTCGAGTCAGACATGGCTTGAGGTTCACCCAAAAACAATGACACTAATATCCCTGACCTAAATAAGAGAGAAATGAGAAATGTTCACTAAGAACAACAAGCCTCTTCAATTTAAAAAATTTAAATCAGGTTTTTCCCAAAACAGCTCATCAATTGCTGTCAATCTTTGTTGCGAGTCTACTATCAAGAGAAATCAAACAAAAATGAATTTCAATGGGCATCAGTTTTAAAAAGCTCGAATTTTGTAGCTTCACGGATAAATTAGCACAAAATACATAGTCACATCATATGCCCAGAAAAATTAAAATACATTAATGGAAAGAAATGAAAATCATAAGCATCAGACATAGCTATAACTGTTTGGCTAAGCTTTTAAGCTCCTTAAAATAGCTTATAAGCACCCTCTCTAACTCTTCAAAAATATGAGAATTACATTGAAGGTGTAGTTTTACTATACACCGATACATTCATCTGTCAATGCAATGTATCTGTGGAAAGTAAAACTACACCTACAACAGAATTCTTCAGATATTGATCAGATAAGAGATGTCATCATTTGACATAAAATCTAATAACAAATGGTAAATAAGTACTAAAATGCAAATGAGGATATGTATGAAGCAGACAAGGTAAGGAACATGAAAGCATAAATCGTTCCCATCATTCAAATTCTGATTCAACTTGTTATGCGCCTTCGTCTGAACCTAATGATGATTAGTACTAAACATTAAGTTATTCAAAGGCAAAGCAAAAAAAATTACCAAAAAAATGATTAAGATTAGAATAGATGTTGAAGGATTTTTGAAAGACAGCTGATTGAAAGCTAACAGTCCACTCAAAAAAGCCTAAGTTTTAGTTTTGGCCTCCTAACTAAGCCAATTAATGAGATTAGAAGAGCAGAAGCTCCTCATCAGGCTACTCAAAGAGGCACAAAATCATTTCAATTCAAAATTGATAGCACAAGAAGAGATGAAAAGTTGAAATACTCAAACTTTGAACAAGAAACAAAATCTGCATATACAAAGAGGTGAAGAAAAAACGCAGTGATGGGGAAGTGGTGGAAGCGGCAGATTAAATACAGAATAAAGAGGAGGGGTCGATGTTGCTCTAGGGTTTTAGAGAAATCTGTATCTCTTCTCTTAGTGGGCTGTGCAAGAAACTCTTCATTTCGTGTTTTATATTGGGCCGGATTTATTTCACAACAAACGCTCTCAACTAAAGTGTTCCTCTTTAGCAAAAAAATAAAATAAAATAAAATAAAAAATAACAAAATAACAAAAAAAAAAGATAAGAAAATTGGGATGTGATCCGAGGCATTGCGCATAGTGTTGCAATGATTGGGAGTGATAGAATGCGTGTAGAAGTAGTTTTTGAAAAATAATTTTTTCTATTAATTAAAAAAATGAAAAATATATTAATTTAAAAAATTATATAAATGAAAAATAAGAAAAATACATAATAATGTAAGACAAAATAATAATTATATTAATTTAAAAAATATTATGGTCATCCTCATCGTGCCTTGATGTCCGCCACCACGCTCATATGCAAATTGAGTTGTTTCCAGCATCATTCTCGACGTGTCTCTATAGACGATCTTCATGTCGAGAGCATCGCGTTCATCCATGCAGCTTCCATCTTCACCCCCGACCGTAGAGTGCTTCGCTGAGGCAATGAAGGCGAGGTTGATGTTTGATTCCTTTATCCATGTTTGTATTTCGGATTGAAACTCGTGTTTGTTTGCCTTTTCCCGTGGCCACCTTTGCCGCCTTTTGGCCCGTTGGGTGGGTCGACATTGTTTCTTCAACAGATGATGTATAGTAATCGCATTCCGCCGAAGTCTACATCTTCTTTATGGTATAGGAATGTCCTCGTGAGATACAACGATCACAACTTTGGATTGACACGCAAAATTTCCAAGCCTTAAAGTTCTTGAACTGATGCCCCGTATTATCTTGCGATATAGCATATGGGTTTTCTGCTTATTTACATCGTCGCAATTTTTCGCTCGCCCAATTCGATCGCGTTTTCTTGTAACAAGTTTCCTAGCTCTTCATTTAATAAACCAATATTGTTTTGTTATGACAATATACTCAATAAACCAGTTTTGTTTTGTTTTCCCGACATCGGGGCGTCTCGAGCTGCCGATCGAGACACCCATTATGGGTGCACTAACTCTTTTATAGAAAAAGTGTTCCTTTTCAATTAAATGTATCAGCCGGAATAATTGTGGTTACATTTTTTTATTCATACACTCACGTGTAAAATAATTTTATGTATATTATAATATTAATGAAATTTAATATAAATACAATAATAAATATAAAGGAGTTTACAATATAAGCTTAATCAAATAATGTTTAAATTTTTTTAATGATGTAGCTCCTTAATTAAACAAGGTCTTAGAAGAGTAGAAATTAGGCGCGAAAATGAGGGAAGAATTGTTATATTTATAAAGAAATTGGATTTACGAAAAAAAATATTTTACCATATGAAAATTAGAAAATATATATATAAAAAAAACGTGAAACGGTCTAGTAAGGCTTAGATGATCTCACCAATTGAGACACCTACAACTGCAGTTACAGACGAAACGGTCTCAAGGGAAGCGAGATCATACTCGACTAGACTGTTTTGTTGAGTCTATAATAAAATTTAATGGAAACTAAAAAAACAAAATTAAATGAGTACATTAATACTCAATAATATTAAGATTTAAAGAAAGTATTCAAATTTACCATCCTACACAAATATTAACGTTTTAGAATCCTGCACATGTCCAGTAACACTTGATAACCTCAAATTAATTCTCATTTATCTTTGTTGCAAAATTTAACCTTGATTTCATTATTAAAATCAAAACATGGCTTCTCATAATAAAAAATCTAAAATCAAAATCACAACCAAGATATTGTGATCAAATGTTGACCAGCCACGTACCGATACATTTCGTGAAGCACATGGGGTGCACTTCATGTCTTCTATGTATTTAGTTTCTTCCCTCCTTTAGAATAATGATATTCGAACACATTGTGGTCAGTCACACACATTAAAACTAATCTAAGTATTGAAAATGAAAATATACCTTAATTGGGGAGTATATAATCCGAGAATCATTTTTACAGTCAATTTTAATTTTTTAGTTTCTTCCCCCCTTTAAAATAATGATATTCGGACACATTGTGGTCAGTTACACACACTAAAACTAATATAAGTGTTGAAAATGAAAATATACCTTAATTGAGGAGTATATAATCCGAGAAACCATTTTTACAGCCAACTTTAATTTTTTTCACGCGTATGACTGGCCACGTTGTATCCAGATATCATTACTTTTTTTTTTTTTTAATATGTTTATTGTGAAATTGAGATTGAAGCCAAGTAAAATAAAGTTTAGCGCAATCCCAAGATATAATATGATGATATGGAAGACGTTGGATTTTGGATTCTGAGAGGAATAATGAATATTTGTCGGGTGGAGAAATGGAACAAACAATATGTGACGCTGAGCTGCTTTGCTAACCTCATATCCTTTTTCGTTTCATTATCACCTCAAATAAATAATACTAATATTTGTTCTCGGAATAAATTCTATTGAGTGAGAAGAACATCTATCTTTGCAAAATCATGTTTAAAGTATATATTAATGCTGATTCAATTTTATTTAGAATGCATTAGTTGGAACTTGGAAGTGATAATGCATACATCAATTGAATATGAAGTGATTTATTATCCATACAGTTTACCATCAACAAGATTTAGTGAATTAAGTTGAATAATTAAAATGGACAGTGGTGATAATAACAGAAACAGATGTTTCATTTTCATACAATAATAGTATTGTATAGTAGTATGATAAAAGAATATGGAATAAGATAAAAAGACATAAAAAGGGAAGGAGCCACAAGCACCAGGTCCAGCAGAAGATGTAATGTAAAGTAAAATCAAAAAGAGTCCCAACCAACTCTATACAAAATAAATAATATAAATTCAATCCATAATATATCTCAAATGAAATGGTCGGCAGCAGCAGCTTCAGAAAAGCATTCCGACGGCAAGCGCGCCCATGGAAGCCAAGGCAGCCGGTAAGAAAGCGGCGGCGTCGGAAGCAGGGCTGGGGGCGGGGGCCTCCTGCGCCGCCACGCTGGACAGACCCATCAATGCCACGATGGCAGCAACCAAGAAAACCTTCATCTTCAATGCCGCCATTTCTAAGATGAGAGAGAGAGAGAGAGAGAGAGTGAAGAAGTAGGGTGTAAGTATGTTGTGTGTGGAGGAGGGAGAGAGAGGGGGGTAAGAGTTGAGAGAGAGAGAGAGAGAGAGTGAGTGAGTGAGAGGGGTGGGATGGTTTGGATTATATACGAGGATGTTTGAGACGGGCAGGGCAGGGCAGGGGTGCCCGAGTAGACCGTTGGGCTAACGGCGACACAACGTGGGGTGGCCCCCTCTCTCCCTCTCTCTCTCTCTATTTAAATTTTAAAAAAAAAAGGCCTGCCCGTTCTGCCCGTCGAGATTACAGGTGTACTGTTGGTGCCATACAGCTGTCACCAACGGTTTAATGGAGCCCTTGTCTTCCCCGACCCAACGTCATACTAACATGTTCTGCGGTCCTTTTCACACCTATCCTTGGGTACTCTCGACAATTCCTCAAGATATTTTTTATTTCTTCTTTACAATCTTATTATTATTTTACTTTTTCCCAAAAAATCGATTAGAGCATTCACTGCGGGGGTCGAAGGCCAGGGTCGAAGGGTTCGACGTAGCCTCCACTCAACCCCGGCGGCGTCGAAGCCGCTGTGGAGCTTCGACATGTGGGTGGGTCGAAGGAGGGGGCGAAGGGTGTGTCGTTTTTTAGACAATGGCTTCGACTCTGTGATGATGCAATATGGGGACACGTGGCGTGTCCCCATTGGTCCATTCCTATTTTTTTTCTGATAAAAAAAAATTAACAAGGCAGCAACGGTTATTTTCTCAAAGGCAGCAACGGATATATATCTCTCTCCAACGGCTAAATCCCATTTTTTCACTATATATATCCCTCCATCATTCATTCATTCTTCACACAAATTTCTTTCTTCATCCATTCTTCTACACAAAAAATTTCACTCTTTCAATTTTATTTTGTGCAAAAAAATGGCTGACGACCAGTTCAATTCGTGGTACTCGCAAAATTTTGGTTCAATCCCACCGAACCAATTTCAAATCCGGCGAATCCAACTCTCAATCCGGCGAATTCAAGCTCCCAATTCTCCCCTTCTCCCGGTTTCGGCCAATACTCGGCCCATGCAGGGTTTGCATCTTTTTCGCAGACGCCAGGTTTCTCCCAATTTCCCCAGTCGACGGGGTTCTCACAGACGTCGGGTTTCTCCCAATTCCCTTCGGCGACTGGGTACTCGCAATACTCACAGCCGCAGGGGTACTCCCAGTTCCCCCCGTCGGCTGGGTTCTCGCAATCTCCGGCGTACTCCCAATTCCCTCCGTCTTACGGCTACTCGCAGCCGCCGGAGTTCTCTCAAGTACCCCCGATATCCCGGTACTCTCAATTCTTGCAGCAGCCAGCGGGTACTTCTCGATTCAGATGTTTCAACCTCAACGACAACAACGACGATGTTGAGGTGGAGGAAGAGGAAGAGCAAGGGGCGTACGGAGATTCCCAACAAGAGGAATCGGATGAACGCGAGCCAACACCACCGTCCCCCGTCCCGCCGCAAGGGGAAAGCTCCCGCAACCTCAAGCACGGCCACTTCTCCGGCCAAGAGGAAGGGAAAGGCACGCCGCAAGGGAAAAGCTTCCGCGACCTCATCCGGCGAGCCTAATAAGCCACTGCGAGGTCCTAACTACACGGCCGCTGAGGTTGAATACCTCGCACGGTGCTACATTGATTTCAGGATGGATGCGGTCACCAGCAACTACCAAACCTCAAACGCGTTTTGGGAAAAAATAATGAACCAATTCAACTAGTTCATAGCTCCCGCCTTTCCAAGAGAAAAGGCTACGATGAAGAGCGCATGGGGCCACGCCAAGAAACAGATCCAGAACTTCGCCGACATCTACATCCAAGAAGAAAACCAGCTTGGAAGCGGGCAGAACGACCTCGATCTGTACACAAGGGCCTAAGATCTGTACCATGTTAAGCATGGGAAAGAGTTCCCGTATAGGGCTGCGTGGGAGCTCTTGAGGCATATCCCGAGTTTCACCAACCCAAAGAAGCCAACAGCTCCAAAGCGGACGAAGATAAATGAAGCCGGCGAGTATACTTCGTCTGCTAGCGGCACCACATCCGCGAGCGATGCAAACACGCTGGAGGTTCGCCCCGCAGGAGTGAAAGCTGTGAAGAAGGGAAGGAAGGGCAAAATGGCGCTAAAAGAGCAGGCGGCAAGAGAGTTGCAAATACTCAACGAGAACTTCGCAACGGACTCTCGTTCAGCGAGGGAGCAGTGGGCGTACGGTGTCTATATTACAGACACGTCGAAATTTACTCCCGAGCAAAAGGAGGCGCACGAAAATGTCCGCCACGCTCTTGCAAAAGAATTTAAGTGGGAGTAGTAGTTGTCCTAATTTTTTTTTCTTAATTATTGTAATTTTTTTAATTATTCAATTCGTAGTATGTTTTAGTTTTTTTAAATTGAATAAAATTGTCATTTATTAATTTTTAAATTTAATTAAGTAATTTTTTATAATATTTATTACAAATAAAAAAATAAAAACAAAATAAAATCTATTCAATCATTAAAATCACGCTTCCCAGTGCTTCAACATAGGTCTTACTCAACCCCATTGTAGTGAAAAAATCAACCTAGGTCTAACTCAACACCACCAATCATTAAAATCACGCTTCTTAATGCTTCAACCTAGGTCTAGTAAGACCCTTGTAGTGGATGCTCTTACAATCTTCTAATTTTCGCGATTCGCGCTTGTTAGAGCATCCACAAAATGGTGGGTGACCGAGTGTCGTCCAATTTTCGGTGGGATCGTTGGCACGTAAATTGGTTGTCCACTTTTAATTCCTGAATTTCTAGTAATTAATGTTAGGGGGAAAATTTTAAATACACCATTCAAAAGATGTAAAATGAAAAATACATCCTCTTAACAAATAAAATGAATTTACCCATTTACACTTTTGAGCCCACTAAGTGTCAAATCTCTCATTTGTTTTTTTCCCACCTGACACACACTGGTTGAATTGTTTTTTTTTGTTCCTCCCCCTCCCCCCCCACCTCCCACACGCTGACAGACGTCCAAGTGTGTTTTTTACTTGCCTTTTGACCAGCCCAAAGTTTGAGGGTTAATAATTGAAACTACCCCTACCCCCACCCCTACGTTTTGAAATAGCAATAAATATAAAACCCCCCACCTCATATCCCGCTGCCCCCTTTTCTCTCTTATCTCGCTGCCCCCTCTTCTCTCTTATCTCGCCCAAAGCCTACATTCCAATCCCGCCCATATCTCTCGTTTTCACTCATCCCTCCACATCGGCAGCAAGGTCTTCAACCTTTTCACAATATGGCTAACTATGGAGAGGTTAGTATTATATTTGATAATGTTATTAATTTTATTTAGTGAGTATTTTTGTGTATTTGTAGGAATTACATACACTGGATATATATATATATATCTTCGATTTGTAATGTAGGATTTCGTCCCTTAGTTATTTATTTAATTTAATTGTTATTTACTACAAATCCCGCTCGGGAAATCCTAATGCTCTATAAATCCCGCTTGAGTGGGATGCGCCATACACGAGCGGAAAATTGGTTTTTGTCCCTATAAATTAATGATAATAGTTTGGATTGTTTGGTGATTAATGGATACTAATAACTTGAAATACGGTTATGTCGAATTTTTTGAATATGGAATGTGGTCTTAATTTTTTAATTAATTTATACATGTTAATTATTAAATATCCCGCTCGGTAAACTGGTCATCGACCATATCCCGCTCGAGCAGGATATAGCTCTGCCGAGCGGGATTTAGTTTATATAAGTAATTCGAATTTTTTCTTATTTTGTGGAATATTTCCCGCTCGAGTTGGTGACTTGTGGCTTGATATCCCGCTCGAGAGAGATATAGCTCTGCCGAGCGGGATTTAGTTTATATAAGTAATTCGAATTTTTTCTTGTTTTGTGGAATATTTCCCGCTCGAGTTGGTGACTTGTGGCTTGATATTCCGTTCGAGCGGGACAAAGATATTACGAGCGGGATTTTGTTTTTTATGTGTTTGATGGTTCCGATACGAGTTCTGGTGTATGGGGGGGAATACACCAGATAGGAATTTTAAAAATAACCCCCTGATAAAAACCACAACTGAGTAAAAGGACTCAGCTGGAATCACAACTGAGTAAGAGAACTCAGCTGGAAGAGTGGTGATGTGCTGAATGTGGTGGAAACAACAATAACACGTATAAAACAACTCACGCTCAGATGCAAGGTCGGTCAACAACCAAATCAGTTGAAATGTAAAGATGCAGTTTTGAGTGCTGGTTAGTTGGTCAGTTGGATATGCAAAAAGTAACTGAATAGAAAACACAAAAGCACACAGGAATTACGTGGTTCGGAGAGAACTCCTACGACCACGGGGAGTTGTGAGTCCACACAACTCAGTCCAAATTCTTTAGGACAGCTACCACAAAGCTTACGCGGGCTTTGCAACCGTTCAGATAAGTTTGCGGGTACTTATCAACCTTACAGATAAGTTTACGGGTACTTATCAACCTTTCTACTCAATTTCGGGAAGAGCAGGATCCTAACAACCTTTTTAGGGGATGTGTATAAGGGTGGGTTTTCCAACTACTAGCTCTAACAAAGAAGTGAGCTAGGATCTAAGCTTGAACAAATGAAGACTCAAACTAAGATCGAAAATACCAAGATAGATTTTAACACTCTATGAACTCTCAGCTGGTGATGTTCTTAGAGGATAATTTCAGTTTAGCTCGTGTGCAGTATATCGTCGTTCTTTCGCTCGTCTGTCTGCTCTATCTTGTGTCTTCTATCTTGATGAATGAATGAATGCCTCTATTTATAGGCGGTGAGAATCAACTAGCCGTTGGAAGAGCTGTTGATCTCTGTTCTGTGAAAGCGATGGCTTGTCTCTCATCTCTGCAGATTTTCCCGATTTGGCAACTGTGAACTTCTGCTTTCCTTCTGAGACAATCTTGTGTTGGGCCAAATGAGGTAATGACAGAACGTCAAACCTTCACGTGACTTCCTTTTTGAAATTCAAATTTCAACCTTTGTCTTTCAACATTGGTTAGTCGGTTGAGAAGTTTGGTCTTCATCCGAGTGGTCTTCAGCTGATGTTCCATCTGATCGCTACCTTCATCTGACATTCTGTCTGAAGAGGAATAGTTGAACCCTCAGCTGCCTTGAACTTCATGTTGTCGACTTATCAGATCGAGTCCTGCAACTGATGTTCCACATCTGATCAGGTGGATTGTCACATCTGACGAACAGTTGATTACTCAGATGTTTTCCTTCATCCGATGATCTAGATCAGATCGGTTGGCTTGAACGCTCAGTTGTCTTTCTTACATCTGATGTTCCATGCGAGTTTCCATCTGAATTTCTATCCGAGTATAGCCATGTTGCCGTCTTCAGCTGGAGTCCTGTAAAGATAAAATCTGAACATTGCTCAAACAGCGAGCCTAAATACTAACATTAGGAATTGGCAACATCTACTCGATTGGGTCAGTTGGTTTTGGAATCAATCAAAACTTAACTAAATTTCCCAACAATTTCCCCCTTTTTGATGATGCCAAAACCCTACTAACATATCTAAAATCTCAGCTGAAACTCTAGACAGTCTATAAGATTAAACATCAAAGGGTTAGCACAGTTATAACATGGTATTGAAATAACTTTGCGATTCAGAGCTTGGACAACTGTAAAATTGTACATCAAGATGAATCGGATATATGATGAAAGTTTTCATTACAACTGATGTTTACACAGATAAGCATGGAAATTAATTACATCAGTGGCTCAAAAACTCTATCTTCAGCTAATACTTTAGCCCATATTTGCCAAAAATCCTGACAAAAATATCTCTCTTGGCATCTGACTCCTTCGAGATATCTACTCCATGTTCCTAACAGACTTTTCTTGCCTCAACTACAATCTTCTGCCTGTTAGGATTTCTCGTATCTGGAATGAATGGAGGAAGATAAGTAACCTTCTGAGGGATAGGGACTGTGTTCATATCCAGCTTTGCATCAATCATAGCTCGTCTGAACTGGCTGAACATGCCTGGATCCCCAGAGTGCAGCTCGGTTAGGGCTTCTTTGAACGCTCTCCTCGAATCCTCAGTAGCGAACACCTTCCTGTAATAGAAATCATTCACAAACTCTTGTTTGAATGATTCCCAATCATCATTCCATTCTTGTGGCATCCATTTATCAACATGTTTAAAGCGTCCCTGGAGCTTGATCTTTCCAGGCAGTCTTTGCTGCTTCATCCTTGCTTCAGCCTTCACTTGGTGTTTTTCAATGCGTCATCGGCATCGGGAGGCAACATTTCTATCCAAGTTGTTGGTAACCTTGGCAAGCTTTTCCTCTAACTTGTTCACTCTTGTTGCTTGGTTGGCTGCGAATTTCTTTATCCAATCCGGATTCATGTAATCCTTCTCCGGGACATCTATAGCCTTAGCAGCAACAATACACTCTTCGGTTGTAATGCCGTCGAGTTCAGCATCGAGCTCAGCTGCAATCTCGGCTATGGAATTGTAGGAAACTCCATACTCATTCGCTTGCTCCATGTCCTTAGCCATTTCTTCTCCTCCGACAACAATAGATTTCAGTTGTTGTTGTTTGTTGTCGGTTAGCTTCGGAGCGGACTTCTTCTTCGGAGCTGTCTTCTTCAGCTCGGTCTTCTTCTTCAGCTGAGATTTCTTGCCAGCTGGTATCTCTTCTTCAGCTTCTTGCATCTTATCTTCTCGGGTCTCATCTTTCTGCATCTCATCTTCCCCCTTTTTGGCATCAACAACAAGGCTTGCAACTGAGCCATCCAGAGAAGTGAGTTTCTGTTCAGCCTGCTAAATCCGGTTGAAGAGCTCATCTACTGCGCATTCCACATCAACCTTCTTCGCCAGTTCCTTGTCACGGCGCTCTTCATCAGCTTTCTTCATGGCGGCGAAGGTTTCAGTGACTTCAGTTTGGAAAGCGACGAACTCAGCCCATCTTTGTTCGAACCGAGAATCCCATTCTTGGTCTTGAGTTTGTTGAGATTTGGCAAAATTGGATTCTGAGATGGACTTGAACACGTTCAGTTCTGATTTGATTCCATGAACGGTTGTCTTCAAGTCATTGATGTCCTTGCTGGCGGATGTTGAAAGATCATTCAGCTTTATCGTCAGCGCATCATGTTCTTCCAGCAGCTTCTTATGTTTCTCTTCCTGAGCTTCAATCATCTTCAGCTGTTCTTCTCTGTTGAGCTGGATGTTGGCAAGCATCTCCTTCCTCAGCTGATTGACCCTCTCAGCGATCAGCTCGCAAATTTCATCTGAGGAGGGTGCTGGCTGTTCAGCTGGAGCTGGCTGTTCAACAGGTGCTGGCTGTTCAACAGTAACCATGGCTTGGCGATTGGCCAGGTACTGTTGAAGCTCTTCTTCCTCCCGCTTGGCTGCTGTGGCGGCTGTGTCAATATCATCCATGAAATCAGCAGATTTGGCCAGCATGTTGTCAAGGAAGGCGATACAATCTTGTTCGGTTGTCTCCCTTGTGTCTCTTCCTTCTGCCTTGCTGATATCCAGTCGACGAGTCAGCAGTGCAACCTTGTTGTTGTACGCAACTTCAAGGTTGGTGTAGTTGAAGTATTCCCTTATACGCGACTCATCTGCCTTGAGCTGGTTCCAAATGTGTATCTTGATGGTATCTTCCTTGACATACCAGTGGCTGAATATGATGTTGAATTGATACCACAGCTCAGTTCCAAGCGTGGCAAAAGTGGGCATGTTGCGCGCTTCGGGGAACATTCCAATCAGCTTCTGAAAGCAGTATGACACCTTGCCTTCATGTTCCAACGCGACAGTTTGACGATCAGCTTCTTCGTCGATGGGGGAGGGAGAGAGATTTTCATAAGGAATCGGTTCAAGGGTTTCCTTAACATTGGCCAAAGAAGTGGTCTCAATGTTGGCATCAAGCGGGGAGCTCGGAATTTCTAACTGTTGATCAGCTGGGATATCCTCTTTGTGTTGTTCGGCATCAACTCCTGCCGTGGAGGAGGTTGGAACATCTTCGGATTCCTTAGATGAAGAAGAAGTTGCATCCGAAGACATGTTCGGCTCATCTTCCGGATCGGTTTCCACCCCTTCCATCTGATCTTGATGGGGAGACCTCTCCTTCCTTGTTTCACTTTCACGAGGAACAATCTCGAAAGCGGTCTCGTCAACTGAGTGACTCGACTCAGATGGTGCCTCCTCAGCTGGTTTTACAACTGTCTTCTTGATACGAACCCTCAACTTCTTCTTACGCGGCTCCTCCTCTTTCTCCTTTTCTAACTCATCTCTGAGTCGGCGTGCAGCTGTCGATTTTGAAGTGCGGCCGACCGCTGGAGGCAGCTCCTCAGCTGTATCCTTCTCTTCAGCTGATTTCACAGCTTCCCTTTTATCTTTGGGAGTATAGACACTCTGAATCACATCCAAAGCTTTCTTGGCTGTTGGGAACAACATCTGCCTCTTGACTGGTGTCTCCTCACTGTCTTCCTAAACCATGTTCTGATCCTTTGTGGCGAGAAGGATCAGGGCAGATATTTTAACTCCAAAGTTGAGAGTTCCC
This sequence comes from Schizonepeta tenuifolia, assembly GCA_029490685.1. Lineage (NCBI taxonomy): Eukaryota > Viridiplantae > Streptophyta > Magnoliopsida > Lamiales > Lamiaceae > Schizonepeta > Schizonepeta tenuifolia. The sequence continues at coordinate 5,718,644 of CM055958.1, forward strand.
TTGACACTCAACAACTTTTCCCCAGAATTATTGATAGATTCTGAAATCTTCTGCTTCTCCATCGTCAACTGGTGTTCGAAGAACTTGAACCAGTTGATGTTGTGCTTGTGCTCCAAAGCAATCAGCTGCTTGAGCTTGGGTCGGCTGATATCTCCAAAGGCTCCTCTGTATCCAAAAATAACCTTGGATACAACATCGAAAAGAAGTCGATGCTCGGGTTTCAATTTCGTTCGCTGCATGTTGCTCCTCAATCTTTCTGTAGTGATAAGAGCATCCTCCAGAAATTGATCTGCATCTGCATCTGTGATGTTCTCGACGGTGTCCGTGGCGGTCAGATTTGGTGGAATGATGGAGCGTAGCAACTCGGAAGCTGGTATGTGGAAGTTGACACGGTGGACGGTTCTGGCAGAAACGTCGCGCTGTCGACAGGAGATTTATGACACGAGGCCTACTCCCTGCTCGTGTTGCAGATTCATGTAGAATTCTCCGACTTGACGCCTAAGCAAGTGGGTGGGAAAGAGCGTCGCCCACTCAAGAAGGCCATTATCCCTGAGAAGATCGGTGAGAGGGGATAACACCGGCGAGTCCAGGGCTTCCGTTGACAGAATCTGCTCGAAGTGAATTCTGGATATCATCATGTCATATGATTCATCGTACGACGACGGGACAAGAGCTGGTCCTGATGATGCCATCTTCTTTTCTTGCGAAGAAGCTTTTGGTGCCATTTAATATTGCAGTGAAGTTTATATATAGAGAGAAGAAAAGAAGCTTAGCAAAAAATGGTGAGACAGAATCAGAGACGAAGATGAACAGTTACTCAGATAAACACTAGAATAGAAGGTAAGAAATCACTTCCTGATTTTTCGCCTTTTATAGGTTAGTGGATCGATTGAAATCGATGGTCAAGGTTGAATGGCGCGAATCCATCAACGGCTGAGATCTCGCGACTGTTGACTAACTTTGACTGATGTCAAATTCCGAGTTCCAACATGCGCGCTTGAGAAGATGAACTGTTTTTATGTCAGTCATGTCGCACTATAAAGTAAGGCTATTGATGTTCAGTCGTACTTTACATTAAATGCGCTATGATGGCTGTTTTATTCTATCTGACATGCTCAGGAATGTTTGAATTTATTTCAAACATTCACATTTAAGAACTAAACACCTTCAGCCATAACTGATACCTTCCAGCTGATGTCGGAATCAGCTGTGTTCCAATGTTGCGGCATACCATCAGCTGACTCGAGTTCGTCTGTTCAGCTGACGTCTGATGTCTTCGGATGGCGATCCGCATCTGAGATTCCCTCTTCATCTGAGCTTCCCCTCAGATGGATATCTATCTCTTCAGCTCGGCTGATTCCTCATCTGATGGATCCAACAATCCAAGGAGATCACACAACATCTTGAATCGTGCTTCGGCTAGAGGTTTGGTGAAGATATCGGCTATCTGAATCTCAGTTGGAATCTTCTCCATGGATACATCCTTCTTCTCAATATGATCTCGGATAAAATGATGTCGGATGTCGATGTGCTTCGTCCGAGAATGGTGAATAGGATTCAAAGAGATAACAATAACACTTGAGCTATCACAATGGATGGGAATCTGTCCAGTTGCTACTTCATAATCTCTCAGTTGTTACTTGAGCCACAACACTTGCATGCAACAACTACCGGCAGCCATGTACTCTGACTCGGTTGTAGAAGTGGCAACACATGCTTGTTTCTTAGAAAACCATGAGACTAGCTTGCTTCCCATGAACTGACAGTGTCCAGATGTGGACTTCCTGTCCAACCGATCTCCGGCTAGATCCACATCTGAGTATCCGGACAGTTGGATACCACAACCCAATATTTACAGTACCCTTAAGATACTTAATGATGTTCTTTGCTGCCAACATGTGTGCTTCCCTTGGCTGAACTTGGAACCGAGCACACACTCCAACCGCGTAAGATATATATGGCCGACTGGCGGTTAGATATAGCAAAGAACCAATAATCCCTCTATACTTACTGGCATCCACGAGTTTTCCCTCAGATCCGGGTTCAATCTTCCAATTAGTATTCATCGGGATCCTTGTGGTTTTTATCAGGGGATTGTTTTTAAAATTCCTATCTGGTGTATTCCCCCCCCCATACACCAGAACTCTTATCGGGACCATCAAGTGGTATCAGAGCAGTGGTTCAAAAGACCGTTGTTTCTGTTTCACGAGGTGTGAATCGAGGTGTTTTTCATCAGTGTTAAATACTGTCAATAGTGTGATTTTAATATTTATTTTTTAAGTGAAATTTTTATTGTTTCAGATTGTGTTGAAGAGGCCCGAGACTATTAACCAGAAGTCCACGGTTAGCACGTCCTACAGGCACAACGTTTTAGAAGACATTGAGTCTATATTGATGCAGGTTGGGGGACAGGATCTCCTGGACAGGTGGCTTGAAGGTTGGTTTGGCCACTTTACTTACTGGCAGCCAGGGCAAAAGTACGATATGGGCGTGCATCACGTATTGTCCCGTCAGATTTCGGTTCCATGGAGAGAGCCACACGACATGTGGTTTCACATCAACGAGGCGAACCTTCGTTTTTTATCTTTGGAGTATGCCCTTGTTACCGAATTATCATTCGGCTCGTCTGATTTTTGACCTTCAGACAACTACGACCTACGGGATGTGCAAGTGTATCGACAGTTTGCCAACGGCCTGCCGATTAGTGTGGAGGACCTCCTGGATCGGTTTTGCCTGATGCATGTGACAGATCATAGTGGAGAGCTGTACCTGAAGGTCGCGCACGTGTTAGTTTTGTATATGCTGTTGTTTGGTCTTGAGCAGAAGAAGTATGTTGCAGATTAGGTGTGGAAGTTGGTGGACGATTTGGGAGCGTTTTCTCGATTTCCTTGGGGCGCCTACACGTATTTGAATCTGAAGCACTACGTGTACAATATGTAGCACACGGCCAAGTACCACTTCTACCGTGCAGCCTGGGCTTTTCACGTTTGGTCGTTGGAGGTGCTGCCAGACTTAGCCGCTGCAGTTGCGGTCATTGATAACCCGGATGCACGGCCCAGATGCATTAGATGGAAGTTCAAGAAGATAAGTGGAACAGACCTTCAGCCATTATTTTCTTTGCAAGTATATTTTAATTTTTTCATTGTATGCATTTTTCTGTATTTGTTTTTATAATTATATTTGTGTTTGATTAAATTTTTAGCACTACAGGTTGGTCGATTCAACCCTTTTGTACCGGATGATGCTGAAATAGAGACTTTCTATTTTCGATCCACTCAGTTTCCAAATGCACTTGCAGTGGACTATGTAGTGCCGTGCAATCCGTTACGTGTAGGGGAACAGTTCCCTCGTCAGGCATGCCAGGACATAGTAATTAATGATGAAAATGAGTATGAGAGACCTCCTCGAAGGAGAGCATAGAGACAGCGAGGTGGACAGAGGCAGCCTGTTACCAATGAGCAGGGAGAGGCGGAAGCAGAGGGAGAGGCATAGGCAGAGAATCGCGATCCTGAGTACCGAGAGCCACCTCGCTGTCGAGACCACGAAAAGCGTGATCGTCAGGCATGATCTTCATCCTCCAGTGGTGGGGCCGACCACGTCCTACGATCCAGTGATCGACGCTGGATTCGATCAGAGATTGCCCTTGCAGAGGATCGCATTGTAGAGAAAGTGGAGCGGAGACTGTTCCCCAAACTCAAATCTTGGATTGAGGGCTTGTTTGACAAAGTTCGATGTGGATCTACACGCCGATCCCCTGGACGTCACCCACCCCGTGGTCCATGCCTATACAGACACAACACCGCCTCTCAGGAAAATAACGAGTCATAAATATTGAGTTGAGTATAAATAGACGAAGAGAAGACTTAATTGAGTTTAGAGGAAAAGATTTAGTCAAGTTAAGTTCGATTGCTCGTATAGTTTAATCGAGAAATGTCGAAATAAAAATAAATAATAATAAAGGTAATTTCTTTATTAATCGAGAAACGATAAAGTATGAGGATACTAAGTGAGTCGAGCTTTGAGAAATAAATAATTTCAATAAGTTGTTATGAATAAGATGACGAGTAGTAATTAATTGCAAATGCTCGATCAAATTAATCAAGTATGTTTTTCAAACCGTTTGGATTAGAGATAAAATGAGAAGAGTTGTCGAGTTAATAATCTAAAATTTAGTCTTGAGACGAGAATGCAAGTCGAGTTAAAAATAGAAAATGAATTTTCTATTCCTTAAGAGTTTATTAAAATTAAAAGAGAAATGATAATAATAGTTGAGTAAGAAATAATAATACGTATGTGAATACGTATACATAGACGACGTATTTTGAAATAGTGTCGTATATTGAGTCGAGAAGTATAGATTTATTATTTAAATTTTAATTCATATTATTTGAATTTAATTAAGAAAAGAGAAATTATATTAGAAATTTGAGACAAGTGTTTTTCAAAAATTAGAAGTCGAGAATGTCTAATGTGTCTTGAAGTGTGTTCATGAACGTGACAATGTGTTTGATTTTAAGATGTTGTGCGCATGAGTATATGTGTTTCAGTGAAGCATTATCATTCGATAATGACATAAATGATTGATTGAGTATGCTTTGTATGCAAATGATTGAGTTAATGAGTTATTAATCAAACTAAAAATTGATTGAGAATTCGAGTAATAGAGCCTAGTTAGATAACGATTCATTAGTAAATCGAGAAACGCTAAGATTGGTTAGTAATATTAACCAATTATCGAGTAGTAATAATAACCTAGAAACGAGAGTATGAGACTTGATAAAGAGTACCCGATCAGAGTGAGAACCGAAAATGAGAAAGCCGAGAGTTTAGATTTTCTTAGAAAAGAAAAAATAAGAATAAAAAGAGACGAATCAAGTAGAAATCCTTCAGCCGAGACCAACATATATTTTTCGTCTTACGCCGTATCTTATTTTCCTTACCGTTGTCGACTATGAAGGATCAAGCGAGACGGAGAAGTAAACGAGGACAAATAGCACGTAAGCCACCTAGCTAAACAACGGAGGACAAGTGGGCTTTCTGAACCAAAATCAAATGATGCATGCGCTTGCTATTTATGTATTACATGCGCTTTTTAAATGGATTGACTTGCCTAAATGATTTAAATGTTTTGGTATGTAATCATCTACGTATTAAAGTTGTTCCTATGGAAACATGGGATAAAGATCCTGTGGACGCACGGGATAATGGTCCTGTCAGATCCAGGACAATGCATGCATTAGTAGTAGTGACTGTGAGCCTTGCTTCGGTTGGGCCAGTCACGGTGTTCGAGGAGGAGGCCTACTCCTCGACACCACAAAAAGATAAGTTGTAGATTGATTCATACCTAAGTATAAGTATAAAAGGTTGCAACCGATTTCAGAAAAGTATGAAAATATTTTTATGCCTGTCACAAGTGGTAACTGTTTTTAAACAATGATATATTTAACCCTTGTGATGCAGCAAGAGAAGCAAGTCTAATCATATAGCTCTATTGAGCAAGTTAACGAATGTTTTGGCATGTGTTCACTGAGTACGAAGTACTCAGCCCTGTATGTATTCCTAAACGTGCAGGTTAGCAAGATGTGGATGGTGTGGACAGCTTGGTGGTGTGTTCTTTTAATAGAGTCGAAAGTTAGCTGGCAATTACATGTCGTCATACATGTAGTTGTTGGGATTTGAGTCGAGGTTTCCGCTGCAAAGCTATGCAAAACATTGTCTGTTGATATGTTCTAAATTTTACTCTGAAGTTCTGTTGGTTTACAAGCATTGTGCTCGATACAGTTTATGGTTTTTGATGATTCTCGTTTCTTGTGGATTTGAAATACTTATGCCGTTTTGGTTTTGATATGTAAATTATCCATGCTCGTTTGATGTTTGGTTGTGACTTGGAAGCATGCCTTTGTTTGTTATCGCTTTCAGTCAATCTTTCCTTGTTTTTCCCGAGCATGAATCCCTTGATTGAGTTAAGTTGATAGATGGCTTAGTAGTGTTAGTGTCATTAGTCGTACCTCAGGAGTCGGGGTGTGACACTTTTCTTATGTTTTACGTAAGATATTGATATTTATTTTGTTTGTGTAGGGCCATGGACAGAGTTTTGAGGCTCGTTTACACGAGGTGTCGTCGCCGATCCGAGCAATCCCACTTAATCAGAGATCAGCGGGGGAATAGGAAGCGGGGGATTTCGTGCCGCAACAATAGCAACAACCTCGAAGAATCCAAAGGACTCGGAAAGCTTCTGCAGCAATACAGGCGTACGTGCTTGCCCAAAGAGAACCACATCCACTTCCTGTGGAATTGATGCAAGCGTATGAAATATTTTTGAGAGGTGATGGGGATGGATTCATGGTTATCATTGAAAGCGGGGGATTTCTGCCGTTGTACTGGTGGAGGCAAGTTGAGCATGCACAGACACCCATAGATGTTGAGGTAAAGAAAACGTTATCTTTTCGATTATGTTAGATTTTTATTTAATTCACAAACTTATGTTTGGCCTTGTAGGTCCTAGATTTGTTCATCTCTTACTTGAGAAAACGACTAATTGATCAAGTGCATGTCTTGCCCGATGTGACGCACACAAACACTATTTTATTGGATTCCGATGTCTTTGTAAGTTCAATTTTATGACTAATTGATATTATTTACAACCGTGTTCAATTTTATGACGCATGTTTTCATGCACTTACAACTGTGTCTCGTGTTTTATTGTAGCTCATGTCAGAGGTGATTGGCATAAGAAGATTTTGAGCATAGACATCGAGCCCGAGTTTAGGGGATCGTGGGGCACTTATGCAGACTATGTGCCTCCAGTGAGCCTATTATATGGAGCGCATGGAGCAACGTTAGCACATGGAGTAGGTCTTTACACCGAAAATTCCGATTTCTTTGGTGCAACGTAAGTGGACACACTTCAACATCAACAGTTACTTGATGATTATCTTACGAGTAGTGATATTAATTGTTTTTTTTATGTAGATGATTGTTGTGTGCAACATTGCCAAGCATTACGTGGTAGTCAGAATTGATTGCAAGAAGTGGGTGGCTGAGCTCTATGACTCCATGTATCATTATGTTGACAGATCAACACAATTGCGCCGACGCTTCCAATTGGAGCCACTACTCAAGCTTTGGACTCGAGTTCTTACATACTTGTTTTACTGGAGGCACAAACAGTTGGAGCGACCCCCCGATGAGAGGCCCTTAACGCTCAAAGTTATTCCAGCTGTAGATCAATTCAAGCAACGCGATAGTGTTAGTAGTGGTCTATTTGCAATGATGACGATTGAACGTTTAATTAGTGGTTCACCCTCTATTCCGTGGGGCAACAGACACACATAGGACTATCGGAGGAGGGTCACCACGGCTATATTTGGTCTTTGTTGTGCACCGAATGGAGTGGATAGGTACACTTATGATTTACAAGAGAGGCGTTCATCGAATGCTGGGTGATATGTAATTTTATGTTGTGTGAATATTGAATATTTATTTGTAATAATTTTAAACAATTTGAGTAGGACTTTATATTAATTGAATAATATCCGCTTGTTTCTTATATTACTTGTTCTTACATAAAAACATACATTCATTAGATCGAGCCCAATGTATGATTACAATCATATTTTCATCCTAGATATCGGTTATGCATTGCACGAGTATTTTCATATAAAGGACAGATAAATAAAGTGTCAATTGTACTTACATTATTGCAGCAATGGCATGAGAACAAGGGAGTCCATCAACTTGAAATTCACAGCAAGTGCATGTCTTGGTGTTAAGGTCCACTTGGAACGATCTTTTAGCATCACGGACATTGAAGATCGACCCCATGACCTTTCGTGCTCTATACTTCAAACCTTTATTCATTTATGCAGTCAGTTTGGCTGCCCCCTCAGAAGTGAGTACAGTGTCATCGCCGTGAGCATCCTCTCGTCTCTCTTCGAACCACTCCTCGATGACATGTCTGATTGCATCAAACATTGAGCATATTGGCAGACGTCGTGCCCAATCCAACCGTCCATTCCAATTCTCGGCTGCATTTGATATCAGCTGACTGTAACGTGACAAACGACAGTGAACTCGAGACCATTTCTCGGGTCCCACATCTATCAACTTTTGGTAAGCAGCTTCGCTCTCTAGGCGGATGATGTTTATTGCTTTATCAAAAATTGTTCGGCGATATGCAAATGCAGCTTTTCTAAAACATTCTGTAACTGTTTTTCCGTAACGGTTAATCTTTTGCAGTAAGTGATAGTAGCATAAACCATGAACTGCATTCAGAAAAACCTCCTTCACAACGTTATCTATCGAGGGATGGGCATCAGATACGATTAATGTATCATTCAATTCTCCATACTCTGTTCTAAATTGGATGAGGAACCACTTCCAAGATATATCATTCTCAATAGGGCCAATGCCAATCGCTAGAGGAAAGGTATGCTCGTTGGCATCCTTAGTGACAACGACAAACAAGATACCTCTATTTTTTCCCTTCAGATGAGTGCAATCAATTGCAATCACCGGCCTCATATTCAGTGGATAAGCAAGCCTACAAGCGCCAAAAGCTACAAACAAGTGTTCGAACTTCCCGTCAGTACCAACTTGCAAATCAGTAATTGTACCTGGATTCTGATCCATTAGCATGTGAAGATAGCCTGACAACATCCGGAAGGAATTAATATATCCCCCGTATATGCTTTCTATCGCTGCATGCCGTGCTCGCAGGGCAAAATAATAACGAATGGTGAACCCGAATTTGCTTTGCACCTCTTCCATAATGACATTTGGCTCTATTATTTTACATTCCATTCGTATTTTCCGAGCAACGTAGGCTGCAATCATATTCATGTGAACTTTTCTACGACCAACACATCATAGCTGGCGTGTGCATGCGTGATCGCCCGTAAACTTGGTAATTCTCCAAGCTTATGATCTTTTACTTGATCTTGCTTTCAGCTCGAACGGACAAGATTCCATACGCCTGCATATCCATCTGAGACATCTTTTATCAGAGCCATCAACTTTGTATTTTGCTCCAATCTCCATGTGCTACAAGTCTGCTGCTACATTTAGAGCTGCTTTACTTTCAAAAACAGAACCAACAGATAAATCAACATCTTCTAGCGGGCATTTTTCACGTACAACGATTGAATTCGTTGCATTCACGGGAATCACTGGAACTAACCAATTGCCTAGATCAGCGGCTTCGTCATCTTCTTCACCGCGAATCCATGCTTCACGCTCCAACATAGCTGATTCTATCATGGTGTCCTCTGCCATCTCTTCCGACGCATCACTGTCAGTTTCCAGCTCATATTCTTCATTCTGAGGACCAACTGCCTCTTGATCTTCATCATCACCATCTGCCTCTTCACCATCGTCATCACCATCTGCGTCATCACCATATGCATCTTCATCATCGCCAGAACCATCTGCTGTCTCTGGAACTTAAGTCGACGTGGATCCGAAATAATGTGTGGATGTTGATGCATAATTACCCCCAGCGGGGTATGCATCATCAGTAAAAGTGGAGGAAAGCATATGTCTTTGGATACGATCTATTTCTTCATAATAATCAGCATCTAACTCAGGCACGTATACGTTCGTGTATTGGTGAGTCACGTACACAGTTGTTTCTGGCTGCGTCTCGCACAAATGATAAAATTCAACATCGGTGCTTCTGGCTGTGTGCTGAGGGAATTTGCACTCAATTGACAATCGATGTTGTACCTCAGGCCGGCGAGATTTCTTTCGACATCTATGAATTCATATTCGTCCGAGTACGTACAACCAGACCATGTTCCTCCGTATTTGATAATAAAATAGTGATCCATCTACACAGAAGCACAAACACATAACAATTAATAAAAATAAAACAAAAATAACAAATCCCGCTCGCCAACGACATCAATTTCCTGCTCGAGCGGGATTAAAATTATCGAGCGGGTTATTGCAATCTCGAGCGGGATATGCTAAATTCCAAATTCTTGAATTTTTTTGAGTCATAATATATAAAATCCCTCTCGGCAGATGTAAATTCCGCTCGAGCGGGATTAAAATTCACGAGCGAGAAATTTCAATTTCGAGCGGGAAATGATAAAATCCACTTGCTATGTAATCTATACGACATTCATATAAATTTTAATATTTTGAATATTAAAGAGTCTCATTTTCTAATTTATCACGTACAATAAAAATTAGTGACAATCCATAAAATTGTATCGACACTAGAGAAAAATTACAAGGTAGGAAAAATACCTCAAATGATGTTGTTGTCAAAGATTGCTGCCCACTTTCGAATGTGATGAATTTGAAAGGCTGTTAATTTGGGTGTGTAAAAGAGGCGTGTGAATGGTGAAATATATAGAGTTGTGAATGCTATATAGATTTTTTTTCCGCATTTCACGTGAAAATTGTACATTTTTCCTATTTCATGTCTGCACAAGCAAGTAATTCATGCCAGACACCAATCAGCCATCATTCTGTACATTGACCAACTTTTCTGCCATTTCCCGTTCGGACAGAAGCAAATTCCGCTCGACACGTGTCAAATCCCGCTCGAGCGGGATCATATTTTCCGCTCGAGTGGAATTTGACACTTGTCGAGCGGGATTTGCTTCCATCCGAGCGAGATCTACATTTAGGTTCGTTTAATGCCTATTCATAATTTTTCGACTGAATTTAGTACCTACTTAATCTCGATATGTTTCATATAAAATAATTAAATTACATAATTATTGGCTAATGATTGTCAAATAATCACATAATTATCACTAAATCATCGGAATATCATATACTTTATATCACATCTCTTACACATGTGTAAGAGATGTGATATAAAATGATTGACAAGATGACATATTATATTTGAAATATTCAAAAGTGTGTAAAATTCATTGTTTTTTAGACTACGGTGTATTTTTCATTTTTACATTGTGAAATGATGTATTTTTATGGATTGTTACTTAATGTTAATACTAATCTCCCTCTCCAAAATGACGCGAATGAGTCATTCTACTCCGCCAGCAAATTAGCTACAGTGGTAGCGCTAGTTACAAATGGTGGGCCCGCAGTGAGCGTTATAGGGAAAGTGGCATCGCTGAGGATGCTTTTATATGCAAAACCAAATACTCAATGTGTCTTGTGTTATTATCCTAGGATACAAGAAGTATATGTAGTGTAATCTAGGTGATTCGTTGCTAGTTTCTGAGCTGCTCAATAGAAAGATTCAAAAATCACAAGGGGGCGTCTATCAAGTTTCAATACATCTAGGTTTAGACATGTGCGAATTTGCTATTGAGCAAAGCTCGAACAAGAATTTTCTAATCCAACTCAAGTTTGTAGAGAGTTTTAGATTAGGCTAGCAAAGGTAGGCCGGGTTGATGATTGTTTGAGTTGATGATTGCAACAAAATTGTGTTCATATAGCCCAATGTACATTTTATTTGGGCTACGATCATAGGGAGAAAGAGACTTGATTGCAGCTTAAGCTTATAAGTCAAAATGTAAAACCCAATGTTCGAATCAGATTAGTTTTACACGCTTTAAAATGCATTGGAGTTTTATATTTGCATCAACTTCTTATCAATTTAAAAAGGTCACTAAAATGATTAGAGTTTTAACAATTACTACTTGAAAGAGTCTAGGTAACATAATAAAAAGATAAACTCTTCGCCGGCGCCCTCACCGTGCGCGTGCACACTGGTTCCGGTTCTTTTGACCACCTCTACTCTGTATCCTCTACAATCTATATACATACATGCGTACATTCATACATACATACAAATGAAAAGTCCAAGCAGTACTTTGAATTTATTTTCCTAATTATTGGATGGGCAAATAAATTTTCCATTATGACCTATGAAATAGGAATTTAGAAACAAGGGTAAAGTAGACCATATATTTTACTCACAACCTCGACCAGATGAAGAGGAATCAATTCATCATCAACATTACTACTCAAGTTTTACCAAAGATTCCAACATATTGAACTGGCAAATCTCTCAACTGCTCTGCTTTTTGGCTGCTTGAAGCATTTCTATAATAAGAGTTTTCACATCCCTACAAAATGAAGTAAGAAACAAGGAGAGTGGTGAACAACTAGGTGCAGGATGTCGATGTACTACACTCGTGTGTATTAGTAATTACGGAAACCTGTATCGTGTTCGTGTGTGTGTGCGTGTTTCAGGGTACATATTTTGACCAACTAAACTAAATAACAGCACGATGACTCACTTTCTCTCCGTTGCACGCCTAGTAAAAGGAATTCGAAGCTTGAAAGTTTTCCCTTCATAGCCAGCCTAGAAAGAAAAAACAAATGAAATTATAAGTTTATCGTATTAAGCCAAATACACAGAAAAGAACAGTATGAGCTCAAGACCTATGAAGTCAATAATTCTAACTTCATGGAAGTGAAAGAAATAAGAAACATGAGAATTTGTGCGTAGGATATTGAAGATGTCGACAACCTTTACATTGAAGCCAAGACTGTCTACATCCAACATCAATGCAAATTCGACCTGAAAAACAAGTAAGTTCAGGTAATCATAAAGGAGGTGACGACTCCCTTCGATGGCATTACACAGAGTTCTTATGCAACATATAACACAATACAAACATGAAGATTTTAACATGTTCAATCCACGAGAACTATTTATAAGCCAAGGAGAAAAAGGAATTACAAAAGCATATGCTCATTATCTTTCTCGTTTGCAACTACTAAATCAACAGCATGCTTGCATTATCTTTTTTGTTTAAAGTTAATGCATAGAAACAATCTAAGTTTATCTCCATGAATAAGTCAGAACAGCCAGCATTTTTCATGTCGGGAGTCAAAATATAAATTGAACAACAAATACCGGGATGGACGTAGAGTGCTGCACAATTAGCTTCGTATCATCTGCATGATCTTTATTCATGTGAGACTGTAATCAAAACCAAGACCGACATAGTTTTAGAATTGGTAGCCACCAAGAAAATATTAATCATGAGCGCATTATTGATGCAGAAAGTCGTACCGTTATAGGCTTAGAAAACTGATATATAGGATCGACTCTTGCAGTTCTAAACTCTTCGCTGCTGAACTCTGAAATAATGGGAACAGACACCAAAGGAAATTGCAGGTTAAAAAATATGTTCATTTTCTAAACATCTTGAAATGAAGAGACTGAATTCTTCTTTTCGTAGTAAAGAAAGCAGAGTCGTTATCGTATACAGACCTCCAGATGCTAGTGAATCTGCTGCAACACCCGAGACATATCGTACAATTTTAGTTTCAAATCGCAGGAACTGGAAGTCACCGAAGTCCACCTTCACAAAGTTATCTCAGTACTTAAAAACGAAATCTTTCGGTTAAATAAGGCTGGAGAAAATAAACAACCACTAGACAGTGAAGGTAAAAGTTACCCAGAATGCATCTGGATGCTTAGTCATGTATGCAGTCCGAATAGCTTCCATATTGCTTTGATCAACCTATGTGAATCGTATGTAGCGTGTCAAATCGAGCTAATATAACTGTTAGAAGAGAGCGACTGCCAGCAAATAGTTTGATTCATATACCCAAATAACAAAAAATGATAGAGAAAGAGAAATGGAGTGAATCATACTGGGAGAGCATCTCCCTGAATCGTAACAATAAGGTCAGTCCTGTCCTCGGGATCTTTTGCCACGAGCAACGAGCATTTGGGATTGGCTAAAAGGTTCTGCGTCAATTGCAAAAATTAGAATGCATACATGTAGAAGTTTTAACAGACTCCATCAAGCCTACTCTAATAAAACAAAACAAGTGTGTTTTTTTTTTGAAAGACAAACAAAGAATGGTACTACCAAATGCAGCAAATTGTGTAAGATGATATACTACCTTTGTATGAGGTGCTAAGTTACTAACAGCAATAATAGGAGATCCGTAAGCATCGGAAGCAAAGTCAACCATGGAGCCGAATGGATATCCATGGTGCTCCTGCATAAGGTAATGGCAATCAAGAACAAGAAATTATTATTATTGTATCAAGCATGAGAAGGGAGGAATTATGAAAGCAGGTTCAACATCAGTGTGTTGTGTGTGAGGAAATATTATAATCTGTTTGGAATGAGAATGAAAGAGGGATATATTATGTGGTAAGTAACCTGGGAGAAGGAGGAGAGGAATCCCCGTACACTGTGATGAAGGAATGTCCTAACTTCCTCGATAGGGGGAAGCCGAGCCGCCTTTCTCTGCCAAAGTTATAGAAATTTGATGATGTTGACATAGATGCAGAGAGAGAGAGAGAGAGAGAGAGAGAGAGAGAGAGAGAGAGAGAGAGAGAGAGAGAGAGAGAGAGAGAGAGAGAGAGAGAGAGAGAGAGGGCTACCTGATGATCATGAATGAGTTGAGAGATATTGACTTCACCAGTGTGTTGGTCAGACTGGAGAACCTGCATACACAGACGCATCAATCAAGAATTAATAACCATCACTATCTATATACACGAATTATGACTGATCAACCCATAATTCATAACGAGGATCATGAAAAAGCAAAGAGGTCTAAGAAAATTAAACTAGAAAAATTCGGAGTGATTACCTGGGATTGATCGGCCATGGACGGAAGAGGAGGGGCGATGAGATTGCCGAGAGAGAGAGAGAGAGAGAGAGAGAGGTTTGGTATGGGAGGAGGGTCTAGTAATCCAGAACACTCTTCTTCCCCGCTTTATTTTATTTTTGTCAATAAATACTGTTTTGTTTGCAATTAATTAATGAAGGATATTGTTGTGTATGAAAATAAAGGCTTGGTTTTGCTGTCCTCACTCTAGCTGCTATATTCTTCTGTCTAATTTATATTGATTTGTAATCACAGCGAAGGTGATGAAAACTAGAAGGACTCACTTTCCTAATTGCTTTGCTTAAGCTTTACAATAATAAATAGAAATTCCGAGTTATGTGTTTTGCATCAATTCATCATCGATCTTTGTTTGGTTCCACCAAATTCCAATTTCCTCGTTGCTTTGTCTTCAAGACTTGATACAACAAGCAACCAACACTCTTCCTTGGTATTTGTTGTATTGGGATGCGACCACAGATTATGAAATGCAATGCAACAATCAATCATTTTTACTAAATTTTACTAAAATTTTCACCATACATTCATCTCATCTATATCCATATCTTATCAAAGTTAAAGCATTGAATAACAACTTGCAAATGAGTCCCATAATTTAATCAAATGACAAAGGCAAAACAAACTCTTGGCCGATCCATGATCAAATACTACAAAGATGCAGGGTAGCAAAGATGTTTATTTATGTGAATCCACTAGTACTAACCAAATACTATAAAAAATGCAGGTATAAGAAGAACTTCAATCAAGCTAAGCCTCCCTCTTTAATATCATTCTCATTCTTACTATACCAGAAACCACATTTCCAACACCAAATTCATACTAAATCATAACCTGCCTATTCAGGGCCGACTAAAAATACAATCTTTTTATATTTACATAGGCTCCTTCCAATAGATCTCACAATAAATACAACATAATAAATATTTTCGAGAAGAAATTGGGAATCAATCGGTGTGCAGATCGGATTCGGATTGGGAAGAAGAGGAGAGAAAGGGGTTGGTGGGAGGGGGGAAGCAGAAGAAGGTCCAGATGCAAAGGGCGAGGCGGCGGAGCTGCTGAAAGGGGAAGCAGAAGAGGAGGTGGAGGACTTGGTCGCCGCTCAGCCGCTCCGGATTGCAGGCTATGTATTGGCACCCATTCGCCGATAACTTCGCCACCCCCACGATTAACGGGCTGCTGAATACCATTTCTGTTTCCTTCGATTTCAATCCTCCACGGACGACGGGATCAGTGAATTGATGAGTGATTGTTGTTTTATTTTGTTTCTTCTTTTATCTTGATGGAAATTTAGGGTGGGATAGGAGAGGAAAGGCGAAGTCAACTCATCAGTGCCCAATTAATACAATTGGATTTTTATCCATATACTATTACTAGTGTAATGAAATTAATTACAATTTCATCATTTTGCATTTTATGTCGTGAGAACCGCCGTCATTACCTTCCATGCATACTGAATAAACTCCGTCCTTGTTCAAATATCGTTGTTCTTGTTTCTATTACTTAAATTTCAAAAAAAGGAAAAAAGAAAAATTAATATAATCTCAGGTTCAATTCCCACTAAAGTCTCTATTGGTCGAGCCTGTTACATTTGTACTTGAAAATTGTGGTTTATAGGCTACTGTACAAGGACGAGAGTTTATCCCGTGCGCACACTAAAGATAGCGGTTGCGGGTTTCACGAATTAAAAAAAAAAAACGACTAAAGATAGCGGTTGCGGGTTTCACGAATTAAAAAAAAAAAAAACGAAAAAAAGAGCTACAATATGAATTGATTCAAAAATGAATAGCATAAATATTACTCTATCATAAATTTTGGAATACTTATGTTGGAATATAGATTTATATGTGTATAACTACTAATTAGACTAGGATATAGTCCCTCGAAAATTAACGAAATTTTATTATTTAAAAAAATGATAAAATTTATTAGATGCAATATATCCATGTCATTTCACGAGTGCGAATTTCGATTTAGAAAAACTCTCTGCAAATCTTAGTGCAGTTGTTTGTCATTCTTCATACTGAGTGTCAGTGACATCACAACCAATATGTTACACGCGAATGAAGATATCAAGATCTTCTAAGTGTGGAAGCTTGTGAATTTTGAAGAAGCAAAAAACGAAAGTAGGTAGGTTTACTCAGATGTTCTTATTTTTAGGTATTCATAGGTTGTAAAGATATGTACATCTTACTTAGTATATTAGTCTAGGATTAGATTTAATCTTGTAGAGCATTCAATCTTAAGCATATCGTGTTGTGAAAGGATGAATGTTGTTTCGTTTTTTAATTATAATCTTTGATTTCAATATAGTGGGATTTAGCTGTAAGACACTGGCATATGCAATCACGTCTCAGATGTGTGTGTTTTGTTTTTTTTTTTTGTTTTTTTTTTTCAATTTTTTATATGTTGCATGTTAGAGCAAGCGTCTCTAACGAATGATCTAACATCATTCTTTTCAATGCATTATTTGATGTTCTTGTAGTAAGTAGGGCACCGAATTCTAACAAATCGCATAAGACACATTTTATAGCATCTGAGTGATTCAAATTGTACAAATGTAAAGATTTGCCTTGGTGATTACAAGAAGAGAAGAGGAGAGTGTTGGACTTGTGTTAAAATAAAAGGGATTTATTTTGTCTCATGTCGGTTTTATGATTAAAGGGTAGGAGCTTCTTAATGCTATATAAGTGGCTATGCATCTTTGATGTAATTGCATCACGTTTTACACTTTAGTCTTTTGTTTGACTCTAGGTAAATTTCTTGTCTCGGGTTGTGAGCAATGTAAGAGTTATTTAAAGGCTTGTAACAGTGTAGGGGTGTAGAGTTCATATTGTTTGGTGTGGTGGGTTGTGATTTTTCCTCCGGTTTTGGAGGTTCCACGTTAAATTCTTGTGTTATTGATTGTTCTTTATTTTTTTCGTCTTATTTCTTGTCTATTATTGATTTCCCCTAGTTGAAATAAGGACACGATTTCGTAACAAGGAGGAGGAAGCTATAAAATAAGGAACGTGCATAGGAAAATAAGATAATACCAAGTTTAATTTACTTTTTCGCGTACAATACCAAGTCAGTCAAACCGGCCCACCTACCTCTCTTCGTATAGGCTCCATTTTCTCTCCATCTAGTCATCTACCATTAAACATAATTAGTCTTATCAATAACACATCTAATAACGAATCAAAATAATTTTGAACAGTTCTCAGGAGGTGTTTCGTTAGTCCAATGAGGTTAGACTGAGTTTCATAAGTGGGAGTTTGGTTAAAGAAAATGGACTATAATTCATAATTTCATGATACTGCCACATAAAATTAGTCTTTCCTAATCTTTACTTATCTCACACCCTGTGAGGCTTGGCCTTATGATAAATTAAATCCCAGATCATCTTATTTGGGTCAATCTTTACTTATCTCACACTTAATTGGACTAACCAAACGGCCTAGGGTATGACACCTAATGTCGAGAAGAATTGGATCTTAAGGCCCAATTTGTTTTGCTACTAAGAAAGGATCCTTATCTTTTGGGCCCCAATTCCCATACTTGCTTTTTTATTGGACTAGCTACTAAACTAATGCCCAGGCTCCAACTTTATGATTACAAGAAAATGCCTTTTTTTCTTTTGGATGTAGATTTTAACTCTTCCATATAAAAAATTTAGTTTATTTCTTTTTATCGTTCAAATTAAATACTCCATCCATCCACGAACTGATTGCCACATTGTGAATGACACGAGTTTTAAGAAAATGGTAGGTAATAGTGAATTATAATGAGTATTGTTGTGAGTGGAGTAAGAGTCCCACAATAAATGTGAGTGGAATAGCGAAAGTGGCAATCATTTCGTGGACAAACTTAAGTAGCAAAACTGGCAACCATTTCGTGGACGGAGGGAGTAAAAGAAAATGAATTAAGAAAGTCGTGTTTATGTAGTGAGTGATGTATAATAAGTAGGGGTGTAAATTCAGGTTGCGGGTTTTCGGGTAATCTGGACCCGTTCTGTAATTTTTCGAGTAGTAGGTACATGTTACTCGAATTTTTTGTGTCCGGTACGGGTTACAGGATAGATAATTTAAGTTGTTCCAGGTAATGGGTTACTCGTCTCATCCCGTAAATCCGATCAACTACCCGTCAAACTATTTATATATACTCCCTCAGTCTACGAAATGGTTGCCACATTCTGGACGACATGGGTTTTAAAAAAATGGTAGGTAGTAGTGAATGATCGTGAGTAGAGTAAGTGATGGGAACGACTAATGAAAACCGAACCGACTTGCCCACGGATCCTTTTCGGATATCTAACTCGACATACAAGAATCGCTAAATAAATCATTTCAAGGATTAGAGGTACTGTTTTGGATTCGAAGTGCGGTGAATGATTCCACTAGATGATCTTCTAGAATGTGTCCCGTCTCGATCTCGGATGCCACGTGGTTGACAATCCTCCAAGATCCTCAAATCCTCACTACTTTCTCTCTCTACTCCTTGTGGTGTGTATTACAATGAGGACATACTTAGGGTTTGTAAGAGAGAGCTTGTAGATATAAGACAACCCATGGGCCAAGCCCATTATGTCTTGATGTGTGGGTTGGGCTTGAGTGTAGAGAACATTTGGGCCATTCTAGGGATCTACTAGAAAACTAGAATTGAGCCTTATATATCCTTGTACACTATTATTCAAGCCCAGAATAATTACAAGTATATAATCACTAATTCATTCCACTAAAGAATTAGTGATGCACTGCCATTCTAGTCCGCTGATGAATCAGGGCTTCTAGTTTTGACTTCGACAATCCCCATGTTTAAGATGTCAAATATTCATTAATTAATTAAAGCTTCTGACAGCTTAAATTAATTAATATCTTTAATTCCTTAAGTAGTACCACTCAACCTTATTATCGTACCGGATACAAAATTCACCTGCAGGGTTTAGTACGATAAACTTAATGAGCTCCTTAAGGGAATGTTATCAACCTGGGGTTACCAGGACATGGTTTCCTAATACAGTTAATTAAGTGTCGAAACAAATATTGTTGTCACCCAAGATACAAGGCATATTGAGTTAACGCATAACTCTCACCCATAGTAAGTCAAAGCGACACACAGATATTTGATCACACTTAATCACTTATTAGGATTTAGATCTATCGAGTCACTGAGTTGGTTCTTCTCAAACAATCAGAATAGAAGAACACGTCTCACTGCGATCCATTCAATACATAAACATATGTACTAGCATAAACAAGTAGTCAAGACAAACTACTTTCTGTTATATGCTACAGTCTAAACCGATAACTTGTCCAGAGTTATCTCGACGTACTGTGAATAACTATTAATATCTCATGAGAAACTGATCAAATGATCTTCTGTGATCTACAACACACCATTTGATCTATAACATGAGATAAATGGACAAAAGATATTATGCGACAAACAATGAAATCAGATATGAGAGAAAACAGCGGAAATAGAAACCGTGTATACAAGCACAAAACGTTTGCTTTACAGTATACACCAACAGTAATGGTCCCACAATAAATGTGAGTGAAGTAGCAAAAGTGACAACCATTTTGTGGACAAACTTAAATGACAAAAGTGGCAATCATTTCGTGGACAGAGGTAATATTATTTTTTATATTATTCTTATTTATGATATAATTAATTTTACAAAATATTGAAAAAAAATAGTGTACACCACCATATGTTGAGATTTTGAGAAGTGTACATCCAATTAAGTTGGGTTGTTGTGTCTCAATTACAGGTTATATTTTGTCATGAATTTGAATTTTTGAGATGTTTTGCATTCTGTTTTAAAGTTTTGGGCTTTAGGTTTCACTTTTCAGTTTAGGCCTTTAGGATTCAGTTTTGCATATTTGTTTAGCTCTCGATTTTGTGCAAAACCTGGTTTATATATATATTTTTTTGCAAGGTAATTTAGTATTTCCTTTTTCTAACAGGTACATATTGGTATGGGTAATCCGTACCCAACCCATAAAAAATCGGTTGGGTATTGGTACCCGTTTATTTAAATGGAAATCCTGAATTTACACCCTTGATACGTAATCAGAATAGGAGAATATAAAAGGATGATGTAGGAATAACCTTTTCTCTTCTCTTTCAGGTAATCATCTTGCATCATATGCTTAGGCATGCATGAATGCATCGAGTTCTATCAATTATAACAGAAAAAGCATGCCCACTACTTGTACTGGAGTATCAAAAGCTAGCTATCTATAGCTAATTAATTAATCAACGATAAAAAGTAGGGAATTTATATTTTTATTCATTGGGAAATTTGGCAAATTTGGTGGCATGAAATTGGGTCTTTTGTGAATTTGGTCCGTGACTCGCCGGCGGTCCCATTTTATGCTTAAATGGTCCCGACATTAGATTATTGGCATAGCTCATGGAATTATTCGTATTTCAGTGAGGTATGATTTTCTCATTCTTGAATTTTCTAACTATTACTCGTATTTAAAATTTATAAGATATTATTATAAACGCAGAACTAATATATTTGTACTTTTAATTGTAACGTTAAATTTAAAAAGTATGTCATGGAGTAATCGAACCCTAAACGTTTTTGACCTCAAGGCGGAGCCAGGACCCCGAGAATTTAATTGAAAAGAATTCGAAATTTATTCATGTTACAGTATAGTTCCAAATAGATAAGACACTTCTCTCGTTCAATTGTCCCACCTCTCATGAACATGGCTCCGCCAATGCCTCAAGCATATATTAACCACACTAATTAACACTAGACAAACACATACAAACAATAGATTCTAATTCTTGGCAGTTCCTTAATACGAAGATTTATATAATAATTACTTAAGGGAAACTTTATAAAATGGTTGCAATGTCGGATTCCAAAGATTCTGAGGAGGATTCCATTTAAGTAAAGATTCTCTACAAAGTCACATGCTAGCTATGACATGTTTTGGGGCGATATTAGAGATAATGTTTGCATGCCAACTTTTTATTACCTTTTAGAATATTTTTTAGGCTTTCTTAATTAGCTTAAGATGATGGGTAATTAACCACATGATTGTCTTCGGATTAATTAAATCGTATGTATAATTGTTACAGGCTTTATTTGTAGATTAGGAATTCCTTGGCTTTGATTACTCTTGATTATTTGCAATTCAATTCATTTATAAAACATTAGAATATATGTAAACAACACACACGCTAGCTAATTAATTAAAGGTGCTTTATTTTGATGAAAATGTTTTCATTGAAAAATGATGGATAAGAAAAGATGAGAAAATATTAACATTTTCATCATTTTTTTTATCACATGTTTAATTACTAGGATGAAAAAGAAAATTATCACATGGTTCCCCACCCCTTCCCAATATTTATGTCTTTTATCAATTGGAAAATATTATCACACCCCTCCCACATGTTAATATTTTTCACAATTGGAGAGAAAATGATGAAAAAGGACTGCTCGAAAAGGTTATCCATCCTGCCCGAAGAAAATTAACGAATGTAGTAAACGTGTGAAATGGATGAAAATATTCATTTTCCACTCTTTTTATCATCATTTCCTTATTTACTTGTCTCATTCATATTGTCATATTTCAAATAAGGAAAGTAATGAAATCTACCCTTTTTTTACCCTTATTCTTAATCTCTGTATCGAACAGTAACACGACAATATCAATGGATCAGAGGGAGTATAACCAGTGTGATGCCATTTCTAATGGAATGATTACGTATATATATGAGATAGATCGATCTTATATATATGCTTGCACTAGTAAAATAGTAATTAAGTAGAGGATAGATAATGCCACTCATCTTCAACTGCCGCTTTTGAACGCAATTTTGTCGTGGTACAAGCTAAGTGATGTAAGAATTCGAGAGAGCTTCAGTTACAAGTTGAGGTGGTGGTGTTGTGGGAATATATAATTAAGCAGATAGAATCAATTCATAAATAAATGGAATCAAATCCTTAAAAGAGACACATGCGCAGAATTATGGAGGTTGGAATCTTACAGATTTAGGTACTAGTGTCAATATATGTTTAATTTCATTTAATTATGTGAAGAGACCAAGATCTGTAGGAGTAGAGTAGTATTAAGAGTGGAGATCGCGTCAGAATCACTTAGTAATATACTATGTTGATCTGAGAGAGAGACAAAGAGTTGGGGATTCCACGTCTGAATTAAATTACTGATAAACCTCCTTTTCTTTTTCCTTTTTATCTAAAAAAGGTAGCTAACTGATCTCCAAGTGATATATCGTGAGAACCCACATACGTACCAGGTATCGTCTCCTTTTGTATTATACCTAGTTAGGCGAGCAAACACGCATATAAGTGGAATCATATTCCGTTGAGTTATTCCTATATATTCCTCTCTCTATATATATTCTGTTCTATGGCATGGAATAATACATCACTATCAGAATTGGATTATTTTCTGGCTACTAATTAGCATCATCGTACTACTATTGTTATTGCTTCCACCCACACTCACCTACACTTACACATACACATATGCTTGTATATATATGGGCCTCCCAAGTCTTTGGATTGGCAACAACTGAGAGCTAAGCTAGCCCAATATTAATATTTGAGAGAGAGAGAGAGAGAGAGAGGGAGGAACATCTCATTCTCATTGTCATTGCACTTTCAGTTTCCTTTGCTTGCAATTACTGTTAATATACTACTAATTTCAGATTAAGGTATGATTCTCTAGCATCTGATTTTGTGTTACTTTCATTTACTCGCACTTGTTCCAAGTCAATTACTTTACCCGTCTCTTACTTTAATTTCTTGTATTATCTAATTAACTTATCTTTGACCCTTTCTAGTTTCTAATTCTTAGGATAACTTAGGCGGCCATCCAAATCATACTATATACGCTCATTCCAATTTCTTTAATTGATCCATTTCATAACTAATTAATTTTGCTATTTCACTTTCTTGGATAATCCTTTGAAAGTATGGAAAATAAATACTATCCACGTTCCACTCAATTTGTCTCTTTTTCCTTAAATGGACTGCTCATTCAATTAGTAATATTTTTTCCTTAAGTAAAAAGGGTATTTGATATAATTTTTGCCCAAAAAACTTTGATACGACACTTATTTAGGGACAAGAATTTTGGTAGCATGTGACACTTATATTAGAATGGGGAGAATAGTATATCTTGTATGTATGAATTCCTCAATTTTCTTTACATTTGGACATACTGTGGTCGGTCACACAAACTATTATTATGAAAATAAAAATATATCATAATTGAGAAAGCATAATGTGATTATTTCTATTTTAACAGTCAACTTTTCTTTGATGTGACCGAATAGTTTTATTGTAATAATAATAATCTAAAATTTGGCCCTAACCATTATACATTAAGTTACTAGTCTGTTTTCCAAAACACATAACGCGACAAACGTGTTTTAATTAATTAGTCTTGGCTTTGCGGCAAATGCCAATTTTTTTCTACCATATATCCATGACTAGACACTTGTAATATAGTTGACATGCATTTCTTATCGCTGCGTGGCAAACATGAGATGCACATGATTTGAATTTGAGCATTGCATCTAATTTAATTGAGTAAATCAGAGAGATGAGATTAATACAGTCTGGGATTCTTAGCATTACCATTATTAAATAGGTGGATCAAACCTCCATACTTGACCATTGTCAATATTTTAAGTATTCTCGTTTATCACGATAACCTGAAACTGGGCATTGGAAATTGGTGGCATCTTCTTAAAATAAAATCTCTCTCTCTCTCTCTCTCTCTCTCTCTCTCTCTCTAGCTCTAAGCTCAAGGTATAGTATTTGACCATCTTTACAAGCCAGCCAGCCAGCCAGCCAGCCAGCCAAACTGTATAATCCTTTAATTTGGAATGAATTAATATTGAAGAGAAGAAATGCCGCCACGTGATGAAAATTCGCCGATAAGATGACTAGATGATGATAAGACGTGATAATCTGACTTCATTATTTTTTCTTTTTTGTAATAGTTGGTGTGAGCTATGCTATATAATGTGACAAGTTGTGTGATTGTGTGATAAGTCTTTCTACTTCTTCTTCTTCTTCATCTTGTGCAGGTAGATAAAAGAGAATCATCATGAATGCTTTAGCTGCAACAAACAGAAACTTCAAGCTGGCGGCTCGGCTGCTGGGGCTCGACTCCAAGCTGGAGAGGAGCTTACTAATCCCTTTCAGAGAAATCAAGGTAACTATTTAGCAATACCATTAATATGGGAATGAATTGTGTTTGAAATAACTAGAAAAAAAATGAATGGATTAGGTGGAATGCACGATTCCGAAAGATGATGGAAGCTTGGCATCGTTCGTGGGGTTCAGGGTCCAGCACGATAATGCTCGAGGCCCCATGAAAGGAGGCATCCGATACCATCCGGAGGTGGAGCCCGACGAAGTGAACGCTCTGGCACAACTGATGACGTGGAAAACCGCAGTCGCCAACATCCCTTACGGAGGTGCTAAGGGGGGGATCGGATGCGACCCCTCCGAGCTCAGCATTTCCGAGCTGGAAAGGCTTACTAGAGTGTTCACTCAGAAGATACACGACCTCATTGGCGTGCACACCGATGTTCCCGCCCCGGACATGGGCACCGGCCCCCAGACTATGGCTTGGATACTTGACGAGTACTCCAAGTTCCACGGCTACTCCCCTGCAGTCGTCACAGGGAAGCCAATTGTAAGTATCTGGCCTCGTTGGTAAACCGCGTGTTTTTTTGCAGTAACAAAAAAAAGTAAAGTACTCCCTCTGTCCCCACTTAGGATTAGTGTGTGGGTCGAGTACAGATTTTTTTAAAAAATAGATAAATGTTTGTTAAGAATATTTTAAAAAAGATTATAAGCGTAAATATATTGAACTTTTAAGGGTAAAAATGTAAAAGACATGTCCTAAAAAATAAATACCATACTAACTTAGGACAGCTAAAAAATGAAAATAGCCATACTAACCTGGGATGGAGGAAGGACTCGATTATAACTTAATTTGTTGAGCAGGATCTAGGAGGATCACTAGGGAGGGACGCTGCTACCGGAAGAGGGGTGCTCTTCGCGACGGAAGCACTGCTGAAGGAGTACGGGAAGAGCATTGCAGGGCAGCGGGTGGTGATACAGGGGTTCGGAAATGTGGGGTCGTGGGCGGCTCAGCTGATCAGCGAACAAGGCGGGATCATCGTGGCCGTGAGCGACGTCACCGGGGCAATAAAGAACAGCAAAGGGATAGACGTGGCGGGAGTCGTGAAGCACGTGCAGCAGAATCGGGGGGTGAAGGGGTTCGGCGGTGGGGACGCCATCCATCCGGATTCGATCCTGGTGGAGGACTGCGACATCCTGATCCCCGCAGCGCTGGGCGGGGTGATAAACAAGGAGAACGCCGGGCACATCAGGGCGAAGTTCGTGATCGAGGCGGCGAATCACCCGACGGATCCGGAGGCGGACGAGATACTGGCGAAGAAGGGAGTGGTGGTGCTGCCGGACATATATTCCAACTCCGGGGGGGTGACGGTGAGCTACTTCGAGTGGGTGCAGAACATTCAGGGGTTCATGTGGGATGAGGAGAAGGTGAATGGGGAGCTGAAGAGGTACATGAACAGGGGATTTGCCGACGTGAAGGAGATGTGCAAGAGTCACGCTTGCGATCTCAGAATGGGGGCATTCAGCTTGGGCGTCAACCGCGTTGCCAGAGCCACGCTTCTCAGAGGCTGGGAAGCATGAAAAAACAACTCTCAACACACAAATCAAATAAACAGGCCTACGAGTGCTATGCTTTTTCATTTTTTTACTACTATTTTTGGTTTTTCTCCGTATATCGCCGCGTATTTTAAAACTTTCCATTTATATCTTCTAATTCAACAATTGTGATATCCTATTGCCAATTTATGTCGTGGCATTCTTTGTTATCTCTCTTGGATTTAGCATATATCAATTTAAATATATAAGGATCAAGTCATATAAAAATTAATTCTAGTGTGAGAACGTGAGGACCTGCTTAAATAAATACGTAGTTATGCTTAAATCAATATATTGTCATGCTTAATAAGATTATGTTTTTTAATATAAACATTATCTTTATATGATCTTTAGTTATGATTATTTCAAACATGAATTTATATAGATTTAAGTATGATTTTATGTAAGCATTAATGTTTATATAAAAAAAACATGAATCTTATTAAGTATATCAAAATATAAATTTAAGCATTATTACGAATTGGTTTAAGCACGTTCTCACATTCTTACACCAGGAAATATTTTTATACTAACTCATCCCTATATATGGTTTAAACACGTTCTCACGTTCTCACACCAGGAAATGTTTTTATACTAACTCATCCCTATATGGTGTGAAAACGTGAGAAATGCTTAAATTAATATGTAGTCATACTTAAATTTATAGATTGTCATGCTTAATAAGATCATGCTTTTTATGTAAATGTTAGTGCTTACATAAGATCATGCTTGAATCGATATATATCCATGTTTCAAATAATCACAATCATAGATCATACAAATATAATGTTTATATAAAAAGACATAAACATAATTAAACATGATAATATATTAATTTAAGTATAATTACAAAGTAATTTAAGCTTGTTCTCACGTTTTTATACTAGGATTGGTTTATATATATATATTAGTTAGATGTAATAAACCACTTTTTAGATTGTCGCATCTCATTAATTCAAGATAAGAATAAAGGATGTAATACAATTACACAATTTAAAAATAGAAGATCCGACCGGTGCAATCATATTCAATAAGCTCTATTATAAAATAAACATGTCATTTGTCTCTCTGAAATATAGTAATAAGCTAACACAATCAATAATTGGATACATACTATATCAACAAATCGGAGAAAAGAATAAGCATTTCACATTTTTATACCAAAAAATACCTTGTATTTTAATATTTATATTTTAATTAATACATCAAGGGTTTTACAATATTTTGTTTTTTGGTGATGTTACAAACTTACAAGGGGTTACCTAGCTAAAAGAAGGAGAGAAGGAGAGAGAAAACATGGGGATATAAATCTCCATTTTCCACGCCTTATTATTAATTTATGGCTGATTCTTGCGCAAAAAAATAAAAAAATAAATATAAATAAAAATATTATGGGTGATTCTGGTCAACTTCATAGCTTCCTTATGTGGGCTTAAGAGCGCTCAAACAAATAAAATAATGGCCCAAAACTATCATTAGAGCCCAAGAAGGGGTGCCTATATTAACTAACCCATGAAAGATCAGAAAATTAATCATTCCACGTTATTATACCAAAAAAAGTCCTCGTATTTTAATATTTATATTTTAATTAATTTATCAAGAATTTTATCTTATTAGTTTTTATTGTGATTTATGATATGGATGGAGGAGAAGGTGAGTATTTAATTATTTATTATGCACGCCGTTCCTGATGAACTAGTGCAGAAACGTGTATAAAATAATGGAGTAACACTGATTTCTTTAAATATATAATATGTTGGAGCAATATTCAAGTCAATATACGATATAGTTTAGCAAATTCCAAAATTACAACTAGGGGTGTTCGCGGTTTGGTTTGATACGGTTTGATATTAAATCCAAATCAAATCGTAAAATACGGTTTGGTAATTTTTTGGAACTAACCCAAACTGATAAAGTAGTAAAACCAAACCAAACCAAAATGTAATATACGGTTTGGTGCGGTTTGGTTTGCGATTTATCAATATTTTTTTATTTTCTTCGTAATAGAAATGAAGCGAATTAAATAAAGTTGTTGTCATGACCATATACATTTTTCTCTTTTGCTAGAATAAATATACTAGGAGTCTAGGATAACATTATTTAGCTAAATAGTAAATTATAGTAAAATAATTTCACATTCTCTACTTTTTTTTATCGAAACAACTTGAATTTGAAAAGTATATAGAAAAAAAGAAAACAAATAGAAATTCGTACCTTGTATTCAAAGGTGAAGATAAGCCACTGTAACAATTAATTGAAAATGTATAGTAGATTGTAGGATTTAATGATTCTAAATTGTATGATTTCGTTAATGAAATTTGTATAACACTCAAATATGACATGCAATCAAGAAATCTCTATTCTCTCACATAATAAATAAAATGATAATATTAATATCATTATATCAAATACGGTTTTTCGGTTTACGGTTTGATTTGGTTTGAATTTTCTTAAAAACCAAACCTAAACCATAAACCATAATTTTTGAAAATTCTAAACCAAACCATATTTCTTAAACCAAAAAACCAAACCAAACCGTATATTACGGTTTGGTTCGACTTGATTTACGGTTTAAACTAAACTTTGAACACCCCTAATGACAATCCGCACTCATCAATTTAGTTAAATAATCCAATAATTCATACACCGTTGCCAACCAGGGGAGATTTGAGATTTCGGTTCATAATCCCCTCTCTCTCTCTCTCTCTATTTATATGGTTAGGTTAGGTTTGTGTTACTTTGGTAGGGAGTTGTAGTCTGCAAATTAAACTTAATCCGCCAAAATTGCTCACATATGCGAGGACCGGCCTTTGTAATGTAATTTTGTCCTCTCTTATGTTGTTACCTCACCACACAATCAATCATCACTACTCTAAAACTTGTAATTAACAATAAAATATTAATGAAACTAAAGGCCAAAAAATTCTTGTTGCCTGCTTTAATTGATAAAAGAACAACATTGAAAATAATTAGAATTATAAACTACTCGGCCTTATCTTAATAACTAATCCCATGTCTGTCTCCTTAATTATAAGGTATGCTATTAATTAGTGTATGGTGAATATTGGTAGGGTTTATTGGTTTTATATTAAGAATGACAATGGATCAGATTTTACAAATACCCTTCTTTACCAAATTCTATGGGATGCATTTGAGATTGATTAAACTCTGTTTGTGCATTAACATGTTTGTACATTAATGTACTGTATTTTGTGCATCACGTAAGTGATATTATATTAGTTTTTATGGACTTATATAAAGATGAATTCCTACCCGATCCATACCCTATATATATATGTTAGATGAAAATTTACTAATTATATATTAATAATTTTACGATTTATTTCATTTCATCCTTTTGAATTGAAAATTCGCTTCTTGTGATCATTGGAAAGTAGTAATTTTTTCAGATTCTCTCTCCATTTCAGTCGCAGCCTTCACCTCTAGTCTGCAATTTTTTTTTGTTTGAGAAGAAAACAACAATTTTATTAAATCATGTAGCTTCGTTCATTAAAATTACAGCAATATCATGAGGAATATTGTTAATTCTTATGAAGCTTGGACCTTTAGCTAACCGATGAGCTACCAAATTACAAGTTCTTGGATATACTTGAATGATAAAACTTGCACCTGCTCTACCATTTTCAAAATGTCTTCTTTGATAATTTTACCGTACAAGTTCTTGGAATATTGTTAAGTGATAGTGTTTGACTATCACTTAGTACGTGCAACTTAGAGAGATTGTGCAGTAGGCCATATTCAATCCATGACGAATAACAATACACATCCAGTCTGCAATTTACTTCTATTTAAAAGTACCACGCACATACGATAATCTTCTTATTTTCTTACGTCTTTTTCCCCTAGCAGACACATACATATGGACAAACTTAATAATAATAATAATGATAAGTCTAAGCGATAATAATAATAGAAACACTTAACCTAATTAAATATGTATGAGAATTCAGAAATTAAATGAGCACAAGGATTAATGCAAACACATTGGAATGGTTTTGTTAGGAAATCGAATGCGAAATCAACGAAAAACAGAATACGAATCACACAAAGTTTTACGTGATTCACTCGTAAAGAGCTACATCCACAGGACAAAAGGCTTGCATCTTTTATTCACGATCTAGACTTCGATTACAAGATAATCTGCAAACTAGGATTTACAGTAGCAACGAACTTCTCTCTGAATTCTCTCTGCAAAACTCGTTGGAGAAGAAGGAATGAACTAGCCAAGGCAGTTATAACAGACTCCTCTCAAGATTCGATGGTAGCCGCACATCATCAACGGCTTAGATTCAAATTCAACGGCTCTCAACTAATTGCTATTAAGTCCCTCCGTATAAGTAAACTTTACAATATAGTCCTCCTTCTTCTAAAACATCTTCAACATGCATTTGAGCAGATTAAGCTCGACAGGTTTGATGACGAGGAACTGAAGGATGCACACACACACACAACTAATTAATGTTGTTAATTGGTGTACACTACAGTACTAATATATTTAGCCAAACTACAAGTTCAATTGGATGAGGAGGAATTCGCTAGATTTGATTGCACTAGATTAGATTATTGAAAAGAATACAAATTAAAGAGATGATGTAAGATTATTCAGTCCTATCTTTAAAGCCATACCATCAGACATAATGCGGTATGTAAACAAAATATAAGATACATGATTATTGTATAACAAATCATTGCTTAAGAGCGGAAAGGTCATGATAAATTAGGAATATTAAAATGTGATGTATACAAATACAAGTAATCGTAGAATTTAGGGTAGGTGGAATGCATTAAATTATACTAATGTTTTTGGCCATGGGGGAATTAAATTCAGTATACACATCCACCTACTGCCTAATTTATTAAATTAACTTGCTCTTGTCCCTACTTAGCCCAACACAAATATCTTTTCTAATTAGTCCTTTTGATTTTCCAATTACGAATTCCTTTTCTTCTATAAAATTTTTAGAAAAAGGCTTTAGACAATATATTATAATGCTGCATCATGCTGTTGGATGTAAATTTGGTGGAATAATAATATTGAAATAATTTCGTCGGTGATCCATCATCCATTCCCTCTATCGCATATATATGGACCAGTCTCCACATTTACTTGTCGTTATCAATATCTTTCCCAAATTTAATAACGCTCTTTCTTGTCTTACCACCTTGGTCCCTACGTGAATACCTTTCGTGAGTACCCTTTTCAATTCTCCATATAAATATGATTCTATTTAATTTTGATATCGTATATTATTTTAATATTTTAAAAATTATTATTAAAATCGTTAAATTTTGTAAAATAATAAAAATCAAATTTAAATTTGCTCATTTATTCATTTTTTAATGTTATATGTTAAAGAGGAAAAGAACAAATTGAATTTTGACTTTTATTAATTTTTAAATTTAAAAATCTTAATTATAAGTTCTAAGGTAATAGAATAAAGCACAATATAAAAAATTAAATAAAGTCATGTTAATATAAACAAATCGAGAGAAGTGCTTACGAAAAGTGCTCACAGAAAGTGTGTAAGCTCTCTATATAACTGTAGGAACCGACTTTTGAATGCCGGTTCGTGTGCCCACGATCCATTCCGGATGTCTAATAAGTACATACAAAATCCTTCCTAAGCATGCTCGTAAAGAAGTAGGAAACAAGAGATACCTGCGAACTAAGAGGTTAACGACTCCAGAGTTGATCTTCCGTTTGTTTTCCCACGACAGTACTCGATGTAGGATGGCTACAAGCTTCAAGTTCTCCCCTCCTATGGATGACTGCCGCCGCCTCTCTCCTCTCTCAGATTTCTGTCTCTTTTATTTTTACGTAAGTGACAAGTGAGGAGAATTAGCGGACTCCTTATTATTTATACTAGGTAATTAAATATCTAAATAATAAGCCTACTAACTAGATCCATCAAACAAAGCACGAAGGCTTAAATGGATCAATAATAGGCGACTGACCCCATAGAAAGCTAGGCCTTGGTTGGGCCAAACGAGGGTCTACTAGCTCGAATAAAGTATTGGTCTCCCAGTGCTCGATTTTCATATTCAACCCAAGAATATAAATCGAGACATAAGTATTAATTTATTCCACTAGAAAATTAATACTGAATTACCACTAAATTCGTTAGGTGAGTCAGGACTAGCATTTGACTTAATTAATCTTCGCGTTTAAGATATTCAAAATCCATTAATCAATTAATTCCTCTGACGGTCATTAATTAATTAATCGGTCATTTAATTATAAACGACATCTCGAGTGCTACCACTTAACTTATTATCGTATCAGAACTAATTCTACCTGCAGGGTTTAATACGATAAACTTATTAAGTTCCTCGAGAGGATGTTATAAGCCTATTATTAGCAGGACACAGATCCTTATTGCAATTCAATCGCTTGTCAAATAACAATCGCTATCACCCAAGATATCAAGTATATTGAGCTTTAGACAGAGCTCTCACCCTTGATAAATCAAAGCAATAGACAATCAATCATTCACACCGATTAATTCAATTAAGGTCAAAATCATTTAAGTCACCGAGATCTTGATTCTTACCTAGTCAGAATATAAGAATACATCTCACTGTGATTTGTTCAATACATAAATGTACTAGCATAAATAAATAGCCAAGACAAACTATTTTTCATTTATGCTACAGTCTAAACCAACAACTCGTCCGAAGTTGTTTCAACTGTGAACACGACTTCTATCTCAACTTTACCGATTATAAAATTTTATGTGATAAACCACACACCATATAATCTAGGTTTGAGATAATCGGACTATAATATGATTACACAATAATAATATTTCAAATAAAAAAATAAAATAAATACAAGATATCAAATATATACAAACATAAAAGACTTGCTTTTAGTATACAACCCTTCAATAACATTTTAGTGTACTAACAAAAGGTGTAAATTCCAGCCATCACATTGTTGATTCGTTGCACGTGGGGATGCATGAGCAATATTTATCTCTGCTTTGACATTTCCTTAAACTTTGACAGCTTTACTTCTACACATTTTAAAAGCGATATATATAGACTATTTTTCAACAGCTAATTAGAGAGAGCTCACCGTATTCTAAATGTATGCAAAGATGGCATTTTGACTACTGACTATTACGTGTTGCCATATAATTATTAATAACGTAAATTATGATATATATCTAGAGAGAGAGAAGTTGCTTCGACTGTGAATCTATTAGATTTTTGGTCCTTCAAAAAAAAAAAACATGATCATTAATGATGATGTGCAAGTACAATCATCCTAATAAATTACAGTACTATTTAATCTGTTTTGTGTATATGACTGACTGCATGCCTAACGAAACTACATTATGGCGGTGGGGGGGCCTGTGCCCAACTTCCCGCCCCCTCCCCCCCTTATTCAAGAATTCTATTTTACATTTAGTTAAAATAATAAAGGTGTGCATTACTGTATAAAATAACATCACAAAATAATATAATTAAGGTCAAATTATATAAAAATACCCGACATTTTTCCAAATTCTGGACTTATGACAAACCTTTTAATTTTAGCAAAAAAAATATCCACCTTTTAATTATTCTTAATCTTCATCCGAATTCAATTTGGGGGTAAAATTAACGATGACATGTCCAATTAATAGTGACGTGGCGTTCAAAACGACGTCGTTTTGATTTAAGAATTAAAAGAAAATTACACCTCATTTCCACTTCATCTACTTCCCCTTCCCCTCTCTCTCTCTCTCTCTCTCTCTCTCCGACGACATCTTCTCCTCCACCACGACGAGGTCGCCTTTATCGACGCCTCCACCGGCCGCTGGTGGTGAAGGTTTGCGTTTCTCGAATTGGGTGCAATTCAGAGGAAGATCTCAGGGATGAGGAAACTAGGGTTTCGCTTTCCTCGGCGGCGGCGGCGGCGGCGCCACCTTCGCTGCTGAACCAACCGCTGTCGGCCGAGAAAGTGCTCAGCCCCCCACTTCCTCCCCCTCCTCTACTTGTTCCTCGCCCCCCACTTCCTCCCCCATC
Source organism: Schizonepeta tenuifolia (assembly GCA_029490685.1). Classification (NCBI taxonomy): domain Eukaryota; kingdom Viridiplantae; phylum Streptophyta; class Magnoliopsida; order Lamiales; family Lamiaceae; genus Schizonepeta; species Schizonepeta tenuifolia. Next base: position 5,752,995 of record CM055958.1, read on the forward strand.
GCCAAATCGCCATCTCCCCCTCCCGACGAGCTCGACGACCTGGCTCTCTTCCACAAGGCCATCGCCAGCTCTATCTCCAGCTCCACGCCGACCCCCTCTCCAATATATCGGCCCCCTCCGCGGCGTCTTCAGCTCCACGCCGACCCCCAGCTCCATCGCCAGCTCCATCTCTGCCGCCTCCTTGCCATCGCCCTGCTTGAATTGGACATGAAATTATGGGGAATGGGCGGAAGGCGGTAGAGGTGTCAAATCTGGGCGGCGGCGAACTCGCCGGATTTCGAAGGAGAGTTTCGATTGGGGGCTAGGGTTCTGAATTTGGGGCTTTCTTGTTTCAGAGAGATAGAGTCGAGAGGGAGTGGATGTGACGACAGTGGTGACGGCGGTGATGTGAAGGCGGTGACGGCGGCCGGCGAAGCACAGAGAGAGAGCAGTTGAGTGTGTGTGCGCGTCGTGATTTAGTGTGTGTGCAGCGGAGGAGAGGAGGAGAGGAGGAGGGGTTGGGCGAGAGAGAGAGAGAGAGAGAGAGAGAGAGGTGAAGGTGAAGGGGATGATGAGGTGGAATGACATGTAATTTTTTTTTTGGTTTTTTTAATTCTTAATCAAAACAACGTCGTTTTGAATGCCACGTCGATTTAAATTGCACACATCATCATATTTTTTCCCCCAAATTGGATTCGGAAAAAGATTGCAACAAATTAAAAGGTTGCTATTTTTTTGCTGAAATTAAAAAATTTGTAATAAGTTCAGAATTTGAAAATTAATTGTGATTTTTATCAAAATATATATTATTGCCGCTGTTGCGTTAGAGTATATACACAATATATACCGCCGGTCCTTTGCAATTAGAGTCTAAAAAAGTATTTTAAAGATAAATGATCCTTGTTTCTTGAGGAAAATATAAGAAAAATTCGAACCAGACCACATCACCCCGTAACATAACAGTTATCCCTTCTATAACAGATGAATTGAATGCATGCTTAGCTTAAGTGGGTCTGAGTGATAAAAAGTAAATAAATATAAAGTTGGTGGATCGGTCGGAGGTCCCCTACACTACAATATTGGCCGCCTTAATTACTAGAAAAATATCCACTCAAACACTCAAGGATATGTACACACACATTTGTGCTAAGTACCTAATACTTTCCTCGTCCCGTTCATCTTGAGCTTCTTTCTATATTGGACGTCCCATTCATCTTGTTATTTTCTTAAAAATGTAACAATTAACTGTTCAATCTATATACTCCCTCCGTCCCGTTCAATAAGTACCATTTGGAATGAGCACAGAGATTAAGAAAAAGAAAGTTAGATGATAAAGAGTGTGATTAAAGTAGTATTTTATTGTTGATGTTAAAGTGGGTTGAGTGAAAAAATACTGTACAATAAAGTAAACAACGGTATTCACGTTTGAGTGTGACATAAATTGGGTTTTAATGTATTAATCTCAGTACCGAACAATATAGACTCAAGATGGGCGGCACATATGAAGTATTAATTACGGCCGCCTTCTCCTCTAAATTTCATCTTTAATCTCATTTAAGATGACACATATATTAAGAAGAAAATAGTATAAAGTGGTTAAAATAGCAAGACCTACAACTTTGTAAGCTAGCTAGAGAGTATATTGTGATTATTTCCATATTAAGTTTGTGTCATCTTAGATAAGAAATCTCAAAATGTAAAACGTGTGTAAAGAAGGATTCCTCTGGTCTCTCCCTTGCTTTGCTATTGCTACTCATCATCTAGTTAGCTTTAGTTTGAATTCAATTCAACCTCACCTCAATCTTTAGCTAGCTAGGCGGGTAAATTTTTTCTATTTCAAATTTGATTGTTTCTTCTTTTGAAAAAGGTAGACAATTTATATATGTAGCTAGCTAAAGTTTTACATTTGTTTTTTAATAAAATGAATAATGAAGGTATGATGAAAATAAAGGGTTAATTGTACATAAATTCATACCATTTCACCAAATTCTCAAATTGCACACAAATTTAAAAATATGTTTCTAAAATACATAATGTTTTAATTTTTGGTAATTTTACTCCGATGCCCATTTTTGGCAAAACTAAATCCCGCGTGGCACCCGAACTTGTCACGCTAGACTCGCCGGACGGCCAACGCGACAACATCATTTTAGTGCATAAAGGAAACAACATTGTTTTAGAGAAAGGAACATTGTGTTCTCCATTGTGAAAGAGCATAAAACGATGTTGTTTCCTTAATGCGCTAAATTGACGTTGCCATGTTGGCGTTCGGCGAATCCAGTGTGACAAGTGCGGGTACTACGTGGGATTTAATTTAGGCTAAAATGGGCACTAAAGTAAAATTGACGAAAATTGAAATGCTGGGTATTTTAGAAACATAATTTTTAAATTTGTATGCAATTTGAGAAATTGATAAAAGGTTATGAATTTAAGTGCAATTAACCGTAAAATAAAATGCAAAGAAGGGGTAAAATGGAAATGTCGGCACAAGGTAGGCGAGGCATCATCCATCCATCTTATGCAAATAGATCGAGGAATTGAAAGGACGTACGGGCCATGCATGATCTTAGGTATTAGGACCTACTTGGATTTTCAATTGACCACTTTTACTATTATATCTCTATATATTCTCACTTTTCTCAATTAACTAAAGTAACGGTTCCCCCTCAATAGATAATAAATAATTAATGATAACAACAGGTTTAATTTCGAGGGAACAATTCACAATATTTAATTGTATGTATAGTTCAAGGTAAAAATCAAACTCGTGCATCGCCAACCAGATTAAATGGGATCGATTAAGGATAAATAAGGGGCAATTAGAGTTTATTAGATCTTAATTAAAATTTATTAATCAAACTTCAACTAAAAATATTAATGTCCAATTAGAATTTATAATTTCGAACTACTCCTTTCGTCCAATGAAATTAATCACTTTCTTCGGGAATGTCTCTTATGTATAGTCCATTCATTTTCTTAATCGGAATTGTATCAAAACATATTCTTGTAGTAAATAAGGTAAAATATAACAATTGCATATAGATTATGTTTGTCAAATGAAATTGAGTGTATTTTGTTAATATGTGCGAGAGTTGAAGGGTCTAATTTTCTGAGACAGACCGAAGCATGATTTAATAAAATTAATAATTAAGGTGGTGGACCGCACCGTGAGGCACGGCAGTCCACCCCATAATTAATGTTGAGTTTGTTAAGAATTAGATTAGGTATAGCAGTGATGAATGTGGAGACTGGAGATCGTAGTTAATTACTTGATGTCACTTGATTATTATCTAAGTTGGCATGCGTAATTCCACCGTTAATTTAATTAATTTCGCCGCAGTTAGTGGTGCAGCATGACCACAATTGGTGTGAACTTGATTGATTATTCCCGTAACACAAAAGCATAAAGGAATAAGTAGTGTTGATGACATGGTTTGCCACCACCGCACACCAACCGCAACTTTTTCATTTTCGGGGAGAGAGAGAAAGAAGAAAAGTTGGTTTTGTGTTTGAATTTGAAAACGGCACCGGCATGGCATAATGTATGAGTTACTTAGAAGTTGAAAGATTTACCCGCGCGATAGTTGTGGTCCTTGTTGTTGTTGTCGTCGTCCCTCTTCATCTCTCTCTTCTGCTTAATCTTGTGTGATGGCAAATTCTTGTGTGAGACTCGTCTCATATTATGAGACTGGGTTGGACCCGAGTTGACCTGATCAAACTGTTAACTTTTTTTTCTTTCATTTTTTCTTCAATTATTTTTTAATTTCAAGATTAATCTTCTCCTTTTTTGGTTTGCCTATTCGTTTTTATGTTTGATGCTTCTTCTTTGATTGAGATTCGAGCGAGGGGGAGTTGAAGGTCTTGGAGTGAGCCGAAAAATCCAAATTGTTGCCCGGAGTCGGGAAACAAAATCTGTAAAAAAAAAAAGAAAAATTCAAAATAAAAAAGACGCGTGTACAACATGCGCCGCGCGTGAGAGGCTGATGTGTGCAGTCCATGCACGGTCTGACAAAGTGAGATGCGTCGCACGAGAGACAAACTCACAAATGATTAGTTTAGGTCATGAATTTTTAAATATAGTTTATACCACATTAACGCATACAAACAAGAAGAGATTAAAGAAAAAGAAGACATACAAAAAGGAAAACAAAATGCATCTTCAATAGATAAATAGATAAATTATACTAATAGATGTCCCCGCCCCCACTCACCGCACGACCTTCTCTTTCCTTCCCTCCTTCCTACATTCAATTATACTTACAATTTAACAAATCAAATCAAAGGCCTAACTAATTCTATATAGTATATATATACTCCCCAATCTCTCCTCTCATTTAATCAATCCCTAGCTAATTCTCCCTCATTCACTACTCTCCTCCTTCTTCTTCTTGTTCTAAATTCTAATCTAATTCAAATAATATCAATATTTTTCTTGTACCGTACACTACTACACTATACTTAAGAGTAAATATGGCAGCAGCAGCAGTAGATGAATATGAATATCCCATGCAGCTCCAAGACAAACTCACCAACGAAATATTCTCCATTCTCGAGAACAAATTCCTCTTCGGCACCACTACCGATACCGATACCCTCGCTGCTTCTGCCGGAAAAGTGAGGATTCTCAGCATCGACGCCGGCGACGCCATCCTCGCCGCCAACACCCTCGTCCACCTCCAATCCATCCTCAGAGCCAAGTCCGGCAACCCCGGCGCCGAGATTGCCGATTTCTTCGACGTCGTGGCGGGGTCCGGCGCCGGGGGTGTCCTGGCCGGGCTCCTCTTCACGCGCGGCAAGGACGGCGCCCCCATCATGACGGCGGAGCAGTCTCTCAAGTTCCTCCTCGACAACCGCCGCAGCCTCCTGAACAGCTGTTCCTCGCCGCCGGCGTTGTTGGGAGTGTTGGGGAGGAGGTCCAGGGCCGGGAAGGCGCTGAAGAAAGTGTTCGGGGATCTGACGCTGAGAGACACGGCGAAAGGCGTGCTGATCCCCTGCTACGACCTCCGGAGCGGCGCGCCGCTGCTGTTCTCGCGCGCCGACGCGCTGGAGATGGACGCGTGCGATTTCCCCATGGCGGGCGTGTGCGAGGCGACGCTGGCCGACCGCGGCGGCGTGCAGCTGAAGTCGAGCGACGGGAGCAGGAAGATCGCGGCGGTGGGCGGCCGGGTGGGGATGAGCAATCCCACGGCCGCCGCCATCACCCACGTCCTCAATAATAAGCAAGAATTCCCGCTCTGCAACTCCCTGCAAGATTTGCTGGTCCTCTCCCTCGCCGATGGGGACTTGGACTTCAATTCCAATCCCGCCAAAATTGCTGCTCAAGGGGCTGCCGACATGGTAATTATTTTGATTTTTTTCCCTTTCGAATAAGTGTCACTTTTAAAAATTTGAAAGTAAAATTATGTCATTCTTCTTATTTTAATTCTTTTAAAATTAGATTATTCATTAAATATATATACGTGTATGGTGATAATTAATTAACAAGGTTACAACGGTAAATTCCTCTATTTCTTACTCTCTCCGACCCACTCATATTGTTAATCTATTCTTATTTAGCTATTCCACTCATATTGTTATCTTTCAAATAAGGAAAGTTTTAACCCGTCAAAATCCTCCAAAAGTAATGGGACCTACCAACTTTCTATTTTTTACCCTTATTCTTAATTTCCATGCTAAACATTAACATAATACTTTCAGTGTGGCGGAGAGAGTAGTATGTATAATTTGACAGCAGATGACATGAGATGCACTTAAAGAAAAACGGAGGGAGCATATAATAACTAATTAATTAATACTTGAAATGAATTTGAAAATATATTAGTGCACACCGGTATTGAAATTGAATACTATTTTTGTATTTATATTATTATATACGTTGTAGGTGGATCAAGCTGTATCAATGGCATTTGGTGAGTCAAGGAGTAAGTACGTCCGAGTGCAGGGATATGGGAATGGAGGGAAGATGAGTGGCGGAGCGGCGGCGATGTTGAGGAAAGCGGAGGAAATGTTGGGAGAGAAGAGTGTGGAATCGGTGTTATTCAAAGGGAAGAAAGTGGTGGAGTTGAGAAACATGGAGAAAGTGGAGATGTTTGGAGGGGAAATGATAAAAGAGGAAGAGAGAAGAAAGAAGGCCATTTTGCCGACGGTGTTGCTCAAGAACTCCAACTCAACCAATTCGCCCAGATCTTCTTCAGCCACCACGCTATCCACTCTCTCTTCTAATTAACTTCAATATTACTAGTACAATTTATTTTCTTTCCTTTTCTTTTTTATATAATCTACTTAGCTAGACGTATATATATAGTATTTGGTTTGGGTGGGGTGGCTAATAATTAATACATTAATTAGCCAGCCAGAGGAGAGGATATGTCTATGTGTATTGAAAACAAGTAGTAGTATAGTATAGTATAGGTGAGTTTTTTTTTGTATTTTGGTTTGTTGCTGCCACTGCCAGTCGGTAGACATCCGAGTTGGTGCAGAAGGAGAGCTCCCTAATTAAATTATTATCTATCCCATACACTAAAATGTACACATATAATATGTATGTATGATTTGCCCACCGTCTCTCTCTCTCTCTCTCTCTCTCTCTCTCTCTCTCTCTCTCTCTCTCTCTCTCTATATATATATATGTTTTTTGTGCCGAAAAATAATGTTACATACTTACATGATAATAGTGACCACATTGACGGAAATTGTTGTTTTTATCACTTTTTTTTTTTTTTTTTTTTTTTTTTTTTTACTGAATTGCTATTTTAACAATTAATTGCATAACGCCATCAATATTGTAGTTTATTGTTATTCAAAAACTAGTCTTAATTCCCCAATCACAACTAATAAACAAATTAATTGCATATAATCAACAAGCATAACATGCCCAATGAAGTGTGATTAATTTTACAATAGTAATGCAGATAATCAACAAAATTGTAATCTCTTAACAATCAAATATGATCTTTTATAAATAAAGGAAAAAGGAAAACATCTATATACCTATATAAAAAGTGTCTTGTTGAAAACTTTTGATTTGCCTATAATACCCTTGTTAATTAATATATATATTATATTATCATTAGATATATATTATAATTATATATAATTGTATATATTCTAGATTAGATCTCATTGACCACGAGATATATATCTCAAGTATTTGAAAATTTGATTAGGCCAAACGCATTAATAAACAAATATTGTTATTAAATATTATTTAATATTAACACAAATTTGTAGCTTTTCTTCTAGAGTATGTACACTTATTTACTTTGAATTTTCGAGCCCTTTAAGTATAGAATTTAATTATTTTTATTTTTACTTCTTATTTAGAGAAGCACTATATGACACAGAATTATGATTATGAGATAACCTTCTTATATAATGTTCTTAAAATTTCAATATATTTGTGGTGCATAAATCCTCCTTGCATCATAAATGTACATTTTCTTTTCTTTTTGACGTGGCTTACAGGAGTTGGCCAAATCTTTTGCCTCCTGCGCACATGCATATCAAAGAAAAATCCGGATTGGTGAGAAATTGTCCGTGTATTATCACAAAATCTTATTGTTAATTTCTTACATCTGTGCTAACATGCTAACAATTAAATTATGTCATTGCTTTTCATGAATATTTTACGAATATTCAAACGCCGCTGTTTATAATTGAGTCAGGTTTTGATCTATTTCAAGTATGGTCATTCTTTTATGAACGTATAAGATTATTCAAATAAAAATAGAACAAAAATAATTAATTAATTTAATTAACATACCTATATTTAATAATAAAAAATTTGTGGATTGATATATCAATTCAAATTTGAATAAGAGAATACCTATATTTAATTAAAAAATAATTAGGTTGATCTAACCCAATCCAAATTTGAAATAATAAAATATCTATATTTAATAATAAAAAATTGTGGATTGTTCTATCTCAATTAAAATCAAATCTTGTAAAGATAATAAAATAAAATTCATAATAGAAAATTATAACTATGAAAAAAACGAGATCCATATTACAAATCAGACCAGCATATGACGAGATTCAGCCGATGATCAAATCGCAAGTATTGCAACTTAGTTTTAATATTCTTTTAAATAGTAAAACAAGCTAAATTATTAATTATATGTTGTGTTTTGTACAGTTGTTATGATATTTATGACCCATTGAAAATTGCTATGTAAGCAATGACACAAAGAATAACTCGTGCAAAGGAAGTAACTTTTAAAGATTTTATTGAAACACAACTAACATATGAGGTAATCTCTTTATTCTTTATTGATGAATTTATATTTAGTATATTTTTTCTCTAACTCTTAATTGTATGATTAAGGTATTTAAAGAGTTTAAAAGTTAAAAAAATACGATTTTTCATAAGTAAAATAAACACAATGAAGTTTAAGGGCATTTAGTGCCAATAAGATAATATAGAGTTTTTTTAGGCCCGTAACTTTGGGCAAGTTGCAATAGAAGGACAAATTTTGACGGACTTGTAATTTTAGGACAATATTTAAAAAATTCGGCAATTGAAGGACAAATTTAAGCCCGATTGGGCCAAATTACACAATTTTCTCAGTCCAGTGCCTACGTGGACTTTACATAAGCAAGAAAAATGAATTTGTCAGGCATTACCGCGATATAAATCAAAATTTATATCGTATTGTTGAATATTTAGCTTAAACTTATAGCCATTTTATGAGATTAATTTGGTCATATTTGGAAACTAGATAATGTGGAAAATATTCTACTTTTGAAATTGAAACGTACTATGTGTCAGCTTAATCTTATTTACCTTACCATAAATCGTTAATTTTTTATATTATTTTTTGATACAGTTTGGATCTTACTTCAAATTAATCAAGTTGGACACATGTGTATTTGTTAAATAGTTTTTGTTGGCCATGTTGGAGGTTTAATGGTTTGTGTTGATTACTTCCCCCGTCCCGCTACACTTGTCCTAATTTTTTTGGCATGGAAATTAAGGAGAAAACATTTAGGGAGAAACAATGTATTCAGTTGAGTTATTAAAGTGAAATAAAATGGGTAGAGAGAGAAAGTGAATAGTAAAATAAAGTGAGTACAAATAGTAAAATAAAGTGGCTAGAGAGAGTGAATAGTGAATGACACAGAAAATGAGGAGAAAAATAAGTTGAAAAGTGTAAAGTGGACTAATTAGTAAAACTAATTGGATCATAATTTCTTTAATTATTTCCCCAAAAAGGAACTAGGACAAATATAACGGGACGCCCAAAGAGAAAAGTAGGATAAGTGTAGCGGGACGGAAGGAGTACGAGACTCCATAATCTAGCCACGTAGCCATCGGGCCGCTTAAATCACACCATGTGAAAAAAATGTGTAATTTAGTCCAATCGGACACAAATTTGTCCTTCAATTGCCAATTTTTTTTAAATATTGTTCTACAATTGTAAGCCTGCAAAAAATTGTCTTTCTATTACAACTTGCTCAAAGTTACGGGCCTTAAAAAACTCTATACTCCAATAAGCTTAAACATTTAAAATAGTTGTAATTAATTAAGAATTAGTGAATTTACTCCATCCGATTTTCTTATTTTGTATATATTTTGATTTTCTTTTTCTTATCTCTTAATTGTGGGTAAATATTATTACATTTTCCCACTTCGCCTTTTAATTTTTTTGTAATATGCTAATCAGTTGTATGTAAATATTCATGTTGGTAATTAATAAGATTAGATAGGTAATTTTATCTATTTAATTTGAAGGCATGGAATATTTAAAGAAGAATGGAGGGAGATTGTATGAATTAGTGAATTTACACCGTCCACAAAATTGTAAGGAGTTTTTATGGCACGGATTTTGATAAATGTGTCGTAGATTTTAAGTGAGTGGAGAAAAAGACTCACCATTGTGAGTAGAGAAAGAGATAAAAAGTAAGATAGTAGATAGGGTTATGTCCTAAAATGAAAAAAAAGAAAAAGAAAAAACAAGCTACAATCTTTGTGGATGGACGGAAAAGGAAACTAGCTACGATCTTCATTGGCGGAGAGACTAAGAGCTTTCTACTTACAATTTTGAATTATATATATCGAGTGAGTTCTTATTTTATATTCACACACTCCACCATTTTTTTAGTCTATGATATGATTTTATGATTTCTGCAAAAAAGTGCAACAAATCGTGCCTAAAGAGTGTTGGAGTTATAGTATGCGGAAAGTGTTGAGACGATCCCTTTAAGTACTTATTACAATTAAAATAAATAATTTATTTACCTAACGAGAAAAAAATTCATTATTTTATGCAATTTCATATATAGACTCACCGTAAATGTTAAATATGACGACTATAGTGCTCACATCACGTAGTTTGACTGTATGTAGGATGCATTATAGATGTGTATATTTCGTCAATCAGTGGGGTAAATTGTAAATTAATAATAATAAGGTTATTTAAAATAGTTAATACTATTATGTAGTTTTAACAAAATTAATTTTCGAAGAGTGAAAATGAATCTACATACTTTTGGGCTTTGAGAATCCAAACACCAATTGAAATGCTATTTATGACAACTCTCAAGTCTGTCAACTTTAATGTAGGGGAGCTCTGGATATTATAGTGAATGGAATGAAGAGGATAGAATTTGTGTATAAGATTGATGTTCTATGGATTGAAGAGACAAATTCAACTCAAAGCGAAGATGGAAGAACCAGTGGAAAATCCTAAGAAGCCTAGAGTAAGATAAGAAAAGAAAATTAGCTACGGAGTTGCAGCCTATCGAAGGACAAGATCAGAAAAAAAAATCATGAGGAAGAAGATTGAAGACTACATTGAGATTCCAAGACATGATGGTTAACTGTCGTCGGCCAAAGTTATCTCAAAAAGCAAATGAAGAAAACACCTAACAATCATCAAGATCAAATGAGAAAAAATATAAAATGATCAGAGATTCAATACCTTAGTTTTTTACTCGTTTTTCTTTATAAGAACAATAGGTGTTCATTTTCTTTTCATTTTACATATAATACTATTTCATTCCATAAAATTTAAAGAATTACAGGAAGAAGATTGAAGATTGCATTGAAATTCCAAGTGATGATCAACTAACTGCACTTGGACAAAGTTATCTAAAAAAGACAAAGGAAGAAAACACCTACTCCAAGCATCAAGATAAAAAACAGATATAAAATGAACAAAGATTCGATATTGGCCTTAATTTTTGACTCATGTTTCTTTGAAGAAGAATAGGTTTTAACTTTTTTTTTTTTTCATTTATATGTAACACTACTTCTTCATAAATGTATTGAATTAGCAATAATTAAACACTACTTTGATAATATTTTAAAATTGTAATATTTTTCCCTTGTATTGAAAAAAATGAAAAAAAAAAAATTGCTATCGCACTTGCGTTGCACGTGCGAATTCTGCTAGTAATATAAAAAGAGTCGAGAAGTAACAAATTTCGACGCAACATGGCCACCTTCACCATAATCGTTATTTTCTCCGTCCCCCAAATAAGTATCCCGGGCCATCAAAAAATGTATATCAAGATAGTGATCAACAAAATGACACATTATACCCTGCATTGAAAATTGAAAAAGTAAACTTTCCACCTTTGAGTTGATAAAATATGATAATTTCGCCTGAATTGTGCATAGAAATCTACGATATGATACTTATCGGGGACAACGACTCGAAATACTCATTCAAAGACGAGCAGAATATTTTATATATGATGCTCAAGTAATTCGTGATCGCTGTTCTAGGTAGAACGAAGAATGAAGGAAAGTGAAGTATTGTTGGCGTCGCTCCTAATTTGAACAGCAAAGTAAAATAGTATATTTTCTTGGAATCGATTTCTTTTATCAGTCTATGACTCTTCATGGAAGCAGCCTTTTAAGGCTTACTTTCTTTGACCATCCCTCATTTCCAAACACACTGTGAATCGTCTTGTATATATCTGTATGCATGGATAGGTTTGTATCATAATTGCATACACATATCACAAAAAAGAAAAAGATTTTTACACATTCATTTGCATATAAACCTTCTATACCAAAGGGGACTTCAAGATTACCCACCCAAGGCTCTTCCATTTTTGGTGAGTGATTGTAGTTTATTTGATTTTAGATAATTAAGGAGAAGAGAAAAAATGGGTTATGATGTTTTTCCATAGTAAATTATATGCACTCTAATTTGGTTGAATCTTGTTGTTGACATGTAGTTATCAAACCTAATAATTGATGGGAATATCTGTCTCGTTACTTGTATCAGCTTGAGAAATATTCAATCAAACTAAGGAACTGTGAGCCTGTGAAACTAGTTCTTGGAACTTCACTTTCATTCAACTACTACTTGGTTGAGGATATTAGGAAATCAGAGGTTGATTTCTGTTGTTGATCATCATCTCCCTGACCCAGCTATAATGTTCTCTCCACGCCCCGTTAGCGAGCTTGATGCAGCTGCAGTCAAGATCCAGAAGGTGTACAAGAGCTACCGGACTAGGCAACACCTTGCTGATTGTGCAGTTGTTGTGGAGGAGCTATGGTTTGTTTCTTGATGACTTTAGATATTCATCTTTTCATCTTCTGTTTTTTGATCAGTTGGATTAATTTGGTCTTTCTTTACATGTGCAGGTGGAAGGCCTTGGACTTTGCAGCTTTGAAACGGAGCTCTGTGTCGTTCTTCAATGATGAGAAGCCGGAAACTGCTGTCTCGCGCTGGGCTAGAGTGCGTACCAGAGTAGCCAAGGTTGGATTCGGATATGCAACTGAACTGACATCTTGATTCTTTGATAAACTTTTCTTTATGTGTTTAGATCATTATTTCTAATTGTTTGAATGTTTGCAGGTGGGAAAGGGATTGTCTAAGGATGAAAAGGATAAAAAACTGGCACTTCAGCTCTGGCTTGAAGATGTAAGTCTTGACATCTATCAAGTTCATTTCTTTTCTTGAGTACAAGTTTTGTTCAATTTGATTTTATCAAATTCTTATCTGTTTTTGTAAAATTGATGCTTTGGATAGATATATATAGAGTAAATATATGCATGAACATTGAATGCATAACTTGCATTCAAATAGAGTGTGATTCCCATGTCATTATGTAATGTGAGTTAGGTTTCTGATTTTTCAAGTGATATGCAGATTGATCCACACCATCGTGATGGACACAACTTGCATCTTTACTACGACGTGTGGTTAAAGAGTGAAAGCGCGCAGCCTTTCTTCTACTGGTTGGATGTTGGAGACGGCAAGGAAGTGAATCTTGAGAAATGCCCGAGGACCAATCTGCTACATATCAACCCTAGTTCGTAACCTGTCGATTATTTTATGTTTATTAATTTTAAAAATCACTACATTTTGTATCTTATTTCGACTGGAATTAAAGTTATGTTTTTTTTTCTATGTATTTAGTTTTAAAAATTATTTTGTATCTTATTTTGAAGTGTGTTGATTTTAGATGCAATTCATTGAAAGAAGTCTTCTGCGCAGTTGAAATCATAATACAAAAATAGACAAATGAGAGATTAAATTGATCCTCTTTATCCTTCTTTTCTCGTGTTTGGATCTGAATATAAGATCCGAACATTGAGGTTGATTGACACTTGTTGTTGCTAGATTTGTTATTGATGAGTTGTTATTCGAGATGCTGAATTTGCTATCGGTTATGATATGTAATTCTGCAGAATGACTGTGTTGGGGCATTAACATATCATGAATCTGTGATGGTGTAATTCTGCAGAACGACAGAGGAAAGCCTAAATTGCATTAGCACAATTGGTGCATTACGTAGGATGTGATATTGGATACTTCAAAAAAAAAAAATATGATAGTAGGACGATGAAGCGCCTTTGTGCTTTGCCTACATACACTGCCTACTGCCCCTTTAGAACGTCGTTGCATGATGTTACAAGAAGTCCCAAAGAGCCATGTATCGTACTTGAATCACTCTTCGTTTCAAGAATTGATGTTTTAAGCAGAGGAAGAATGGGTTCAATCATTCTATGGAAGGCCTCCACCATTCCTTGCAGTGAGGACTTATTCATCGACGTCGTCTCTAGCTTAAGCAGAAGCAGAAGATGTGTTTAGAAGAAACACAGTTTTGTAGATTAGAGACCCTTATAAATGTATATTATGATGAAATGTGAATATATCTAATGAGTGTTACTAAGCCATTCTCAGATGCAAAATGTGATACGAAATTGTCTAACTGTATATTCTTATTTTACATTCCTTTTTCCTTTTACCGACTGTTTTTTCTTGATCAAAGTTATTAAAGTGCAAAAGAACTCTTAAGATAGAAAACTATTCTTCTACCTTCGAAGGCCTCTTGTACTATCAGAATCCTATCATCTTAAACATGAAACATTTTTTTATAAAATTATAATATAGGCGATCAACGAGAAGACAATATCATAAAGAGCAGAAAAAAAAGTTTAGTTCTTCCAACAGAGTACGAGTACATATGATATGAGTATACAATTTCCCATAATAAAAATAACTAAATATTATATTTTAGTTTATAAAAGAAAATTGCTCCTTCCTTTTCATTTATAATAACCACTTTCTTTTTGGCACATGTATTAACGAAAAGAGGATTAGGCATAAACAGGAGTGTTTGGTGGAGTTTTATTGAATATTTTATTGTTGTAATAGTGTAATAAAATTGTTTTATTTTTTAATGAAAGTGTAATAATGTAATTGTGTAAAGTGTAATAAGGAAAAGTTATTTGGCTCAAAAAAAGAAACTGGCCAACCTTTGTGGGACTTCCAGAAAAGGAATACTCGCCGTCGTTCGTGGGAGTTATTTTCGATGTATATTTTCGATTTGTGTTCGTGACTTGGTACTATTGGTACAAATGAGATTTCGTTCGTACCAATTGTACCAACAACACTTTGGAATATATGAGATTAATAATGAAAATACCAACTAGATAATTTATGACTATAAATTAACTCTGTTACTGCAGAAACTTAGCACATATAATAACACAGATTATAACGAGTGAGCTAAGTAAAGTGACACACAGAATGGTAACCCAGTTCGGTTAAACAACCTACGTCTGGGGGCCACGCCCAAGAGAGAACAATTCACTATCGAAAGTCGAAGTTACAGGATCTTACACATATGGTCTTTCACTTTATGAAATCTCATCACTCACACCCTTCCCGATCTACGTGAACTGTGATTGCAAACGCCTACCAACAACACTTTGGAATATATGAGATTAATAATGAAAATACCAACTAGATAATTTATGACTATAAATTAACTCTGTTACTGCAGAAACTTAGCACATATAATAACACAGATTATAACGAGTGAGCTAAGTAAAGTGACACACAGAATGGTAACCCAGTTCGGTTAAACAACCTACGTCTGGGGGCCACGCCCAAGAGAGAACAATTCACTATTGAAAGTCGAAGTTACAGGATCTTACACATATGGTCTTCCACTTTATGAAATCTCACCACTCACACCCTTCCCGATCTACGTGAACTGTGATTGCAAACGCCGCACCCTTACAATCTAGGTTCGAATAACAATTCAACACTCAACCCTCTTTCAAGTGTTTGTTTAATGAATTAAACACTCTCAAGATTACAAATCAACACTCATTCACGAAATAGTGTTAAAGCTATAAATAATAAAAATAGCTATCTCTGCGGCAGCCTCCAACTTGTGTTGATGTCGATATATATAGGTCTTGAGAAACCCTAGATCATATCTCCATCTATTTGCCCTAGTTTCCTTATGCATGAAAACTCTTCCTTGTTGGATACGTGCCTTGTGGAACAAGTGGAATAATCGGATATATTCGCCCAAAGATATCTTCTCCGTATCTAACTGGATAAGGTAAGAAACCTCCGCAGAATCCGCCCAGTTATGGAAAGAAATCTTTCATGCTGTTCCACTTCCAAGTAGCTCAGACTGAAGCGCAGTCACCAGACTCTGTGTTTCACACAACTTAAAACACTCCAGTCCATCTTGCTTCTACATAAATTTGTCAATCTTCAATGAGCCACCTGTTCAAATCTAACAATCTCCCCCTTTGGCATTTATGTAGACAAAACAATCATCCAAAAATTAGAACGAAAATCAGAGTATGCATCTTCATACTAGACTTCGATCATGACAACACATATGAAGATCTTGATGAAGCTCCCCTTAACCCGAAATAGGGGTTTAAGCAAAACAACCTCTTTGATCACAACTCCCCCTTGAACTAATACTGGGGCAAACGAACTGGGATCAGTGCTTGGAACATAACTCCCCATTAACTCAAACATAGGAAGAACTTCAAACTTCAGTAACTAAGGTGAAATAAACACCTTGCAGCAGCGGAATACATCAACAAAAGAAATAGAAAAATAAATGCCATTCTTCCATTACTACTCCCCCTTTTTGTCTCACATGAATGACAAAATGACAAAAGGAGGTAAATAAAACCAACAACTAAACAGAAGAGGATTGGGAACCATCCTTCTTGTGGCGTTTGGCACCACGTGCCACGCTATCTTCCTCTGAGTCTTCCTTAGCTTCAGACTCTTCTCCAGCATCTTCTTCAGTTTCCTCATCTTCATCTCCATAATCCTCTTCATCTTCCTGATCATCATCAAATTCTGCTTCAGCGTCAGTTGGCTCAGTCTCTGACTCAGCATTCTTCATTCCAGAAGGTCCCACCATCTCAGATTGAGATTGAAAATTGAAATCATGAAGAATAGCAGCTATGGAGTCTTGTCTCATCTGCAGAGACTTAATGATCTTCCCAAGAGAAACATGCTCTCTATGCAACTCTCTATACATCCTGGCAGATAATGCATGAGCTCTGGCGAGAGATAGCTCAGTCACTGGAATAGAGGCCTTAAAGTGACGCTGTGAACGACGACCAGGTCCTTCAATATCTCTGAAATGATGCGTTTCATTAAACAATTTGTTATTGAAGCGAAACGCCACAGGATCATTAGCCCAAACATCATTAGAGCCAACAACATTAGGAAGTTGGGATTGAATTATCCCAAAGATCAAACCAGGAAAGCCTAAACATCGGTCTTTTCTCAATTCTCTAGCATGGTTGGTTACGTGATCAAACACCAATTTTCTAAAATCAAAGCGCTCAAAACGACCAATTCTATACAGCAACCTGCCAAGGGCTTGTCCCACATTCGATGTGTGACCGGATGGAAGCCAATTGAACACGGCAATCTTGTGAAGAATAGCATGCTTAATAGATAAATGGATTCCACTAACACTATCACTCTTTGGCCACTTCGAATAGTAACCACCAGTTATGCCTTTAACTACCTCATCAAGGCTTACTTCTTCTTCCACAATATTTTGATCATCACGATCAACAAACGAACTAATGATTCCAGGAGAGAAGTCAATATACTGACCTCGCACATAAGACTTGAAGCAGTACTTCGAGGTTGGATCCTTGATGGATTTTGACATGTTGCAATAGAACTCCAATACGATTGTTGGCACAAATCTTCTCACAGGTAGGAAAGTCTGACCCCATTTGGCTTGGATCAACAACTCCAATAACCCCGTATCTGCCAAGGATTCAGGCTTCACATATCTCTCCACAACAAGCTTCTTTTCAAGTGCAGCGCCCCAAGCTTGGCGATGTTCATCTGATTTGAAGCGATAGTCATCATCTCCATCAAACGATCGATGATGAGGAGCCCTAGAGATATTTCCAAATTTTGGAGAATCGTGACGTGCATTCCTAGCATCACTCTTGGTAGCATTCTCAGATCCTGATTCAATATCAATCGGATCTAATGCTGGCTTTTTCTTCTTTCCACCTTTAGGCTTTGGAGGTTGATCCTCATATAACTTCTTCTTCCCTTTACCCAAGAGAATAGTGGCTTCTTCAGCTTGTTTCCTCAATTGTGCCCTTGTGTGCATGGCGGGATTAGGCTCATTAATAATAAGAGGAGGTAGATCATTCCTCTTTCTCTTCCCAGCAGCAGCATCTTTCTTTGTCTTTCCACCTTTGCGAGCATCAGCTTGAGTTTGCTTCTTCTTTCTTTGTTTCTCAATATCAACAACTGGCTCATTTGCAGGCACAGAAGATGACTTGCGAGCCTCTGAATCAACAGCCACAGATGGCCCTTTCTTATTCTTTTCTCCGATCATCGGAGATCTTTGCCTTTGCGACCCGCCAGTGGAGACGGCGGGTTTCCGAAACAGTGAACCCTTAGAACCATGTGCAAAGGGGGGTGTAGCTTTGCGTGTTCTTCTCTTAGCACTAGCCTCTTCTTTCTTCTTTGGCACCAACTTTGCAATAGGAGTGTTGAGAGTATCCTCTCCTACAGACCGAGTATCGTCTTCAGAATCAGCAACCTTTGCTTTGTCCGGCGATGGGGATTTCTTCGGCGGTGCTTCGAACACCGGAGTTTCTTCATCGGAAGAGTACTCGTAAGTCACCAATCTTCTTCTTGGACCCTTGATTTGAGCGGAGATAAAGGGTTCCAGATCAGGCATGAAGGTATCGCCGTCATGAGAGTCGTCGGAGAGCTCTTGCGATTCCTTCGATCTAGATGAACGATCGGGTGCCATAGATTTGAGGATAAAGGATCAATACAGCAACAAGCACACTTGGGGGGAAATATATCAAGCACGATTATGAGAGGAGAACCAAATATTCGAACTCTATATTTAAGGAAGAAAGAATCGGTGCAAATTTTTCTCCAAAAATAGGATAGAATTGAATCCCACAATAATAGGAACAATATATATAATGATTTTGAATTCAAATCTTAGTTGCAACGGCCGGAATTTTCAAAAAGATTCAAAATTAGCTCGGAATTCGCAGAGTCGGCTGCCAGAAACTAGCCGTTGTCTGCTTTATGACGTCAGCAGACAGTTGTCAGATAGGATAGACTGAGCCAGTTACTGTGCTACTTCACTTTGGCTCAGACCTGAAGAATTCAAAAATCCAGAACAACCATAAATCCAAATAATCATAAACCACATAATATGATTAATTCCACGAGCCATGTTTGCCGTCCATAACCCCAAGCGAAGGGTCTCCCTCCAAAAATAAATTAGAGAGAACAAATTCCCAACGCAATTCTTAATGACTCAAACCTTGAACCATCAAGTGCCTTGGTAAAGATATCAGCTAATTGCTTCTCAGTTGTGATGAACTCCAAATTAAGAATCTTCTTCTCGATCAATTCTCTAATAAAATGATGACGGATGTCAATGTGTTTAGTTTTCGAGTGATGGACAAGATTCTTAGATATGTCAATGGCACTCTTATTATCACAATAAAGAGTGAATCCTTTGGAGCTAATACCATAATCTTCCAATATTTGCTCCATCCACATCAATTGAGTGCATGCAGATCCAGCTGCAATATACTCAGCTTCAGTAGAGGATAAAGAAACACTCACTTGCTTCTTACTGTGCCATCCCACCAGATTAGTTCAAAGAAAGAAGCATTCTCCAGAAGTGCTCTTTCGATCATCGGGGCTACTTGCCCAATCGGCATCACTATATCCAACAATAGATGAAGTGCAGTCCTTCCTATACCAAATACCCAAATCACTTGTTCCTTTCACATACTTGATGATGTTCTTCACAACAGCTAGGTGACTTTCCTTTGGGTTAGACTGAAATCTGGCACAGACACCAACACTGTAGCTTATATCTGGTCTACTTGCAGTCAGATATAGAAGACTTTCAATCATGCTTCGATACAATGATTGATCAACAAACACACCATTCTTGTCCTTGCTTAATTTGACTGAAACTCCCATTGGAGTTCTTCGAATCTTGGAGTTTTCGAGGCCAAATTTTTTGACCAATCCTCTTGCATACTTCAATTGAGATAGAAATATCCCCTCCTCAGATTGCTTAATTTGAAGTCCCAGAAAATAATGCAATTCGGCATATAAGCTCATATCGAACTCCGTGGTCATGTGAGCCACAAACTCTTGAATCAGTTCCTGTGACACTAACCCAAAAATGATGTCATCAACATATATCTGAATAAGGATAATACCTTTATTGTCTTCCTTATAGAATAGGGTCTTGTCTGATCCGCCACGAGTGTATCCCTTGGAGATGAGATGCTTCGACAGTGTGTCATACCACGCCCTTGGAGCTTGCTTCAAGCCATATAACGCTTTGTTAAGCTTGTACACATGATCAGGGAAATCTGGATCCACGAATCCAGGGGGTTGCTCCACATAAACATCCTCATGTAGAATACCATTTAGAAAGGCACTCTTGACGTCCATTTAATATAGCTTGAAGTTCATGCAACAAGCCATTCCAAGGAGTAAACAAACTGCTTCTAATCTTGTCACCGGTGCAAACGAGTCTTCAAAGTCAATGCATTCCTCTTGAGAGTAGCCTTGAGCCACAAGACGAGACTTATTTCGGGTGATAATATCCTCTTCATTAGCCTTGTTTCTAAAAATCCATTTGGTGCCAATGACCAACACATCAATGGGTCGAGGAACAAGCTCCCAAACATTGCAACGAACAAATTGAATGAGCTCTTCTTGCATAAAGGCAATCCATTCTTCAATTTGCAGAGCTTCCTTAACATTCTTTGGAAGAACTGTGGAGACATAACAAACAAATGCAAGATTGGCCACCATTTTATCATAATCTCGTCTAACATTTTGCGTCGATCTTTCAGAAGTTACTTCTCCTATAACATTATCAATAGGATGATCTTTTCTTACTTTCCTCGAGCCTGCAATTGGAACAACAGCATTGCCATTGTTAGCATCTTGAAGAACTTCAGGACCATTATCAACAATAGTCCCCTCCTCAGAAGAACCACTATCTCCCTGATTAGTCTGAGCTGGATTCTCAACTGGCGCAGACTCTGGCACAGGTGTCAGTAACTGATCTTCTGCATCATCCTCAGAAACATTCTCATCAGTAAACACCACGTTGATAGACTCAATCATAGTCTTGGTTGTCTTGTTAAAGACTCGAAAAGCTCTGCTGTTTCTGGAATAACTCAAGAAAATGGCTTCAACTCTCTTGTCATCAAGCTTTTTGCCTTGAATTCGATCGTTTAGAACATAGCAAACAGTTCCAAATATGTTAAAGTGCTTGAAGCTTGGTTTCTTTCCTTTCCATATTTCATATGGAGTCTGATTCGTCTTGGGACGAAGGTACACACGATTGATGATATAACAGGCAGTATTCATTGCTTCAGCCCAAAACCACTCAGCAACATCTTGAGCAATTAACATAGTTCGCATCATCTCTTGAAGAGTGTGATTCTTCCTTTCCACAACACCATTTTGTTGAGGAGTTTTTGGAGCAGAAAATTCATGTGCGATGCCCTTGTCTTTACAAAACATTATGAATTCTCCATTTTCAAATTCCTTGCCATGATCACTCCTTAGTCTCTTTAATTGAGTATCCTTTTCCAATTCCAGTCGAAGACACAAGACCTTAAAGTGGTGAAATGCTTCAGATTTATCTCTCAAAAACTCAACCCATGTAAACCTTGAGAAGTCATCAACACAAACCAATATGAACTTCTTCTTAGCAATACTTTCCGTAGGCATAGGTCCCATTAGATCAATGTGCATTAAATCCAGTACCTGTGAAGTAGTGATACTTTGTACTCCCTCCGTTCGGGAGTAAAAGTCCCGATTCACCCATTTCAAATGTTCGCGAATAAAAGTCCTACTCTCAAATTTAGACCATTATACCCTTCTTTTTTTGTGAATTACTACCCTTTACCATATGGGACCCACAAGCCCACAATATTAACACACCATATTTGACTAATTAGCACCCTAATTAAATGCTATAATTACAATTATTGGGCATACCACTAATAATTTTTACTCGATCCACACCTTCTCTCTATCCATTTATGTTGGCCCATTTCTATCGTGTAAATTCTATTCTCTCTGTCTAACCTTCCCATTTCCATATCTCTTCTTCCTCAGTGAAACCCTAGCTCTATCGATATCGCCGACATCACCTTCTCTCACACCATTTTTGTTTCTCATTTCTCTCGTCTACACCCTACTCTCTCTGTCTAACCTACTTCGATCCATATATCTTCTTACTCCTTGAAACCCTAGATCTATCGCTGTCCCTTCTTCCATGGCGAATTCCTCTGACGATGTCCCTCCATCTCTCATCGAATCGATGCTGTTTTTGGAAGATTCGTGGGTCTTGGACTCGGATTCCCAAGAGATCGTGCCGGAATCGATCTTAACACCGGAGATGCTCTCTCCGTCTGGAACTGAGGGCGGAGATGCTCTCATCCATTTCTTATCCGTGACGCCGCCAAGATCTGCAGATCTTTGCTGCTCGGTGCCGGAAAAAAAAGCCCCAACGGTCGAAGTTGTCGCTCCACCATCTCCAACTGAGGTCGGAGATGCCCTCATCCATCTCTCATCTACGACGCTGCCTCGATCTGCAGATCTCTGCTGCTCGGTACCGGAAACCCATCTCTCATCTGCGACGCCGCCTCGATCTGCAGATCTCTTTTGCTCGATGCCGGAAACCTATCTCTCATCCGCGACGCCGTCTGGAATTGAGGTCAAAGCTGCTGAGAAGCCTGTCCCTTCTTCGTCGCCATCAAAATGTGATGATGATCGGTCCGAGGTGCAATCACCGGGGGCAGAATTAGATGCAATTGCATCGAGCATCTAGCCTTCAGAGCCCTACTACTTTTTGTTCACTGAGGTTGCAAAATTTCGAAAAAAAGAAAGGCTGCTGAAGCATGAGCTTATGAGCGCCGCTCCTAGTGTCTAAATCAGGTGATGTCGTTCTTATTCCCTCTGATTTGGTGTTCTTGTTGGGGTGGTGAAGTCTGGTGATGCCTTTTGTGATATGAAATCTGTGATGCCATGTTTGTGGGTTCATTTGTGGCTGGTGATGCCATGTTTGTGATGATTTCTGTGATAATTTCTGTGATCAGTTATGATGATTTATGTTAATGAAATCTGTGATGAATGAATGCGAAGATGAATGATGATTTATGTGTTGAATTCTGAATAATGATGATGACTTATGAATTGAATTCTGAATTATGGTGATGAATTCTGAGTTGAATGAATGCTGTGATGAATGTTGTGATGAGTTATGATGAAATATGTTATGAGTTCTGAATAATGATGATGAATTCTGTAATGAATTCTGAATTATGGTGATGAATTCTTAGTTGAATGAATGCTGTGATGAATGTTGTGATGAGTTATGTCTAAATCTGTTATGAATTCTGAATAATGATGATGAATTCTGTAATGAATTCTGAATTATGGTGATGAATTCTGTGTTGAATGAATTCTGTGATGAATGCTGTGATGACTGATGGATAGGATACTACTACACATACTTCTTATGATGCCACCACTAGTTGAAATAAAACTAGTTAGGAGGTAGAAATAAGAAGAAACCCTAGATCAATGATGTAAAATACTTTGATACTTCAAAGTGCTGAGATAATTTACATTCCAAACAGCCAAAAAAAGTATGAATTCTGTTTGTCCCTGTAAACCATGCAAAAAAGCTGACCCTTGTTGCCTCATTCTTCCAATCTAACCTGCTGCATTCCACCAATTACTGCCTCAATAGTCTGTATTGGCTGAGCTGGCTGATCTGCTGCATCAGTAGTTTCTAGATACCTATATGCATCTCTTACAACCTCCTCATCAACATCAAGTGTCTCTGGTAGCAATCCCTCCCTTCTGAGATGATCCTTACCCATGTGTGGAACCTTGTAATTATTGCTCCCTTTTGCTGTGATGATCTCTCTGTAACAGCCTTGTAGTGTTATAAAAACATCATTTATCTTGTAGGCTGGATACTCATCAAATGCAGCCTCTACATTCTTGATCAATCCTTCAACTGTGGTTGCCTTCTTCTTATCTTTTAGTGTCTAAATAGCTCTAAAAAATCCTAAGTCATTCACATTCATGTCTGGTGAGTTTGGTGGTTGGCAAACTAATTGGATGTTGAACCCTTGAGAATGTGCAATTGCTTGGAAATCAAGATCTCTATTGTTGACGTGTGGCTTTGCATTATCCTGTTGTATGATAATATGTTTACTGAACCCTTCTGGCCACTTTGCAATCACTGTTGGAACAACCTGCATGAAATTGGAATAATCATGATTGGGCAAAAAAAAATCAGAATGTGTTGCATGAACTGTGCTAAATGATCATTAGGTGTTTAAAAATCTGATAACAAAGCAGTTATTAAATCACTCACATGTTTGAAAAATGCATCCTTCATGACTTGCTTGGTTATAGCAACAATTGGCTTGGTTATCATTGTTCCTTTGGGTCTGTTTTTGGAGTTTCTTACTGCTGGTTCCTCAAAGGTGAAAGGAAAAATTCCATATTTCCCATCAAATATCACTGTTCCATCCGAATGAATGAGTGGCCTTCCAACAACACATAGAAACATTATTTTTTCAATATGCTGCTTTGATTTGCATGTTCTGTACTGTTCTTTCTCATCTGCAAGCACATAATACTTTTGTGTATTTTTTGTGATGTTGAACCATTTCTCATCAACATGAATGATGTTGTACATGTTCTGAAATGAAATTCTTCCATTGCTACTGATGCAACTAAGCATACTTAGGCTCCACTTGAGCCTTGCAATCATATTTGCTGGAGATAGATAAGGTTTTATTGCATTGGTATGTGCTCTTACCTTTTTCTCCTTTATCCAGTTGTGAACCAAACCCACACTAACACCAAGGCTGGAAGAAAGCTTCCTGATGCTCCCCCTCTCCAAAACTGACATGCTTTTTATTTTCTCTTCATCAATCAGCTTTTTAGTACTGCGTACTGACCCTTTTTTCATTAATTTTAAATGCAGGGGCTGTCCCAAAGCTTGTTGTTTCAGTGTTGCTGTCCACACTCTCCATACCGTCCGTAGCTCAACACCAAATAGCGTTGCAGCTTCCTGTTTTGCACCGTATCGTAGCTTTCCATTGCTGCTGTTTTGGAGAAGCTAAGAAGCCAAATTGTTCCTCTCAATTTCTGACATGTTAGGCCTATGCTTGTTGAGGTCTACCATTTTTTTTGTGGAGGAAAACTGTAATGAATGCTCTGCTGATTTGGGAGTATTTATAGAGATTACATAGGATGGTGCACTTTTTGTATTTAAATTTCCCTCCAAACATTTCCCCCACTATTGCAATGAAAATTTTCCACTTATTTTTTGGTCACATCATTCCAGTTTGCTTTGATGAGTTATGTCTCTTTATTTGTTTATTGTGATAAATACTTGATGGCCACAGGATTTGATTTTAAGAATCCAGTGTATGAATTGAAGAAAAAAACTGGTGAAGAAAAAAAAACGTTTAACGCAGCTGTAATTTTTTTTAAGTAGGTAACCATTTTAATTAGGAACAGTTATTAAATTCATAACCATTAAAAAAAATGTGCAACAGAATAAAAAATGAAAATAATTCAATACATTTAATATATCCACACCTTCCTTTAAAATTGCTAATGCCAAGCCACCCTATTAACAAACTAACCCACCTCATTAACAATACCCATACTTTTTCACTTTTCCCCTACTCAAAAGCTACTTTTCAGTTTTCTTAATCTTCGTGCCCATTTAAACTGGAACTTTTACTCCCGAATGGAGGGAGTACCTTTTTATGTCCAACATGCACTTGTTTTCCAATCTGACATGGTCCACAAACATTGCCTTCATAAACCTTAAGACGTGGAAAATCTCTTGTGGCTTCAACATTCATCAACTTTCTCATATTTCTTAAGCTGATGTGTCCCAACTTTTGATGCCAAACTTCTGTCACAGACCTGTTGGCACTGAAACACACTGTACGAGGATGAACCACATAACATTGATCAAGACCTCTATTTCCGACTAGATAATCTTCTTTGTCCTTCGTGATGATGTAGTGTGTCTTGGTGAAATTTATATCCAGATCTTCATCACATAATTGCCCAATGCTAAAAAGGTTGGCTCGCATCCCTTCAACGAGGAAAATATCCCTTAAATGCGGCATACCAGGAACATTCAAAGTTCCATTCCCAATGATGTTGAGCCGAATTCCATCTCCAAAGGTGACAGTGTCATTTGTCCTTCGTTCGATGTCACATAGATAATTGGGATTTCCAGTCATATGCCATGAGCATCCGCTGTCCAAGTACCATCGATCATCACTTCTAGTCAAGAGTGCTGTTAAGGTGACATAAGCTTTGTAGTTGTGTCCTTGCCTTGGTCCTCTTCTACCATTCATCAGGGCTTGACGTTTATCAGCTAGATAAAATCTGCATCTTGGTTTAATGTCCAGTGCGACCACAATAATAGCATATGGGAGGATAGTATTCTGACTGGAAATTTGAAAACTGAACATGTCTTGTTGGCACTGATCTGGATGACTGGGGTGCTTTGTGAGTCTGTTGCTTTGCGACAGTTCGCTTTTCAGCCATATAATTTCGTCTCTGTTCTTTAATCTGAGACTGCTCACTCTTTTGTTGTTCTCTTGCAGGAACGAACTTCTTTTCCTTTCTTTCATCAACAGCTTGCCAACGACTCCCTTGATATCCCAAACTTGCTTTGCTTGAAGAAGGTTGACCAGCTTCCAAAATATGATCTAACTTGGGAGTTGCATTGGTCATCATCCTTACCACCTTATTAATGTGCTCGAGCTCACTGGTCTTTAGCACATTGTCTTCTTGAAGCTTGGCAATATCAGTTAGAAGAGCAGTATTGAGAGATTTTAGCTGATCTCTCTCTTGGCATACATCGACGATTTGAGACTTAAGAAGCTCTTACCTTAGTGTAGTAGTATCAATGACACCCATGATGGTTACACTACTACTATTTTTACATATTTTAGAATTTTGAATTAATGTATATGTATAATTATAGAATTTTATGGTTAGCTAATTATTATTACTCGATCAAATATTTATTCGAAAGATTTTAATAATTGATTTAAGTAGTTTTTAAGTATAAATATGGGCATATACTTGTCCTCATTTAACAATTATATTGTTTGAATCTTTTTGTGTAAGGTAAAACTAATAATATGCAAGTGTTTTGCTCGTGCAAAGCGCTGCAAAGCATGTGCATCTTATTAGTTTCTTTAAAAAAGAGATAATATAATGATGTATAAGAAATCAAGACATGAATCTAGTACATGGTGTCATGCTGATATGTATCAACAAGCTTTGATAATAATAATTTTGTAGTGGTGCAAGATCATTCGTGGAGTGGATTTGGTCCACAAGGAACGAACCTTTGTGACACTACGTGTAGCTTCGTCTTGCCCTCACTCTCCTCCATTCTGTATAGCGAGGAGCTGTGGAGAAGTATCGAAGAAAAGTGGAATAGAATTTAACTCTTGCTCTTGCTTCATTTGTAATTGCAGAATGGTTCATATGTCTGCAACTGGTGAGATGGAGCTGTGCAAAAATGATTATGAACAACAAAATTTGGATTCTCATATCTGAATAATCAATGAATTTAAAAAGGCGAATTGATTTTTGAACATAAATGTAAGAGCCTACTTATAGTACAAGAAATCCTCTCGGTTTGCAAGATCACGTGGAAAGTGGACCTCGTTGAGAGTTTACTCATAAAAAACATCTCATGATTTTTGTGTTGAGTTGGAGAGTATGGTTTTTTTAGGCTATATTATTATTATTATTATTATTATTATTATTATTATTAGTTTAGAGGTTTTGTATTTATTAATTAATTATAATTATTTTGGGCTATGATACAATAGTTAAATTACATTAGTTTTAATTAATTATTTTAACAGAGGGTTATGAAGAATAATGGGAGGGCTACATACATTCGAAATTGAACGGAGAGAGTACATTTTAGTGGAGATGGAGAGCTGATGGGTGCGTCGGTGGAAAGATGAGTTTTGAGGGGGGTGAGAGAAACGAAGGAGATTGGTGGTGGACATGGTTCTATAGAGAAAGAGATGACGCCGCTCCGCATCAATTTGATCTTAAATTCAGAGACATGTGCGACATGTGAAATATGGCAGATGTGGAATTGATAATTTTGTAATAATAAAAATAGAAGCTAAAAAATAGTTATTTGCAAGACGACGCAAATACTAATATTTTCAAGAGAATATTATATCATATAGTGACGTTAAAACACAATATTTGGCCCACCATTTTCATAAACACAAATTCTGGTCATTATTATCAATTTGAGACTGTTTACCCTTAATAAGGAGGGAGTAGGTCGTGGGTCAAGGGCGGGTTTGGATCGGTTTGGTATGTTTAGTACATTTGGTACAAATATGGCCATTTGTATCCACTTGAAGAAGAAAATTTTCTACTGCTATCTTTCTCCTTCCATCAATCGATTCTCCATTTATAGTGATTTCATCATTTTCTTGTTCCGTTAATCACCATGGGAAGTTAATTTGCGATCAATTCCATCCCAAATCTTGTTTAAATCGCTTGGGATTTGGGGAAAATCGGACAGTTATTCAATTTTTAAGGTATTTTCCATTGTCGAGCTGTTATTCCTATTTTTCGGCGCCGTCATCGGTTGTTTCTTATTTCTGACGTCACAGATGAGATCGCCATGATATTGTGACTCTGTTCGTGGTGATGGTGAAGCATCGACGTCGTTCGCCGGAGTTATTTTCGATGTATATTTTCAGTTTGTTGTTCATGACTTGGTACTATTGGTACAAATGAGATTTCGTTCGTATCAATTGTGCTAACAAAGTGGACATATGAGATTAATGACTAAATTTCTACGAAATGTACCAATAGTACCACAATCCTGATACCCGCCCGTGAACTGACCCGACCTGCGCACCCTTTATTAATGGTATTTTTGTCTGAGATTGTAAATAATGTCCAAATTTTGTGTTTTTGAGGTGGGTGAGCCAAATATTGGGTTTAATTCTCATTATCATTGTTTCAAAAGTTGACTCTATTTTCTAATTTCTATATTCTTCTTACGAATTCTTTTTATCTCTAAAAGTGTGTTCACTTGTGTTATAAATTTATTTATACTTACATAAAAAGAGCATTATTTTATAAAATTTGAATGGTTTATTATGCCCATTTACTTATATAAAGAACCTTGTTTGCAAAATTTGAATCGTCTATTATTATTATTATTATTATTATTATTATTATTATTATTATTATTATCATTTTAATAATAATGTACTTCAGACGATCGTAATTTAGATGACATAACCTGATTATGCTTTTTTTTTTTTTTGTGGATCTGCCAAACTCAGAGCATTTCCTTTATAATTGGGTTACTTTGTTTTTTTTTTAATTTAAGTATATATGAATTACATTGTTCTTTCTCTTCTTTTTATCTATTATAATAAAGGAAAAGATTACGTTTAACATATGTTTATTTTCTTTACGGTTAATATATAGTGCTACTGCACTGCTATTTGCATGTTTCTCTAAGAGCTATTAGTTAGTAGTTAAGGTAGAATTTTAGTTTGATATAAAATAGATATATAAGAGCACTCAGATTTTTCAAAATTTTGCTCCTAAATTTGATTTAAAAATTTTCTTTATACTATTTATAGCCTCTATTTTACAAATGCATACAACATTTTTCCTATTTTGCATTGATCTGATCATTTTAAAATTGTGGGCCCAATACATTTTGTGGTAGAAGAATGATTTAGAACACTCACAACATATATCTCATAGTCAATCATAACTCTAAATTTAGGCTAAAATAATAAATATTGAGATAAAATATGCATCCAACAGATCTTCTATATTAAGCTAGGCCCACAAATATTTTTACACCCCCTATATCTCTCCTCACATTTACACCTCCCTAAATTTCTTTTATCTCACAAATTTAATAGGGCCACAATTTATAGGATAATTATTGAAAAATAGGAGATCTGTTGTATGTATTTGTAAAATAGGGACTACAAATAATTTAGAGATCTGTTGTGGATGGTTTAAGGAGGTGAAAATTTCGGTAAACATTTAGGGAGTATAAATATTTTTGTGGGGTTAATTTGAGAGATTTACTGGATACAACTTTTAACTTACTTTTAATTATTTTAACCTAAATTTTGAGTTAACTGATTTTAAGAGATATGTTGGGAATGCTCTTACATTATTTAAGTGGGTAGATTACCTTAAGTAGATCTTAAATCACATCAATATTAAAATTTTAGTATGTACACGATATTATATCTCCTACTTTGCACATACTTAAATTTCATGATGAATTTGTTTGCTTCTATTTCTATAAAGTATGAATTATGTTTGTAAGGTAAGAATTATATGTATATGTGTGCTGTGAGTGATGGTTTTGGCGTTGTCGAGAAAATTGATGATTATATATTTGTTATATTTTTGTTGTTTTTTGAGAAGAAGTGTTAGTCTAATACATAAATACGAGACTTAAATATTTATAACAAAGTAGGATATTAAATACTCTGCTAACCAAATGAGCTTTAAACTTAGATATTTGAAACTAGAGTTTCAATGAATCATCATATTCGTAAAAGCGACAAAAAATGATAGAGATGAACAATAATGATAGAATCACAATTCCTAATGTTTCCACGACAGTTTCTGTCACTGTTAAAGATGAGTTATTTTTTTGTATGTTCTTATTAACTGAAGTATTGCAATCGTGATTAATTTTAGTTTTTTTGTTAAATATTTTATATATATATATTTCTCCAAAATATGACTTTTAGTTCCCACTATTTCCCGAGGAAACAAAAATACATCTACGGCTGAACAACAATCAAACCCGATAAATATTCGATATAGATGTGACAAACAAGTCTCACAGAGCTCATTCGTTTTACAATCAGTCAGACGAAACATTATTGCTTTCGATCCGAATATGACCATTATTCAAGAAAACAACTGTAATAATCTATTCATCATATTTTTTATTCGTTATATAGCCATTTTTCATTTTTTCACTTTGCCTATTAAAGTATATAAATTTACAAAACTTTTTTATAGACGTCAGATACTTATTCTGGCTTGCTCGATAAAAAAGGCGTGGTATTATGTCACAGAAACGGAATACAACTTCATTTGGTTCAAATTACGTAAACAATAAGTACAAGATAAAGTAACTTATTATAATAATTTTGTTTAATAATGTTATTTACTGATTATATAATATTTTAGTATTAATTCTCTTAATATATTTCCAGACATGAAATACTCATCATGCATCGCTAGACAAAGAAGGCGTGGGATTATTTCAATGAAAATGAATACAACTCTACAAAATGTCATTGTCTTGCATATTTCTACAGGTAGCTAGCGCGCGCGCGCGCGCACACACACACACACACACACACACACACATATATATATATATATAGGGATGAGTTAGTATAAAAATATTTCCTGGTGAGAGAACGTGAGAACATGCTTAAATTAATACGTTGTCATGCTTAAATTTATAGATTGTCATGCTTAATAAGATTCTTGCTTTTTATATTAATGTTATTGTTTATATAAGATCATGCTTGAATCGATATATATTCATGCTTCAAATAATCACAATCATAAATCATACAAATATAATGTTTATATAAAAAGACATGAACATAATTAAGCATGATAATATATTAATTTAAGCATGATTACAAAATAATTTAAGCTTGTTCTCACGTTCTCACATTAGGATTGATTTTTATATGAACCAATCCCTATATATATATATATATATATATATATATATATATATTGATCAAATGTCTTTATAATCTTTACCAAAAGGGCGCTTGCAATTTATTTCGTCTAAACTTTATTTTTCTAAATTCCTTCTCGTTGTATATTTAGCTATTATGAAGAACAAAGCATCAATATCTCGAGATAAGAGGCAAGCAATAAGGAAAAACTAAATATGAAAACAAAAAAAATGGTGCAAATTCATAATCACTACATTTATACGCTACATATTGTCGATTATTGTATATTTAAATGCATGTCTTTATTTTAGAAATTATTTACATTCTATTTATTATTTTACATTTACCATAACAATAATTATTTATATTTTTAAAGAGTATTTTGATATTGGTGATCCAATCTTTGGGTGTGGTATTGCAAAGCACAAATGAGGCTAAGAGAAAGAGCAGAACTTGCCAAATCGTCAAGCCCAAAATTCTCACTATGTTGTTTAATAGGGAGAGTCGTTCTACCTCAATTGAAAAGTCCACCTCAATTGTTCAGCGACCTTTTGGAGAACAGGCACAACAAGAGCAATAAGTTTATAGAGGATATTTGTGCTTACAAGATGATGGTAAAAAATATTGTTGCAGAATCGCAGTTCCTAAAGTGAATGGAAATCAGTAAAGATGAGAAATTCACTAAAACACTGTTGTACAACGAGTTTCCTGAACACTATGTTTGGATGGACGTGATAGGGAATGGAAGAAGAGAGAACAATGCAAGGCCATCGGACGCGTCGCATTTCCGTAGGATGAATGGAGTATGAAAGAGCAAGGAAGCATGCTACACTATGGATTTGCTAAACGATGACAAAGAGTAATTTGAAGAAATTATTGAAGCAAGTTCTTGGGAAATAGAAGATTACATACGACACCACTTCACGATGTTATTCAATTCGAATAGCATGTCAATACCCGAAATAGTGTGGAAGCAAACTTGGCGGTTTCTCTCAGAGGACATCCTCCAAACCAAGCGGAAAATACTTAAACAAACATGTGATAAAATATATGAAATACTACCATTATCTACTAATTGACATAACTAAAAATATTTAATTTATGTATTCATAAAAATGAAATAAATGTATTATAATTATTGTGTTTCTTTTTACACAGAATTGCAGCTAACGGATGACCAACTACAAAACCTAACTTTGTTGAAATAGAAAAGTACGTACCCAAACCTATTGAATGTTGCATATAATCCAAAATTTTATTCCAAGAGAGCTATCTTGGCCCCTATCAACGACATGGTTGATGAGATCAATGATCATGCCATGACAATGCCTAGCAAAGAAAGAATATACCTTAGTTCAGACAACATATGCAAAGTTGATGGAGAAGTTGATCAAGATGATGATGTATTCTCAGTTAAAATTTTTAACACATTCAAGGGTTCGAGGTTGCCCAATCACAAAATCAAATTGAAGGAAAGATGCATCATCATGCTCACTAGAAATATCGATATGTTGAATGAGCTTTGCAATCAGTAACTAAACTCGGGGACCGCGTGATTGAAGCCAAATTAATTTCAGGAAAAAATGGGAACAAAAAGTTTTCAATCGAAAGAATGATCACGAGCCTCACGAAGTTTACTAAATTTTCCACTCGATTCCAGATGAGGAAGTGTTGGGAAATTTATTAAAGTTTTGATTGATTCCAAAACCAACTGACCCCAACCGAGTAGATGTTGCCAGATCCTAATATTAGCTCTTAGGCTCGCTGTTTGAGCAATGTTGAGATTATATTTTTACAGGACTCCAGCTGAAGACGGCAACAAGGCTTCACTCGGATAGAACATCAGTTGTAAGAAAGACAACTGAGCGTTCATCAGACGAAAGTTAAAAAGGGGGAAGTTGTAAGAGAACATCAGTTGTAAGAAAGACAATTGAGCGTTCGAAGCCAACTGATCAGATTCAGAACATCAGAAAGACAACTGAGCGTTCAAGAGATGGAACATCAGTTGTAAGACTCAATCAGTAAGATCAACAAAATGAAGTTCAAGTCAGCTGAGGGTTCAACTGGAGATAGCATTCAGATAGAACATCAGCTGAAGACAAATCAGATGAAGATCAAACTTCTCAACTGACCATCCATTGTTGAAAGACTAATGTTGAGATTTGAAATTCAAATAAGGAAGTCACGTGAAGGTTTGACTCTCTGTCATTACCTCATTTGGCCCAACACAAGGCTGTCTCAGATGGAAAGCAGAAGTCCACAGTTGCCAAATCCGGAAAGTCTGCAGAGATGAGAGACAAGTCATCGCTTTCAAAGAACAGAGATCAACGGCTCTTCCAACGGCTAGTTGATTCTCTCCGCCTATAAATAGAGGCCTTCATTCATTCACCAAGACTTACGAGACAGACAAGTGCGAGAAGAGATAAAAGAACGAGATAAAGAACGAAAAACTACACTCAAGCAAAACTGCTGTTATCCTCTAAGAACATCACTAGTTGAGGGTTCTAGAGTGTTAGATTCTGTCTCTGTGTTTTTCGATCCAACCTTGAGAACATCACTAGCTGAGAGTTCATAAAGTGTTAGATCCTAGCTCACTTCTTGTTCGAGCTATTAGTTGGAAACCCACCCTTTCACACATCCACCCAAAAGGATTGTTAGGACCCTACTCTTCCCGGAATTGAGTAGATAGGTTGATAAGTACCCGTAAACTTATCTGTAAGGTTGATAAGTACCCGTAAACTTATCTCAACGGTTGCAAAGCCCGCGTAAGCTTTGTGGTTTTTGTCCAGAAGAACTTGGACTAAGTTGTGTGGACTCACAACTCCCCGTGGACGTAGGAGTTCTCTCCGAACCACGTAAATCTTT
Source organism: Schizonepeta tenuifolia (assembly GCA_029490685.1). Lineage (NCBI taxonomy): Eukaryota > Viridiplantae > Streptophyta > Magnoliopsida > Lamiales > Lamiaceae > Schizonepeta > Schizonepeta tenuifolia. The sequence goes on from CM055958.1 coordinate 5,787,442, forward strand.
GTGTGTTGTGTTTATTATTCAGTTAACCTATTGCATATTCAACTGACCAACTAACCAACATACAAACTGCATCTTTCCATATCAACTGTCTTGGTTATTGATCGACCATTGCATCTGAGCGTGAGTTTTTTATTTTTACGAGTTGTTATTTTCCACCACATTCCGCACAACACTTCACTTCCAGCTGAGTACTCTTACTCAATTGTGAATCTAGCTGAATGTTTTTACTCGGTTGTTTTAAAATTTCCTAACTGGTGTATTCCCCCCCCCCCTCATACACCAGAACTCGTATCGGGACCATCAAGTGGTATCAGAGCAGTGGTTCAAAAGACTGCTGACTCTGTTTCACGAGGTGTGAATTCGAGGTGTTTTCTTCAGTGGTCAACTGAACAGATCTTTTTCACGCTAGTGCATATCTGCATGCATTTGTTGTCTTTTGTTTGTGTGTGCAGATGGATGTTAAAGACAAGTTCGTGGTCATGTTCTCGGTTGTGAACTATACATCTTGGAGAACTCGGATGAAGAAGATTCTACTGTCAAAGCATCATAGAATGCAACAAGTACTTACATCTAAAACCGATCATCATCAGAGAAAAGGTCACTCGCACTCCTACAAATCCCAATGATGGGGATGCAACAGAGGAGTTAGTGGAGAAGAAGCCAGAAGACTTCACTCCAGAGGAAGCCAAAGTGAGCCAGTTGGATATCTGGGCTCAAAGCACTATCATGTCCACAGTTGGACAAGACTATCTCCCGTGGATAGAAGAGTGCGACACCGCTAAGGAGATGTGGGATATTTTGGTATCTCTTAGCGAAGGGAGTGACGAAACAAAGGAGAACAAATTCTCCCATGCCTGTCAAGACTTTGACAACTTCTGTCTGAGAACTGATGAAACCATTGATCAGTTAGAGCTCCGGTTCATGGACATCATCAGAAGGATCCAGTCCATCCGAAGAGGAAAATATACTTTGAGAGAAATCAACCTCAAAGTATTACAAGCTCTACCAGCTGAGTGGGATACCTTCACCAATATCCATGAGAGCCGAGCTGACCTTGGTGAGATGGGAACTGAAAGATTGTTCTCAATTCATAAGGGAAATGAGTACAAGGTGAACCGACGAAGGTCAACTCATTCCTCGGTTCAGCCACAAAGTCAGTAGCACTCCGAGCTGACTATTCAAAGCCGCGAACTTCAAGGCCAACAAGATCTGCGGACACAACTACAAAGGAGCCAAGCAGAGAAGAGCTGCAACAGAATATAGCCGCCCTGTCAAAGAAGCTAGCTAACATGGATACTCGGTTGGGAAAATACAAACGGTTCTGTAAATCCAACCGAACTCGAGAGAACTCAAAGCCTGTGACCAACAGTTGCTTTGAATGCGGCAAAGAGGAACATTTCAAAGCTGATTGTCCAAACCTTTCGAAGAAAGAAAGAGAAGCGTTGACGGCCAAGCAAACTGGAAAGAACAAGACCATGGTTGCAGAAGAAGCAGCTGATGACATGGACATTTCACCGACACTAAGATGAGGATGAGCTGACTTCCACCAACAACGCTATCGGTCAGGATCAATGCCTCATGGCATTTGGAATGACCAGGATGACGCTGAGGTACACTCTAGTCCTGCTAATTCAAAATTTTCCAATATTTCTAACATGCAGGAAACACTGGATGAAGAGTTGGAACCCTCCTGGAGTGAATTTCAAGAACTCAGTGAAGAACTGCATCAGCAATCGGTTGAGTTTAAGAGTCTTCAAGAACAGTTCGCCAAACATGAAGAATCCTTAACCGAAAATGACGATCTGATTAAGAGTCAAACTGAAGAGATTGATAATCTCAAAAGTCAACTGAATGCGGCCAACCAAACTAAGGCTCCAACCGATGAGGAGTTGAAGGAGCAGATCAAGAAGTAGCATGATCAGTTGGAAAAGCAAGAGGCTCAGATCGACCAACTGATAAAGAAGTCAGACGGACAAACCGAGCATATAGCTGTTCTTCTCAAGGATATACAAACTGAGAAGGACAACCTGATAAAGCTATATCAGTCATCCAAAATCATCGAGAATCTCATCAGTTACCAAAGACAGATGGATGACGTGTCTGGACTCGGTTACGACGTGGTCAAAGATACTGGAATTCCACCAGCAACCTTCATCAAGGCGGTGGATGTCACGGTTGCCAAACCTGACACAGTTGAGTCTGCAACTCCGCAAATTAATCCAACCTTCATTTCTCAGCAAGCTCAACCGACTATGGAAACTTCAACTGAGAAAGGAAAATGAGCGGTGGATGGAGAACAGAACATTCCATCGGTTGGGACATCAACCGAGGGGGAATGTTCCAAGTCTCAGAAGAGGAATCAGAGGCGTCGGAGATACAATCAAAATCGAATTCAGAACCGACCTCTGAACCGACCTCAGAGCCAACATCAGAAAGAATGGAACCGACCGCAGAACCGACAAGGATCCAACCATCTGAATCAACAGCGGTTCCATCATCAGTTCAACCAGAGGTTCCAACCGAGTCAACCGATGAGGAACAGTTCAAACAGCTGGAGATATTCATGCCACAACTTGAACCAATAACTGGGCATGAACAGCTATCATCGACAGTCAGGAAGATGGAATCAGACTCAGTCACAGAGATTCCAGCATGGCGTCCGACCTCATCGACAAAACTAACAGGATAAGAATTGCCATCAAAACAGGGGGAAAGCCTCTCTTCCTAAAGCTCACAATGGGAGAAATCCATCTCCTCCCAAGAAACAGAACATCACTACTAATAACAAGCCTAAGGACAACCGAGGTGTTGTTATAGTTGATGGAGAAGGAAAAGTGATTTGGAATGATAAATCTATCCGAATATACAGGGAAAAGCGACTCACAGTTCAAGGGGGAACTGGTTCTAACCCTCCAGGACCCAACTAAAATTGGGGACCTAAGCGAGTTTCTCTGTGCAGGAACAGGAGAAACAGCTGAGGAAGAATAAGGCATCACGAACCATGTGGGTGATGGATAGTGGATGCTCGAAACACATGACAAATCTGAAGGATTTGCTTGGAAGTTTCGTGGAGAAAGAAGGACCATCAGTTACCTTTGGTGACAACTCAAAAGGTCACACCAAAGGCTACGGTACCCTTGAAACCAATCACGTGTCGATTTTTAATGTTTCATATGTTGATGGATTGAAGCATAACTTGCTCTCCATCAGCCAATTCTGTGATAATGGTTTCTCTGTCAAGTTAGATGCACAGGGCTGCAGGGTTAAAAATGTCGGAACAAAGCAGGTCATATTGTTGGGAAATCGATCCCCAACCGGGAATGTCTACTATGCTGACTGGAATAGTAGTCCTCTTGACACCTGTCTGTTATCAAAGAGTAGTTCGGATGTGAGCTGGCTGTGGCACAAAAGGCTCAACCATCTGAATTTCAAGACTATGAACCGACTTGCAAGACAGGAACATGCAAAGGGCATTCCAAACCGAGTGTTTTCAACAACACATATCTGCAGTGCATGTCAGTTGGGAAAGCTCGCTAGATCCTCCTTTAGGTTGAAAACAACTCCCTCAACCGACCGAGTATTGCAGCTGATCCATATGGATCTCTTCGGGCCAGTTACACCAAAGAGCATGAATGGTAACGAGTATACCCTTGTTGTTACTGATGATTTTTTTAGGTACACGTGGACCATTTTCATGCGTCACAAGAGTGAAACCCGAGATGAGCTACCCAAGTTGATGGATAGGATATCGAACCAACAAGAGATGAAAATCATTTCTATCCGATCAGACCGCGGAACAGAGTTTCTAAATGAAACCATCATCGAGTACTGCGAGAAGCACAGAATTACTCATCAAACATCAGCTACGCGTACTCCACAACAGAATGGAGTAGCTGAGCGAAGGAACCGAACATATCTTACGCGGTTGGAGTGTGTGCTCGGTTCCAAGTTCAACCGAGAGAAGCACACATGTTGGCAGCAAAGAACATCATCAAGTATTTGAAGGGCACTGTTAATGTTGGGTTGTGGTATCCAACTGACGACAATATCCAAATGACCGGATACTCAGATGTGGATCTAGCCGGTGATCGGTTGGACAGGAAGTCCACATCTGGACACTGTCAGTTCATGGGAAGCAAGCTGGTTTCATGGTTCTCCAAAAAACAAGCATGTGTTGCCACTTCTACAACCGAGTCAGAGTATATGGCTGCCGGTAGTTGTTGCATGCAAGTGTTGTGGCTCAAGCAACAGCTGAGAGATTATGAAGTCGCAACTGGACAGGTTCCTATTCATTGTGATAGCTCAAGTGCCATTGTTATCTCTTTGAATCCTGTTCACCATTCTCGGACGAAGCACATTGACATCCGACATCATTTTATCCGAGATCATATTGAGAAGAAGGATGTATCCATGGAGAAGATTCCAACTGAGATTCAGCGAGCTGATATCTTCACCAAACCTCTAGCCGAAGTGCGGTTCAAAATGCTATGTGATCTCTTTGGATTGTTATATCCATCAGATGAGGAACCAGTTGAGGTGAAGAGATATATATCCATCTGAGGGGGAAGCTCAGATGAAGGAGGAATCTCAAATGCGGATCGCCAACCGAAGACATCAGACGTCAGCTGAACAGACGAACTCGAGTCAGCTGATGGTATGCCGCAACATTGGAATCACCAACCAAAGACATCAGACGTCAGCTGAACAGATGAACTCGAGTCACCTGATGGTATGCCTCAACATTGGAACACAGCTGATTCCAACATCAGCTGACAGGTCTCACAACTGATTCCGACATCAGCTGACAGGTAACATTTATGGCTGAAGGTGTTTATGTCTTAAATGAGAATGTTTGAAATAAATTCAAACATTCCTGAGCATGTCAGTTAGACTAAAATAGCCATCATAGCGCATTTAATGTAAAGTGTGGCTGAACATCAATAGCCTACTTTATTGTGCGATTGGGCTGAGATGAAAAACAGTTCACCTTCTCACGCGCTGGTTGGAACTCGGATCGTGACGTCAAGTCAAAGCTAGTCAACAGTCGCGTGATCTCAGCCGTTGATGGATTCGCGTCATTCAACCCTAGCCGTCGATTTCAACCGAGCCAAAAACCTATAAAAGGCAGAAAATCAGGAAGTAATCTCTTACCTTCTACATTTGTGATTAGCTGCAGTAACTGTTCATCGTCTTCTCAGATTCTGTCTAACCATTTTCTGCAAGTTTTTCTTTCTTTCTTATATATATCTTCACAGAATCACTAAATGGCACCTAAAGGAAAGAAGATGGCATTCTCCGGACCTTCCCTAGTCCCTACATCATATGAAGAATCAATCGACATGCTGCTGTCCAAGATACACTTCGAGCAGATTCTTTCTGAAGATGAACTGGAATCGCCGGTTCTGTCTCCACTCGCCAATACTCTCATGGAGAACGGCCTACTGGACTGGGCGACGCTCTTCCCGTCCCACCTTCTTAGGCGTCAAGTCAGAGAGTTCTTCATAAATCTGCAACTACCCATCGACAGCCGAGATGGCCTCGTCACAGAAGTATCTTGTCGACAACGCAGCGTTCCGGCCAGAACGATTCGCCGGGTCTCCGTCCCTATTGCAGTTTCCGACTTTCTTCGCCAAGTCATTCTGCCGAACCAGACCGCCACGGACACAGTTGAAAATATAACCGATGCGGAAGCCGATTCATTTCTGGAAAGTGCTCTGATCACTCCAGAAAAATTGAAGAGCAATATGCAGAGGACCAAGTTGAAGCCAGAACATCGACTCCTATTCGATGTTGTATCCAAGGTCGTGTTCGGTTACAGTGGTGCTTTCGGAGACATCAGCCGACCGAAGCTCAAACAGTTGCTAGCCTTGGAACACAAGCATGAGATCAACTGGTTCCAGTATTTTGAAAACCAGTTGACATTGGAGAAGCAGAAGATCTCCGAGACCACAACCGAATCCGGGGAAAGGTTGTTGAGTGTCAAGGGGACTCTCAACTTCGGTTGCAAAATTTATGCCCTGATCTTGTTCGCAACTAAGGGTCAGAACATGGTCTGGGATGACTGCGAGGAGACCCCGGTGAAGAAACTGATGTTGTTCCCAACAGGAAAGAAGGCTCAGGATGTGATTAGGAGTGTCTATACTCCTAAGGAGAAGAAGGAAGCTAGGAAGACAGCTGAAGAGAATGATACAGCAGAGGAGCTGCCACCAGCTGTCAGCCGCCCCTCAAAATCGAAAGCTGCTCGCCGACAACGAGCTGAGTGGGAGAAGAAGAAAGTTGAAGAACCAGCTAAGAAGAAGCTGAGAGTTCGCATCAAGAAGACGGTTGCAGTACCAGCTGAGGACGCGCCAGCTGAGGAGCCAGCTGAGGATGTGCCAGCTGAGGATGCACCAGCTGAGGAGGAGGTACCAGCTGTGGAGGCACCAGCTGAGACGGCACCAGATGAGGAGCCATCCGAGTCGAGCCACTCAGCTGAGGCAGCTGCCTTCGAGATCGTTCCTCGCGCTGCTGGAACTAATGAGGCTGAAGGGATGGAAACGGATCTGACCTTGGATGCTTCTTCCTTCTCTGAGGAAACTGAAGACATTCCAACCTCCCCCACGGCAGGAGCTGATGCCGTACCGCCCAAAGAGCCTCTCGCTCTCACAACCGACTCACAGCCAGATATTCTGAGCTCATCGCTCGATGCCAACATTGAGACCATTTCTTCGGCCAATGTTGATGAACCTGTTGATACCCCCCTCCCCACAGAATCCGAAATTCCGAGCTCCCAGCTCGATGCCAACATTAAGACCACCTCTTTGGCCAACGTTGAAGAAACTTTTGAACCGATTCCATACGAGAATCTATCTCTCTCCCCAATCGATGACGAAGCTGATCGTCAGGCCGTCGCATTGGAGCATGAAGGCAAGGTGGCCTACTGCTTCCAGAAGCTGATCGGGATGTTCCCTGAAGCGCGCGACATGCCGATTTTTGCTACGCTTGGAACCGAGCTGTTGTATCAGTTCAACCTCATCTCCAGTCACTGGTATGTGAAGGAAGATACCATAAGGGTACACAGCTGGAACTAGCTGAAGGCAGACGAGTCACGCATCAGAGATTACTTCAACTACACCAATCTGGAGGTCGTCTACAACAATAAGGTTGCGCTGCTGACGCGTCGTCTGGACCTCAGCAAGGCAGAAGGCACAAACACGAGGGAAAAGGCTGAACAAGATTGCATCAATTTCCTGGACAATATGCTTACAAAATCTGCTGATTTTATTATTGATCTTGATGCAGCCACCGCAACCGCCAAGAAGGAAGAAGAAGAGTTTCAACTGTACCTGGCCAATCGTCAAGCCATGGTTATAGTTGACCAGCCAGCACAATCTGAACACCAAGCTCCAGTTGATTAGCCAGCACCCTCAACTGAAGAAATTTGCGAGCTGATCGCTGAGAGGGTGAACCAGCTAAGGATGGAGATGCTTGCCAACTTCCAGCACAACAAAGAAGATCAGCTGAGGATGTTGGAAGCACAGGAGAAGAAGAACAAGCAGCTGCTGGAGGAGAATGTTTCACTGAAGATAAAGCTGGACGAATTCTCAACCTCCACCAGCCAAGACATCTCTGATCTGAAGTCAACCGTTCTGGGGATCAAGTCCGATCTAAATGTCTTCAAATCCATTTCTGATTCCAACCTCGCTAAATCTCAACAGACTCAAGACCAAGAATGGGAGTCTCGGTTCGAGTCAAGATGAGCTGAGTTTGTTGCTTTCCAGACCGAGGTCAATGAAACATTCGCTGGACTGAGGAAAGCCGAGCAAGAGCGCCTGGACACTGAACTGGCGAAGAAGGTTGGAGTAGAATGCGCGGTTGATGAACTCTTCAACCTCATCCAACAAGCTGAACAGCAACTCACCTCTCTGGATGGCTCAGTCGCAAGCCTTGTTGCTAATGCCAAAAAGGGGGAAGAGAAGACTGGGGAAGTTGAGATGCAGGAGGAAGATGAGACGCAGGCTGAGGAAGAGATTCCAGCTGCAAAATCTCAGCTGAAGAAAAGCCAGCCGAAGAAGAAGTCCACTCCCAAGCCAACCGACGTAGGCGGAGCTGAAATGGCAAAGGACTTGGAGCAGGCCTAGCAGTATGGAGTTTCTTACAACTCCATAGCCGAGATCGCAGCCGAGCTTGATTCGGAACTCGACGGTATCACAACCGAAGAGTGTATTGCTGCTGCCAAGGCTATGGATGTTGCTGAAAAAGACTACATGAATCCCGACTGGATTAAGAAGTTTGCTGCCAGCCAAGCTAAACGAGTCAACCAGTTCGAGGAGGAGCTTGACAAAGTGACCAAGAACCTGGACAGGAACATTGCCTCCCGCAGCCGTCGCCGAATAGATAAACATCAAGTAAAGGCTGAGGCAAGGCTGAAGCAACAGAGGCTGCCAGGGAAGGTCAAGCAGCAAAGTCGGTTCAGGCACGTGGACAAGTGGATGCCAGCCGAGTGGAATGAGGATTGGGAGTCGTTCAAGCAAGAGTTTGTGAATGACTTCTATTATAGGAAGGTATTCTCAACTGACGATCCGAGGAGAGCGTTCAAGGAAGCCTTGACCGAGCTACACACTGGGGATCGGGGCATGTTCAGCCAGTTCAGGCGAGCAATGATAGATGCAAAACTGGATTTGAACACAGTCCCGGTCCCTCAGAAGGTTACCTATCTCCCTCCCTTCCTCCCAGACTCTCGAAACCCCAACCGACAGAAAATAGTAGCTGAGGCAAGACAAGTTTGCCAAGAGCACGGGGTTGACATTTCGAAGAAGTCAGAAAGCAAAAAGAGAAATTTTTGTTAGAATGTTTAGCAAGTATGGGCTAAAGTTTTAGCTCAGTTAGTTTTTGAGCAATTGATGTAATTTTTGATTTTGTGCATTTTGTTGTAACCATCAGTTGTAATAAAAACTTTCATCAGTTATCCGATTCAACTTGACGTACAATCACTAGTTGTCCAAGCTCTGAATCGCAAAGTTATTTCAATATCATGTTATAACTGTGCTAACGCTTTGATGTTTTAATCTTATAGACTGTCTAGAATTTCAGCTGAGATTTTAGATAGGTCAGTAGGGTTTAGATCAGTTTGATCTATAAGGATTTTATAAGGGTTTTGGCATCATCAAAAAGGGGGAAATTGTTGGTAAATTTATTAAAGTTTTGATTGATTCCAAAACCAACTGACTCCAACCGAGTAGATGTTGTCAGATCCTAATATTAGCTCTTAGGCTCGCTGTTTGAGCAATGTTGAGATTTTATCTTTACAGGACTCCAGCTGAAGACGGCAACAAGGCTTCACTCGGATAGAACATCAGTTGTAAGACAACTGAGCGTTCATCAGACGAAAGTTAAAAAGGGGGAAGTTGTAAGAGAACATCAGTTGTAAGAAAGACAACTGAGCGTTCGAAGCCAACTGATCAGATTCAGAACATCAGAAAGACAACTGAGCGTTCAAGAGATGGAACATCAGTTGTAAGACTCAATCAGTAAGATCAACAAAATGAAGTTCAAGTCAGCTGAGGGTTCAACTGGAGATAGCATTCAGATAGAACATCAGCTGAAGACAAATCAGATGAAGATCAAACTTCTCAACCGACCATCCATTGTTGAAAGACTAATGTTGAGATTTGAAATTCAAATAAGGAAGTCACGTGAAGGTTTGACTCTCTGTCATTACCTCATTTGGCCCAACACAAGGCTGTCTCAGATGGAAAGCAGAAGTCCACAGTTGTCAAATCCGGAAAGTCTGCAGAGATGAGAGACAAGCCATCGCTTTCAAAGAACAGAGATCAACGGCTCTTCCAACGGCTTATTGATTCTCTCCTCCTATAAATAGAGGCTTTCATTCATTCACCAAGACTTACGAGACAGACAAGTGCGAGAAGAGATAAAAGAACGAGATAAAGAACGAAAAACTGCACTCAAGCAAAACTGCTGTTATCCTCTAAGAACATCACTAGTTGAGGGTTCTAGAGTGTTAGATTCTGTCTCTGTGTTTTTCGATCCAACCTTGAGAACATCACTAGCTGAGAGTTCATAAAGTGTTAGATCCTAGCTCACTTCTTGTTCGAGCTATTAGTTGGAAATCCACCCTTTCACACATCCTCTCAAAAGGATTGTTAGGACCCTACTCTTCCCGGAATTGAGTAGATAGGTTGATAAGTACCCGTAAACTTATCTGTAAGGTTGATAAGTACCCGTAAACTTATCTCAACGGTTTCAAAGCCCGCGTAAGCTTTGTGGTTTTTCTCCAGAAGAACTTGGACTGAGTTGTGTGGACTCACAACTCTCCGTGGACGTAGGAGTTCTCTCCGAACCACGTAAATCTTTGTGTGTTGTGTTTATTATTCAGTTAACTTATTGCATATTCAACTGACCAACTAACCAGCATACAAACTGCATCTTTCCATATCAATTGTCTTGGTTATTGACCGACCATTGCATCTGAGCGTGAGTTTTATTTTTACGAGTTGTTATTTTCCACCACATTCCGCACATCACTTCACTTCCAGCTGAGTACTCTTACTTAGTTGTGAGTCCAGCTGAGTGTTTTTACTCGGTTGAGATATTTTCGAGAGTTGTTTTAAAATTTCCTAACTGGTGTATTCCCCCCCTCCCCACTACACCAGAACTCGTATCGGGACCATCAAGAGGAAGTTCCTCTTGACCGTTTTGTTTCACTAAGACCATAAACAAGAGTCATGAATCCCTTTTGAATGTGGGATTGTGCCTTTTGAAATCCGTGTTGAGTCATGGTCAGTTGTAAGTGGTATCTCGATAGTCACTAGCAAAAATGTCTCAAAATTTTAATCTGTGACGATGGTGGTAATGCGTGTGACACAACAACTAACATGATTTACAAAAAAAATATTCAACAGATTATGAGGTAATTACAAAAATTAATTATTTTAAAAATTGATTATTACTATTATTTTGTGCATATGTTTACTTTGATTTCCTTTGATTTTCTTGCAACTGAAATAAGTTGGAAAAATTGAATGTATCCCCTCTCTTCTCTTGAATTCTTTTCATTTGTATATAATGTAACAAATCTCTTAGTGATTCGTGATCATACTATAACTTTAAACAAATTATTTATTTACATTTTAAAATAAAATATTACTAATATTAAGTAACTCTATCGAATTTCGACGGGTTACACACTAGTTTTATATTTATAAAGAATGTAGAAATTCATTAGGAGTTTATTTACTTACCTTAGTGTAGTAGTATCAATGCCATCCATGCATGATGGTTACAATATAAAGACAAAATATATATTATTAAAAAAAACACAAGTTTTAGAAATTATCTACTACTATTTTTACATATTTTAGAATTTTGAATTATATATATATATATATATATATATATATATATATAATTATAGAATTTTATGATTAGCTAATTATTGCTACTCGATCAAATATTTATTCGAATGATTTTAATAATTGATTTAAGTAGTTTTTAAGTATAAATATGGGCGTCTACTTGACCTCATTTAACAATTATATTGTTTGAATCTTTTTGTGTAAGGTAAAAATAATAATATGCAAGTGTTTTGCTCGTTTAAAGCACTGCAAAGCATGTGCATCTTACTAGTACCTTTAAAAGAAGAGATAATATAATTATGTATAAATTTATATCTCCACAAGTTTTATATCTTGTTTGGTAGCAATGATAATATATTTATCTCTACTCTTAAGGGGGACCATAATTTTTATATCTTGTTCACTCGAAAGGAAATTCATGGATAAATGAAGAAATGTACAAAACATATGAGAGATAAAATGAGGTATAATATTCAATCCTTCATTTCTTAGGTATAATAATACATTGGGTAAGAGAAAAGAGTCTACCCGAACTTTTATACCCATCGACCAAATTTTTCTTAAAATGAAACCAAACAAAATACTATAAATTAGTAAAATAATATTATACTTCATTGTCCTTCATTTTCACTCCAAGTGAATACACCCTAAATAATATATAATTCTGCAATCAAATTATAACTTAGAACTAGAGATTAAGGTAAATTTGTATGCTTATTGTTTTTTAGTATATCCAGATTTTGGATTAAAACAAAAGCATCCATGTCAGATATTGACACCATCTCTAAATTTACATTGAAACATATGAATAATAAACTCTTACATGTTTCTGTGTCAGATAATGGCAGGTTTCCTCATGATACCATGAGTTGACTTGCTTGTCTTAGCTTCAGCTTCCTCTCTCGTCTCAGACTTCGACTCGTTCTCACATGTCTCCTCAGATCATGACAAATCTCAACTCCCCTATTTATGCATTTACTAGAGTTCCAGTGCAACGTGAACTGCAAATGGTGCTTGCAGCTCGGCATTGACATTTGGGGGTCTGGCAAGTGGAAATTTTTGTTGCACGAACAACATACTCTCACAGGGTTCGAAGAACTGGATTGACATAAAACAATAATTGCACCATGGTTTTTTTTCTGTTCGGCGGCTCCATCATTTGATGCATCTATATCTTCTACAACATGAACATCATCCAATCCAGAATTGTGGGAATATCAATCAGTATACTAAAAATCAATAATGTAAATAGTTTTGCATTTATATGATTTACTTATAATTGTGTACAACTAGCAAAAAGAAATGCCTTTTAACTAGACCTAAAATGAAAGTTGCATCATAAAATCCAGAATTCCACAATTTTAAAACAAAATTACCACCTTTTGCCTCTAGTTTAGTGCCAATAGCTTATCCTTCTTATTTTGTTTAAGGCCAAAATACATATAAATTGCTGACTTTTTACCAAATTCTGCTTTATTTCCCTATCTTTTAAAATCAAGTGTAAATTTCTAACCTTTCAATTTCTCTCAAATTGATCTCGGCGGCCAAATTTCCCCCAAATTGATGTTGTGTTGGATACCGAAAATGCTTACTTGGCAAGTCACCTCGCTTAAACAAACGATGTCATTTACAATTTATCTATAAGACAACGTAATTTTTTTAATGTAAAATGACTAATTTGTATTACTTTTTTTAATGCAAAATGACGTCGTTTTGGACAAATTGTAATTGACGTCGTTAGTTTGATTGCAGTGACTTGTCAAATAAGCATTTCCGACATTCAACTCAGCATTAATATGGAGGAAATTGACCGCTAGGATCAATTTGAGAAAAATTAAAAGGTAACCTAATTTAAAATGATGGAGAAATAAACCAAAATTTTAATAAAAGTGCAGAACTATTATGCAATTTGTCCTTTATTTAATTTTTAATATTGTGTTTTAATCTAATGCTTTAGAAATTCTTATTGAAATCATTAAATTTGAAAATTACATAAAACGTCAATATTTGATTTGTTTATTTATTCATTTATTTGAAGTTAAAGGGAAAACGACGAGATAAGGATGTGATGATGTCATTATTCCATGTACAAAATAATAGTGCTATGGTTGTCATGTCCACGCTAATGCTGTAGTGGAAGCAACCCTAAAACACGGATGCTATGTAGTCAGTGTTTACGGTGGTTGAAAGATTGAGACACAGGAAAGGTTTGATCTATGGTGGTATGATATGTTATTATTGAGAATTGAGAGAATAAACGCTACAATCAATAAATCACATCACAGTAATATGAATCACAAACACTTGAGAAAGAAGAATCTGTGCGTGTTTTGTGAGTGGGAATGCCATTTAGCCGCCACTATTAGCTTTACATAAACACACAGCACACCTAATTGGCCATATATCAACGCAGGCCCAACTTTCCATCACTTTGGGCGGCTGCTTCTTCCTTAGCTTCAATGGCTTGTCATATTTTTACAGCCTACAAACATGATGGTTCTTAGCCACATCATATCAATCAACCCAGTTCTCAAAATTTTCGCCCGGCCACCTCATCTCAGTTACTACACATTATACAACAGCTTCAGCAAACTGTACGACCATAACATATTGATGCAATGTACAGATTCTTGGACCACTTCTCCTGTAACATCAAATCCAAAGGACCGTCAATAATGATCGTTGAATACCCAATTACGGCAACATCCAACAGAAAATGGAAAGGGGTGATTACTGTAGGACACCGGGACCTAGAATGACAACCTGTATGTTTCCAAATCATAATTAAAGAGGATACAAGTTGGTACCTTTACATGGGTGCTTGGGAATGCAGATGTACGAAGAGTCTCCTGAGTCTCATCCATCATTTTACGTCTAGGTATGCCAAGAATGAATGCTGCTTGATCGCTAGTAGCAGCCATGGCTGTTATTCTATACCCACTTTCCCATCGCCGGTGTATTCCTTCACTTGGATAAAGAAAGTCGAGCTCAACCACCTGACAAACAAATTACCCATTAGTAGCATACTAGTGATACATAGACGTAGAGCATAGTTCAACACCGTTCCAAATGTGTATTGGTTCTGACTTGAAAGGAGATTATCTGTGTGGAAATTGACGATGCCCCTATGAATGCTATTAATTTTTCGTTGGGGGGGTGGGGGGGGGGGGGTGAGAAATAGAGACGGGGGACTGAAACTCATTGTATAACCATTCCCCACTACTGACATTTCAATTCCCATTATTCTAAACTACGAAGGACTTCTGGATTTTGGTTAGATATTTGAAGAATAATATGCAGTTAGTCAGCAGATGTGAATTAACGATAAAAGTTTTTAAAAGAGTTGGTGGCCTCATTAAAAATGGAAAATTGGCATCTCAAGTTAAATTTAGATAAAATAAACAGAATTTAGAGATTCGCTTAGTGAAATTTGGAAAGATGCTTCCACCTGTTCAGAATACCCAGAATTTCTGGACATCACGACACCCCAGCGGCTGCCAGCAGTTGTCATAGATGTGACATGGAATCCTTCTTTCCACTTCTTATTGATCCACTTGAAAGGAAACGATTCACTAACTTTATAAGATTGTTGGGTATAAGGAGTTCCTGATGGTTACACAAGTTACAAGTAAAAACATCAGCCTTGAGGATTTCATGATAGGATCTTACCCAAAGAATAATTCACACAGAGAATTTGTTCACAGGGAAACATCTTAACAGTGAAGGAAACGACCAGAGCAAGAAAAAAGCTTAAATCAACCTTTAGACATAACCACCAGTGAACTTCCATTAGCAGCACCAGCTATAGAGCTGATGTAATAGTTTTTTTCCCACTGTTCCATGATCCAATCCTGCATAGAACCAAGAAGTATTATCAGATGGGCATATACCACCAGCAAGGAATGGTGAAAACAATAAAATTATAAAATGAAATCCTTATCTACCTTATGAAGAAAAACAGCTGAAAGCTCATACACCTGTGAAGTAAAACCTGTTCCAGCATCCATGATCAAGGCCCAAAGATTTGATGCTGAAGCCACACAGCTAATATACAACCCATCTTCATTACCCTTCTCTACATGTTGACGGAGTCTTGAATCTGCAACATTGTAGTGGTATCTACAAGAAGGAAGATTTCAGACCAAGTCAAAAATCAATATTATTGATATACTGAGTAAACATTGCGGGTTTATCCATGCTGACCATAGTAAACAAAAGCACAATCATAAATATATTTATGTATCTGCATATATATATGACATACACCAAACCAAGGGTAATGATCGAAAAACTGACGTTGGGCAGAGCATTAAAATATGTATTAACAGATCGAACAGAAATAAGAGAAACCCAAATAAACATATAGGCTATATTAGCAACTCAAAAAGATGTAAGGCAGCATCAGAAACTACCAATAAGACCTGGCAAACCAGCAATGATAGTTTACAAACAATATACATATTGATCCAGGCAAACCTTGAAAGTTTAAAACAAACTTTTAAGACTTAATGACTTATAAATCATTTTGAATTTAAACTGTTCAAGGGAATGTATGCTCCCAAATGAATTGGGAATAAGTAAAAGTAAACCTTATGAAATAATTGGATCAAACATTTGCTAATATATCACATTTGTATTACATTGCAAGATACTGTACAAACAGATTTTGGAAGCTTAAAAATGCACACCAATTGCCCTAATAAATATATAAAGGTCAGCAGTCACCTCTGTTTCATTGGGCGCCGTGCATTATACACTGAGATCCACTGAGTGGCAGGACTACCCAGTCGTACTTTCTTCTTTGGTTGCTCATCCTCTTCCAAGTTAATGAGCAATCTCCCACGCTTTTGCCCAACCTGTGCAAAGGAACAAAGTAGAGATATAAAAATACATTGCAAACTAAAAGAACCGCATTTATAACATAAATGTTGTGTTTTGCTTTTTTGTGCTCAATGAAGCTTCAAGTGAGGGTCGTCAAGGCACCATCATCCATCAAATGTGATGGTTCCAAATTCCACAAATGCCAATTAATACTGTAATGTGTCAGCATACTAAGCTTGTTCAAACAAACTGATTCTGCATGCTACCTTAAGAGCTCCATCTATTCTTATTGGTCTTAGTGATGTGCATGGTTCAATCAGACTATCAAATAAGGAGATCAGCTTGGAATAATTTGGCTCCTCATCAAACTTCATATTAGTAACAGCCTCCAGGAAGTTTTTAAATGGAGCAGGGCAGAAGCAGCACATCAGTTCTGGAGAAGTAGCCATTTTCTTTTTACAGACTAGAAAACTCTTGTTATCACCCTGTCACAGCACCATCAAACAAGAAGATGCAGGGTAAGTCAAATATAATAAGTTATATCATCATTGCTAATTAAGTAATGATGCCAGTCACCTGATAGCCTTGCCATGGCAACCTTCCTTTTATGAGAAATATCAGGGTGTATGCCAACGACTCAAGATCATCCCTCCTACTTCCTGTACGGCCCAAGTGTGCATGCACACTTGCATACCTTATGGTCCCCCTGTGAATAGATAAATTAGGGTTCACTGGTCTGAACTAAGCCAGTACAGCGACAAATCTACATAAATTTCACAGACCTAAATATATCCGGTCTCTGATCATACTCAACATGCTGACCAGATGATGCATCTTTCCACCTGGAAGCTGCAACACAAATGTGATCAGCATAACAGCAGGGATTATACTAAGAAAGTAGAGGTAGAAAAGGATAGTAGCAAGATCACATATACTAAGGAGAAACAAGAAATGGTGTGTCGTCATTCCATAATCAATATTTATTGCTATTAACAAACTAATGTATGGTAGCTAAGGCACATGAAAACAGAATATGTTTTATCTTACCCAAACCAAGATCAATAAGATACAACTTTTTCTCCTCAGCTGTTCCAGGCTGACCGAGTAAAAAGTTCTCAGGCTTCACATCTCCATGCACAAATCTAGATTACCGACAGCGGCAATTAACAGCAGTATTCAAATGATAAAAAGCAATTGAAAGCAAAAAAATAATTCTGGAAAGTGGTCATCAGACAGAATAAAAAAAATTAGTAGTTTTGTGTAGACTTTACCCCTTCATGTGGAGCTTTTCAAGAATTGAGATAGCCTCAACTGCTATGCAAGCCGCCATACTTGGAGACATCCTGTTCCACATGCTCATGGTCAATGATAACATCAAAAAAGATGAACAAATAGCACAGACTTCATGCATGTTGGGAGGGGGGGGGGGGGGGGGGGGGTATACAAGAGAGAAAGTAGATGGTCTTACGATTGGCCTAAAGAATTCCAAACATCCCAAAGACTGGGCCCAAGCATGTCCATGACCTGAAACAATATTCATTAGAAGCAAGATAGAAATTTTGAAGCTGAATGAAAACATCAAAACCCACCAGAATGTAGAAATCTCCTAGGCGGCCCTTGTAGTGAACCCATGGAATCCCATAGCATCCATTCAGGGAGCTTTTCAGAAAAACAACACAACATATATGAAAAGTTAACATCTTAAAAAAGCAGATAGTAAAAAAAATTGTGAATTTTCTCAATTATAAACAAAAAACTTACTTGTACACCTGCCATTCATAAGGAGGCCCGTAATTGCACCCCTTGCTATTTCGGTGCTCAAATTTCAGGGCCACCTACAATAAGAGATTTTCGATTATATTTCAACCGTGCCGATATCAATTTGGTATTATTTTGATAAATTAAAAATCCACAGGCGGCAATAACTCATGCGACTTGATACCTCGACAGCGTCAGGTCCCATTCTTTCTGTGCCACCGCTTACCCTTCGACCAACATAAACTTGGCCAAATCCACCTTTACCTAATTTTCTTTCTGTCTTATACATTGGCGAATTGCCAACTTGAACCTGCACCGATAACACTGGACTAATTAACAGAGAAAAAAAGGTAAATGGTTGAGAACTATATGAACGGTGACTGCAATCTCAAGCAATTGAAAGAGCACGCGACATTCCCAAAGGAAGTGCAGAAGCAGAAGTGAGAAAAATAGGTAAGCAATTTGAATTTACCCTCTCAGGCACTGGAGTTGAACTTGGTTCTTCTTCAACCCCCATTATTTTATCAGCACTTCCACCTTCCATGGCAATCTCCTTATCTGCTACACCCTCTATTCTATTACAATCCGGATCCCCTGCCCCAGCACCAGCTTGAGGAAGGATCTCGCAAGGTGGCTCTGGGTCTAAATCTATCAACCTAACCCCCCTGCCTCTACCAGCAGCAGCTGGCCTTGCAGGTGTTGCTGCAGAAGGCCCTTTAGCTACACCAGCTGCATTACCTCTCCCTCTTCCCCTCCTTCTGGTTCTATTCTGAGCAGGTGCGAGAAAATTTTCTTCTTGATTAGCAGGTTGAGTGGCAGGCTGGAGATCACCAAGCCGTTTTGATCTCCTTGCTCCGCTACGCAATTCTGGCATCGTCACCCATGCAAATCACCTCCTGCTCACTTCCCACCTTCTGTGCAGAATCTTCAGTCGACTAATAACAACCTTCAGAAGGAAAGGCCAAGTCTTTAGCCAATAAAGCATGTTATCAGGAAATAAATTCAAAGCTATAATCACGATGAATAAAACTTAATAAAAACCCAAAAAGAAGCAAATTTGAAGCTATAGCTGGATAAATAAAATAAAAAAAAAAAATCTTTTAGCACTTTTAATAGTTGTGTGTACGCACAATAACCAATGGAACTCATTTGTATGTCTTCAAATTCAGGATTTTCCGACATGAAGTATGGTTGAAGTAAAATGCAGCTCAACCATTGCATAAATGGGATAGGAAACAGGATAAAAGTAAGCATCTAATCAATTAATACTCAATATTCTTCAGCCCTTTTGGGCACCGAGGCAAGTATAAAATTGTGGTGCAACAACAACAACAAAATGATAAATACGTAACCCAAGGAATATCAATTAAGCCTATGAAAATCATAAAAATGAAAATGAGTATCCGGAAAAAAGAAAAAGGAAAACTATATCAGTCATCTCATCGCAAGTAGTTTCATCGATAATCAAGGAAGATTAAACAGTTCATTGCAATCGTAACATTGAAATGAAAACGGATAGTTAAAGCAGCCACAGATCGTACCTCAGAAACAGCAAAAACTGGAGGATCGGGGATCAAAACACCGGAAAATCGAGTCAAAAATTTTCGATTTAATTAACCGATCAAAACCAGATCTTCAGCAAAAATACCCAAGACAGTCTTTCACCTAAAAATAGTAATTATCCTTTTTCAATTTGGAAAAAAGATAAACATGTATTGTTAAGAATCTGAAGATTTTAAGAGTGAGAGATGGGTGTGGATATCGAAGAAAAGGAGAGAAGAAACTCGAGGTCGAAAAATTAGGGAAAAGCTTTTGTGTATTGTAATGTATCGGTGTGTAGCTGCAATAGATTCTATGGCTATCCTCCTTGTCTCTCTCTCTACACACAACATCTACTGCTTGTCCGCCCCCTTCCCTTAACTTCGCCTCTCTCTCTCTCTCTCTCTCTCTATCAATATTACTATTATATGCACATATATGTATGTGTATGTATGCGTGATACGTGAGTGAGTATTTTTTGTGTAGCTCATTTCTTTTCCTCTCATTTTCTTTTCAGTTTTATAATGATTTCTCATTCAGTTACGCTTATTTGCAATGAGATTTCATAGTTATTTTAAACTTTTTTTTGAAACTTTTATTATTAATAATTAATTTTTATATTGTAGTGTTAATTTTTTACGGAATTCAGATAGTTAAGGGTATGGTAGTGAGGTTTATTTTTTATTGTTATTTAATTATATTCTTTTTATTATTTCTATTATTTGTAATTAATATATATTTACATTATAGTGTTCATTTTTCTACAAATTTGGGATGGACAGGATACAAGTAATGGAGTTATTTCGTCAATAAGTATTTAATTTGAGTTCATTTTTACTAAAGTTTTATATTGATATTTTTAATATAATTGCAACCTTTTATTATTTTTACTATTTAATGTTAATTTTATAGTATTCGAATGTTTAATGGCTATTTAGCAGGTAACCTAATGGGTATGGGACAGGTTCAAGGCGGTTTGGTTAGCGAAGTCAATTTTTGATCGAATTTAAGACGAGTATGAATAATGAAATATTAACATGTTCAAGTTCGAAAATGCTTGATCAAACTCAACCCTTGACATTCTTAAATTTGGGACGAGTACATACATAAAAATTGTGATTTGAGTTTGATTTTGTTTATTTACTATTGTAATCTTATTTGAATAATTTACGAGATATCGACTGTTTGATACACATGTTAAATTTATTTTGTTGTATTTGAAATTTTACAAGTTTGGGGCGGGTGCGGGTAGTAAAATCCCTTTTTAATCGAGTTTGGAACGGGAACGCATAGAGAAATTATGAGTCGGGTTCAGAATGGTAGAATTTGGTAATTTTAGATCGAAATTGGGTACAAGCACCCAAAAAAATGTTATCCATCCTTGATTGTGTAAAAACCTCTTCGAATACAATGTCATTCGATATAAATATAAAATTTATTAAAACTATATTGATAAATTATAATGTTAAGTAATACCCGTCGATGTTCGACGGGTTACACACTAGTTATATACACATATATGTATGTGTATGTATGCTTGAGCCGTGAGTGAGTATTTTTTGTGTAGGTCATTTCTTTTCCTCTCATTTTCTTTTCAGTTTTAATATACAATAAATTAAATCAAATTGAACAAAACTTGGGTGCAGATTCTGCACGAGCGCGTGGAGCGCATGGACCTCACTTACCTATTTTTTTTTCTTTTTTTTTAATTTTTTTTTTCTCTCTTTTTTGTTGTTTGTTTCTTTAGTTTTTTGTTTGTTGTTTTTTCTTTGGTCAAGATTCGAGTGAGGGGAGCCGAAAAATCCAAATTGTTATCAGACGATTATCCTTATATTAGTAATTGGAGCGAAGAAATCGGAGCCGAAGGCTCTGTCGAAAAAAAACCTGAAAAAGAAAGTCAAAAGGGCGACTTGACCTGGTCAGACCCGGGTCGGATCGGGTCAGACCCATCTCCATGGCTGTACTAGAGTGTTACTCAATCAAATTATCCTCTCATTATTATTATTAAAACAATTAAAACAATAATAAGACCATACATATCAAAACTCAGATCGCCTTTTCTTATTGAAAAAAAGTAAATTCGACTAAGTACATAGTTAGTGTTGGAAAATTAAAATTGTGAATCAAAAGTGTATTATGAAAAATGAATGGGGCTCCTCTAAAAAAATTGATGGGGAGGCTGAGGTGTATAACTTCTAGTACTGTATTTGTTTAAATATACACAATTAAGTAATTTAAAATTAAATCATTCATATAATTACGATTAAAATCGAAAACCAGTTATTTGATTCGTAGATCCAATTTTTTTATTAGTCCACACGTACTAAAATCTACGTGTAAGAGAATTAAATAATTTAAAAAGTAATTAAACGTACTTTGGTCAGCCTTTTAGGTAATACTATCAAATATTGTAGTATGAGTTAATTTTAACGTAACTAATCTAATACTTTTATTGATTCTTCAATTTTTATAATAAAAAAATTAACAACTGTCAAGGAGTTCGAGACATTTCCTTCAATAGGTTACCTATGTGGCATATCTTCCATCATACATTCATACTTACCATAATTTTTCATTTTGTGCATTTTTAGTAATATTCATTGATTTGAGAAAATAAATACTAGATTAGATACACAGGTTAATTGCCGAAAAATACACAAATTCTCCCAAATTTCAATTATACACATTACCTTTGAAATTCAATTTCAAATAACAAAAACTTATTTTTCTACAAATTCAAATTACCCCCAAATTAAATCTAGCATCGGAAAACCTCTGATCAAAATTACGTCGTTTTAATTTTAAAAATAAAAATGTTACACCTCATTCCCTCCATGCCATCTGATCCTCCCCCTCCCCTATCTCTTCTCTCTCTTGCCGGCCCCTATCCTGCACACCAAATTCCAGATCGGTAGATGAACTTAAAGTGATAGTCGAAGATTGCCCGAAGATTTGATCTTCCAAGAGTATTATGTAAATTCTTGACGGGAATAGGCAGAGAATAAGTATTGTTTCTTGGGGACCAAATCACTATTTATATTTGATCGAGTATGTTTGTGAAGGTGAGCGGTACAATGGTTAACAAACAAATAACCAATTATATCTTCATCAATTGTTAGTATTTATTATTTGGTCACTCGTCCAATAATAAATATAACATTCCCCATATATATTAAAAAAAACATTACACATATTATTGGATTTTAATTCAACAATGTCGTGCATACAATGTGGGACGAAGCCAAGCAGCATTGGAATGTGACATGCTCAGATTGATATATATTTGTGATGTGTATGGTACTTCCATTTTACCAGTCATTCCTATTGCTTCTTGTTCCTCTTTTGTAATGTTTAGTTTGTACCTACTGATCATTCATACATATCAATAAAACCATAACAACTGCAAAATAAAATAAAAGCTTTTCTTAGAATTAGAGATTCCAGAATTGCAAACGAAGACAGGGTTGCTCTGAAAATATTGGAATATGAGAAAGTCTCTCCTGTTGAAGATGGTGTGGTTATTGTTTGCCATATTTGATGGGGTAGGATGTGATATAATACTTATTTTATAAATTTCCAGTAAGGATAAATATTATGTTCGCTTCAACTAAGATGTGTAAATCTATGAAATTACAGTTTAAAAAAATGTCATTTTACTTTTTAACTTATCAATTTGGCATCATTTGAAACAAGTTAGTTAGTTAGTTAGTAAGTGTGTGTGAAATAGCAGGTAGTAAGAGAAAGAGGCGCGGATTGGAAGGTGGGGGTCTATCCAAAAATTGAGGGGATGGGAAGAGAGGCCAATATTTGCTGGTGGAGAGAGCGAGTTCCTCAATCCCAGCTAGCTAGCTTGAGTTGAGAATGGCTGCTTCTTCTCTTCTATCCTTCTCTCCACTTTGTGCTGCAACTGCCACTTCCACTGCCACTCCCACCGCCACCGAGAGTCTTGACCTCAAATTTGGACGGAAAGGCATCAAGTTTTCTGAATCCGGGACGGCAGTCGAGCTTACGGTGAGAAATGGAAGCTCGGTGAAGCTTGACATACCAAATGGCCACATCACTTCCTACAGACCCAAGGTCTACTGGAAGGACGACGGCTTCGAGGAGGTGCTTCATACTCTTCCGCCTTCGCCTTCTTCCTCTTCCTCTTCCAGAGGTGGCATCGCTCTGGTGGTGGATGACCTCTCCTCCCAACCAAATCCCAAGGCTACTAATACTGAGTGGACTGTGAAAGATGTTGATTCTGACGCCATTGATGCTCTACAGGTAGGCATTGGCTATGGCAATTATCATATTATGATTAACATGGTTACAATGTTAATATTGTAGGATAATGTCAGATCATATGTATGTATGTATGTATGTATGTGCGTGCAGGTTGAGTTGAGTTGCATCCGTGGCAGTTTGGATTTAAGCTATGTGGTGTCCCTGTACCCGATGAGCGTTGCGAGTGCTGTCATAGTGAAGAACAACGGGAGCAAGCCCGTGGAGTTGGCCACCGCGATCCTGACCTATTTCAAGAGCAAGAAGAGAGGGGGCAGTGGCGTCCAAGGATTGAAAGGCTGCTCCTACTGCACCCACCCTCCTCCCTCCTCCCCTTTCCAGATCTTATCCCCGTCCGAAGCAACCAAGTCTGAGGATCCGGGCTTCTTCTCTTTTGGGTGGGAGCCCGAGAAGAAGGCCGGAGTGTGGAGTGTGCAGGATGCCCCCATCACCGTGTTGAGGCATAAGCTCAGTCGAATTTATGCTGCTCCACCACCACAACGATCCGACCCCTTCCATGCCACCGCCCCCTCCAAGTATGAGACCATTGATCAGGTAATGATGCTCTTTTTATCTATCTTATCTTGTGTGTTCATATTAAGTAGTTGTTCTCAATCATGTACAAATACATACATGCAGGGGCGTGAGCTCTTCTTTCGGGTGATTCGGATGGGATTCGAGGAAATATATTTGTCCAGCCCGGGGTCATATTCCGACAAGTATGGCAGCGACTATTTTATATGTACCGGTCCCGTTTCTATGCTGGTTCCGGTCACCGTCAACCCGGGTGAAGAATGGAGAGGGGCGCAGGTCATAGAGCATGATAACTTGTGATGGGAATGAAATCTTCTTGGTTTTTTTCTATATTGTGTACATTTTAGTTCCATTAATTTAATGATGGGAATGGAAATTCAGTTTTTCTATTTGTATGATCTCGTTAATAATGAGTACTGTAAACCTAGTGATGAAGAAGAGGTGGAAATGGTATTGTGAGAAGATAACTCGACATATCTATAATCTAATCTCTCAGCTTTTTATCAGAACCAACCAAATGAAGAAACACAAACTAACATTATCCATTAAGATATAGATACTTCACGAGGATAGGATTAGGGCCACTTCACAATATTTGGAATGGTGACCAGTGCTCTCCCCTTTCCAAACCTCATTACCAAGAAGAGCATCTCTTGTAGTCCATGCTCGAGCGTGAGATGGGAAACCTCGTTCCCTGAGGGCGCCGTCGACAGTGATTATCTCGAGGACAGGTTTGGAAGAGCTGGAGTGAAGTTTACGGGCATTGGCGATGGCTGTGTTGTGAAGATGGAACTTGATAATGGAAGTGCAGCCAAGTTGATGCTCCCTAGTGGTTTGATCACTTCATACAAGCCTCAGATGTGGCACGGCGGCACTATGGAGTTACTACACAGCTCAGTCGAAGAAGATGGTACTACCGGTGCTGCTGTCATTCGAGGGGGGCTGTCACTAGCCCTCGCCTGTGAGATTCATGATGCCGGAGTTTCGTGGGGGCCACATGCCTGGGATCTTCATCAAGTTACTGGAACTCCACATGAATCAATTCAGGTGGAGTTGATGAGCACAAGTGAGCAAGGAGAAGTTGGAATAAAGCATATCATAACTCTTGAACAAGATAGCTTCAACTCTGAAATTATAGTCTCTAACTCATCCAATTCACCTATCAATCTAGTGGGCTCATCCCTATGCCACCTGGCAGTGAGCACCCCCGATGCAACGTACGCACTCGGACTAGAAGCCTCCGATTACTTTGCCCGGCCGCCATTTCAGGGGAATTTCTGTATTATCCCTCCCAACTTCACCAGCACTAAGAAGAATCCCAGCAGTCTCTGGCCATTCAACAAACTATTTCCCATTCCTACAAATATCGCTGTTGAGGACGACATCATCGTTGTGGAGGAGTCGGGTGAAGAAGACGATAACTACAAGCACTTGACTCAAAAATTAAGCAGGATTTATACAAGCGCCCCTCGAAGCCTCACCATCATGGACCGTGTAAGTCACAACTCGATCACCTCTCTTAAATCTTGAAATCACTATTATCTCAACTAAATAATGCATCACAATCACAACAACTAGGATATTAATCTGCATTTATCAAACTTAATCGATAGACTATCAATCTCCTGTGAACAGGGAAGGAGAAATTCGGTAACGGTGGCAAGACAAGGGTTTAAAGAAGTTTACATACTGAGTCCTGGATCGGAACATGACTTGTATGGCAAGTACTCGTATGTCTGCATTGGCCATGCCGCGCAGCTCGAACCACTAATCTTGGACGCCCAAAGCGAATGGAGTGGAGGCCTGCAATTGTTCAATCCTAATTACTGAATTAAACAGATTATTTGTTCACTTTCAGTTTCTGTTTCTTTATTGCTTGCATATCATTCATTATCAACACCTAGAATGACCTAACTCATTCTCCATTTTACTAGCTCAATGAACAAACACCGTTGTATGATGATCCAATCCAAACATCTCAAGTCTTGTATAAAACTGTCAAACATAGAATTATATTGCAAGAACTTGTGCCAATGCCAATTGTCCACTGTTCCCAAGGTCAAGCAAGAACAAGAATGAGCCAAGTGACACACAGAAATTGAATTCTAGGTTGGGACCAAAAAATAGTGATCATCATCATGATCACCTATCACAAACAAATATAGAAATGCTGCAAACAAAACAACAAAAAGACCAAAAACAACCCTTTTGGCAGAGGAGTGATGCTTCTTTAGTTGAGGTTTATCTACTGGAAGCGTTTCAGCAGGATCAGACACATCTTCTGTTGAGGAAACAGATTCAGAGCTAGCATGGAATAGTTCACCACCAGATGCCAATCTCTCTCTCTTCTCTGGTGTCAATGCAAACTTTTCGGTCATTGGACTTCTGAACCTTCTGGCTCTCTCAGATAAGCCTATATCAAAATCATCTAGATCCTGAAGCGAGCGGATCAGCTTTCTCGGGGTGCTAAAAATCTTCACATCGTCGACCCTAATGTGAGAGTTCGACCGCTGAGAAACACAGACAGGGATCCAATTGATGAAATATTTTCTTGAATTCAACCAAACTACAACAGTAAACATTTGAGAGCCCCAAGAAGAACATACTCACATAAGTCATGCATCATGAATACTAGTTCAGCACATGTTCTGATATATACTTGTCCCAAAAAATATGCTATATTAAACATTTAATCACAAGGGGAAACACTATAAAAACTGATTTCTAACAAAATAGATTAATAAAATTTCTGAGCTCCTAGAAGAACTTGATAAATGATTAGCCAGCACATGGACTTCAAATTTCTGCACATCTTCTGCTAGATACTTGTCCCAAAACATATGTAATTGAGCATTTAATCACAAGGGAAACACTACGAAAACTGAATTCAAACCAAGTGGATCAATAAAATTTCTGAGCTCCTAGAACTTAGCCAGAATTTCAAATACATATTTCTGCATATCTTCGGCTAGATACTTGTCCCAAAACATATGTAATTAAGCATTTAATCACAAGGGAAACACTACGAAAACTGAATTCAAACCAAGTGGATCAATAAAATTTCTGAGCTCCTAGAAGAACTTAGCCAGAATTTCAAATATACTTGTCCCAAAAATTATTCAGATGAACATTCAGACAAACAAGGGAAATGACATGAAAACTGACCTGGGGACTGGGGGTATTGCTTCCCGTAACTTCATTTTCTGCACTTTCTTGAACAAAACCTGCAAAATTTTCAAAATACTCTCCATGGTTGGGAAAAGTGTCATCATGCTCAGAGCTTATAGTGTCTCCTCGAGCTATATCTGAAAACATGCCATCTTTAAGAGATACATCCAGGAACCCATTCTCACACCTTCTCCAAAGTCTACGATTCACACCTTTAGGACTATAATCCTGAGCTTGATAGCCATGGTTTATTGAATTTGGTGATTCCATTAAATAATCATACCCAGCAAATGAATCAATGGTTTGTGATTCAGGTGATGCAGTTAAGGTTTCAGAAGTAGAATCTTTCCTCATTCTTCTGCCAAAGTTTGACCGAGTAGATGAACTCACGTCCCTCTCCAATTTCGAGAATCTGTTACTGTATATTCTCTTTGCATTTTGTACTACTTCAGAAGCAGCACCAGTAACAAATGGCATTCTATCAAACTGACACTTCTCCATTTCCTTGATAATCAGCTCCAATTCGGATGATATACTTTTTGGATCCAAATATTTTATTAGAGAACTCACCATATGTATGGCTGACAAGCGTTTCTGAGAATTTTCCTCCACGAAGCCAGCATCAAGGATTTGCAGTCCAGACTGTATCAACAGCCTGCCATAGGCTTCAACCATCAGGCTATTGTGTTTAACCAAAGCCGTGACCAACGCCATATGGGAATTGGTCTGTGAATGCTTCTCCAATGCTCCAGCAACTTTCTGACAGACCTCATTTACCATTACATTCGAGGCAAAACGCCAATTATCAGATTCAACAAGTGCGTGCAGACAAAGTGCAGCTCCAGAAGACACACTCTCATGGCTACCCAAAAGACAATCTGAAAGGGGCTTACAGAGACAATGAATAACATGTCTCTTTCGTTCCTCGGCTGTTGTTGGGTCAATTGCATACCTTGCTATAGCTGGAACCACCTTCGAGCAAGCCTGATGAAGAGCAAAAGCTCCTGCACTCAATGACAAGGTCTTAACGATGGTGTTCATGATGTTATCAATCTGGGGAACAATTTTCGGTCCATGAACTCGAGCAAGAACCTCATAAAGCGAAATTGTGTGCTCGCCAGATGATATGCCAGTTTGTTTGGTTTCAGAAACTTGAGCAAGAAAGATGGGGATTGCCTTGGAATCCAAGTCTTTCACATACGATTTCAATGCTTTCATAGCCGATTTTCTACTATCAGCATCCTTGTCAAGATTCTCTAACTCCCTACGCAATACTGGGCTTAGACTTCTTCCCATTTGATGTATTACACCACTGTAACACACCAAAAAACAGATCAAATGTGAGTCTGCAATTCACGGCTTCCTTCTCTTGTTTCAATTTCAAGTGGAAAGCTAATGTTAATTCGGAATTAGCAATTGAGAATAACAGTTTAGAACCGATTATGTAAAATGTAATTGTTGCCTAAACTTTTCAAGCCAAGTGATTTTTCAAGCCCCGACACACACACACATCAAAGAAAATTGAAACAACCTCCAAAAGAGAGAAAGCTGCTATGCAAATTTCCATTAAGACTTTAATTAAATGCCCCAGAATTATCACGGCACCAGACGCAGCATAGATCCAATAAAGACCCACAAGAAGGGATTTCTTGATGGTGTCGATGTTTTTAAAAAAAAATAAAAATTAGAAAAAATGAAGCTTCAATATTCTGAAGCGAAGCTGAAGTCCAAGAAACGAAAATGGATATCCAAGATTTTGAACAGAAGAAAGGTACCTTGATATGATGCCCGTAACCTAGCCGCTATTTCTTCCTTTTGCAGCTTCAAAATTCCTATGCTGAGCTGTGACTGCAGAATGCAGATGGAAGATTTGGAAAAGAAATGAATTAGTACTAGTAATTCATCCAAGTATTAAAATCTGAATAGAATGGAGGGACTGGGGAGATTTAACGGCACACATACTGCGGTTTAGATTGAGCTACTGTAATGTAATGAACGCGCTTTTGGTGCGGAACTGTCTTGATCCCAATTGCCATTTGAATTTTCTTAGGAGGGGAGGGGTACAAATTTATTCAAATCTTTCTTTCTATTTACCCCGCTGTCCTCCGCTCAAGGAGTTCCGTAAAATGAGTCGGAGTCGGGATGTGTGCCCCACGGTTCTAGTTTGTGAACTGGTAATGTGGTTGGACAAGCCATGATATAATCAATTTTTAATTGGAATCTTTATTTTCTAAACAAAGGTCCAAGAGTTAATCAAATCGGATAAATAACAAAGGAGATGTGCTAAAAATAGCGACACAGTTGGGCTTCTCCATTCGATACATGCCCACTATTTTGAAAATATTTTATTCATTATTGGTCCGGTTACTTTGATCCTTATGCTGATGGAATACGAGTCACTTGTTTAAAGATGGAGTGAGTAAGAAATTATAATGAAAACAGATTATACCAAAATATAACAAAAGCGATGACTTATACAAAAAATAATATGCAATTATTATAAATGCAACAAATTATACAAAAAAAAAAGATATGAAATTATAATAAAAGAAGAGTACCGAGTTTATATAGTCATTTCTCATAAAAAGAGAAGTTTTTTTGTCACCAAATCATAGAGTAGGAGTTTTTTGTCAATTTTGTGGTGTAAGTTCATAACTACCCTCCAATGGCCCCCACTATCTCCACTAAATTAAAAACAAAAAAAAAACTACCTTAAACTGTCAGTCCCACCTCAAACCCTACAAAATCTCAACATTCCCATTTTAGAAAAGAAAACAAGAAGACAAAATCAGTCCCCCCCAAATCTCCCCCTCTCTCTCTCTCTCTCTCTCTCTCTCTCTCTCTCTCTCTTCGACTGCTCTCTCTCCCGTCTTCTCGCTCTCGACTACAACTCCACCACCTCTCGAGCAAAGTATTTGAGATTCAATCAATCGAGTCCGGCAATGTCTCCCGACAACTTTATACCCTGAACAAGAGGAAATGACCGTTTTGCGCAGTTTCACTATTTTGTTCATAACTCTTAGGTTATTTATCCAATTTGGCCGAATCAAGCGGCGCTGGAAAACTTATTCCAAGGGCTACCCACCCAAAAGTTCAAAATCCATTTTTTTTATTTTTTGGCTTCATGAGAACTTCGTGAGAGTCCAAAATAAGTGAAAACGTGCATATTTTGGGGCGTATTCGGCCGATTTACCCGCGATCGGGGTCTCCGAACTATGCAACCTCACTTTTGGAAGCTATAAATACATCTATATGTGCTACAGTGTGAAAAAATCTGATTTTCGTCGCGGATGCTTTTTCAGCCCGGGCCCGACCCGAATTCGGTACTTTTTGATCGAAATAATGGATAAGAATTCCGATCACAAGAGGTCATAGGCTTTTAGATAAGGATTCTGTGTACATAAAAATCGACCGAATCGGACGAGTAACGAATAAGTTATGGCCAAAACAGTTTTTGCGTCGGGTCCCGTAGCTCCACTGTTTTGGCCATAACTCCTAGGTTATTTATCCGAGTTGGCCAAATAAGGCGGCGCTGGAAAGCTTATTCCAAGGGCTACCCACCTAAAGTTCAAAATCCATTTTTTAATTTTTTAGCTTCATGAGAACTTCGTGAGAGTCCAATACAAGCGAAAAACGTGCATATTTTGGGGCATATTTGGCCGATTTACTGGCGATCAGGGCCTCCGAACTATGCAATCTCACTTTTGGAAGCCAAAAAAATACATCTGTATGCGCTAAGGTGTGACAAAATCTGATTTTTGTTCCCAATGCTTTTTCAGCCTGGGCCCTAAGGCCCGGCCCGAAAATCGGTATTTTTTGATCGGCACAATGGACATGAATTCTGATCACGAGGGGTCTTAGGCCTTTAGATAAAAATTCTGTGAACATAAAGATCGACCGAATCGGGCGAGTAACGAAGAAGTTATGGCCAAAACAGTTTTTGCATCGTGTCCCGTTTTGCGCAGCTCCACTGTTTTGGCCATAACTCCTAGGCTATTTATCCGATTTGGTCGAATCAAGTGGCGCTGGAAAAGCTTATTCCAAAGGCTACGCACCTAAAGTTCAAAATCTATTTTTTTAATTTTCTAGCTCAAGGAGAACTTTGTGAGAGTCCAATACAAGCGAAAAAGTGCATATTTTGGGACGTATTCGGCCGATTTACCCACGATCGGGGCCTCCGAACTACGTAATCTCACTTTTGTAAGCCATAAATATATTTGTATATGCTACAGTGAAAAAAAATCTGATTTTTGTTCCTGATGCTTTTTCAGCCCGGGCCTCTAAGGGTATCCCTAGGGCCCGGCCCGAAAAAAAGTACTTTTTGATCAGCAAAATGGACAGGAATTTTGATTATGAGGAGTCTTAGGTCTTTAGATAAGGATTATGTGGACATAAAGATCGGCCGAATCGGGCGAGTAACGAAAAAGTTATGGTCAAAACAGTTTTTGCATCGGTCCCATTTTGGCCATAACTCCTAGGCTATTTATCCGATTTGGCCGAATCAAGCGGTGCTGGAAAGCTTATTCCAAGGGCTACCCCCCAAGAGCAAAATTAATTTTTTAAATTTTTTTAGCTTCACGAGAACTTCGTGAGAGTCCATAACAAGTGAAAAACGTGCATATTTTTTAGCGTATTCCGCCGATTTACCCGCGATCGGGGCCTCTGAACTACGCAATCTCACTTTTGGAAGCCATAAATACATCTGTATATGCTACGGAGCGAAAAAAATTTGATTTTCATTTCGGATGCTTTTTCCGCCTGGGCCCCTAGGGGTACCTCTAGGGCCCGGCCCAAAAATCAGTACTTTTTGATCAGCAATATGGACAGGAATTCCGATCACGAAGGGTCTTAGGCCTTTAGATAAGGATTCTGTGAACATAAAGATCGACCGAATCGGACGAGTAACGAATAAGTTATGGCCAAAACAGTTTTTGCGTCGGGTCCCGTTTTGCGCAGCTCCACTGTTTTGGCCATAACTCCTAGGCTATTTATTCGATTTGGCCAAATCAAGTGACGCTGAAAAGCTTCTTCCAATGGCTACCCCCCTAAGGTTAAAATTTCATATTTTTTAATTTACTAGCTTCATGAAATCTTCGTGAGAGTCCAAAACAAGTGAAATGTGCATATTTTGAAGCGTATTCGGCCAATTTACCCATGATCGAGGCCTTCGAACCACACAATCTCACTTTTGAAGGACATATATACATGTTTTATGTACTACGGTGTGAAATAATCTGATTCTCGTTCTGGATGCTTTTTCAGCCCTCGCCCCTAAGGGTACCCCTAGTGTCCAGCCCGAAAATTGGTACATTTTGTTTGGTAAAATGGACAGGAATTCGATCATGGGGGGTCTTAGGCTTTTAGATAAGAATTTTGTGGACAAAAAGATCGAACGAATTGGAGGAGTAATGAAGAAGTTACGGAAAAACAGTTTTTGCGTTAGGTCCCTTTTTTGCGCAGCTCCACTGTTTTGGCCATAACTCCTAGGCTATTTCTCCAATTTGGCTGAATCAAGCGGCGCTAGAAGCTTATTTCTAGGGCTACCCCTCAAAAGTTCAAAATCTATTTTTTTTTAGCTTCACGAAGTCTTCGTGAGAGTACAAAATAAGTGAAACGTGCATATTTTGGGGCGTTTTCGGCCGATTTACCTGCGATAGGGGCCTCCGAACTACGCAAAATTATTTTTGGAAGCTATAAATACATCTGTATGTGCTCGGGGCAAAAAAATCTGATTTTCATTCTGGATGCTTTTTCAGCCCAGGCCCTTAGGGCTCGGCCCGAAAATTGGTAATTTTTTATCAGCACAATGGATAGGAATTTCGATCAGGAGGGTCTTAAGCCTTTAGATAAGGATTCTGTGGACATAAAGATCGACTAAATCGGGCGAGTAATGAAGGAGTTATGGCCAAAATAATTTTTGCGTCGGGTCCCGTTTTGCGCAACTCCACTATTTTGGTCATAACTCCTAGGTTATTTATCCGATTTGGCCGAATCAAGCGGCACTGGAAAGCTTATTCCAAGGGCTACCCTCCAAGGATTAAAAATCCATTTTTTTAATTTTTTAGCTTCACAAGAACTTCATGAGAGTCCATATCAAGTGAAAAACATGCATATTTTTGGGCGTATTCAGCCAATTTACCCGCGATCGGGGCCTCCGAACTACGCAAAAATCTGATTTTCATTCCGGATGCTTTTTCAGCCCGGGCACCTTGGGGTACCCCTAGAGCCCGGTCCCAAAATTGATACTTTTTGATAGGCAAAATGCATAGGAATTCTTATCACGAAGGGTCTTAGGCCTTTAGATAAGGATTTTGTGGACTTAAAGATGAGGAGTATTGAAGAAGTTATGGCAAAACTGTTTTTGCGTCGGGTCCCGTTTTGCGCAGTTTTACTGTTCTGGCCATAACTCCTAGGCTATTTATCCGATTTGGCTAAATCAATCGGCGCTGGAAAGCTTATTCCAAGGGCTAACCCCCAACAGTTCAAAATTCTTTTTTTTTAACTTCACAAAATCTTTGTGAAAGTCCAAAACAAGTGAAACATGCATATTTTAAGGCGTATTCTATCGATTTACCCTCGACCAGGGCCTCCAAACCACGCAATCTCACTTTTGGAAGTCATATAAATACATATTTAAGTGCTACGGGCTGAAAAAAAATTAATTTCGTTCCGGATGCTTTTTCAGCCCTCGTCCCTAAGGGTACCCCTAGGGCCCGACCTACAAATCGATACTTTTTATTCAGCTCGATGGACAGGAATTCTGATCATGGGGAATCTTAGGTCTTTAGATAAGAATTTTATGGACATAAAGATAGACCAAATCGGATGAGTAACGAAAAAGTTATGGCCAAAACAGTTTTTGCGTTGGGTCCTGTTTTGCGTAGTTCCACTGTTTTGGCCATAACTCTTAGGCTATTTATCCGATATGGAATGGAAAGTTTATTCCCATGGCTACACCCCAAAAGTTCAAAATCTATTTTTTTATTTCTATTTTTTAGCTTCACGAAATATTCGTGAGAGTCCAAAACAAGTGAAACGTGCATATTTTGGAGCGTATTCGGCAGATTTACCCGCAATCGGGGCCTCCGAACCACGCAATCTCACTTTTAGAAGCCATAAGTACATGTTTTTGTGCTACGGTGTGAAAATAATCTGATTTTCATTCCGTATGCTTTTTCAGCCCTCGCCCCTAGGGCCCGACATGAAAATCGGTACTTTTTATTCGGCATAATGAACAGGAATTCCGATCGTGGGGGGCGCTTAGGCCTTTAGATAAGGATTTTTTTGACATAAATATCGACAGAATTGGGGGAGTAACTAAGAAGTTATGGGAAAAACAGTTTTTGCATCG
The DNA here is from genome assembly GCA_029490685.1 of Schizonepeta tenuifolia. Taxonomy (NCBI): domain Eukaryota; kingdom Viridiplantae; phylum Streptophyta; class Magnoliopsida; order Lamiales; family Lamiaceae; genus Schizonepeta; species Schizonepeta tenuifolia. The sequence continues at coordinate 5,822,230 of CM055958.1, forward strand.
CGTCCCATTTTGCACAGCTCCACTGTTTTGGCCATAACTCCTAGGCTATTTATCCAATTTGGCTGAATCAAGAGGCGCTGGAAAGCTTATTCCCAGTGCTACCCCCCAAAAGTTCAAAATCTATTTATTTTTATTTTTATTTTTTAGTTTCACGAAATCTTCGTGAAAGTCCAAAACAAGTGAAACGTGCATATTTTGGGGTATTTTCGGCTGATTTACCCGCGTTCGGGGCCTCTAAACTATGCAATCTCACTTTTAGAAGCCATAAATATATTTGTATGTGCTACGATGCCAAAAAATCTGATTTTAATTCCGGAAGCTTTTTTAGCCCGGGCCCCTAAGTACCCATAGGGCCGTGCCCGAAAATCGGTACTTTTTGATCGGCACAATAGATAGGAATTCCGATCACAAGAGTTCTTAGGCCTTTAGATAAGGATTCTGTGGACATAAAGATCGACCGAATCGGACAAGTAACGAAGAAGTTACGGCCAAAAATAGTTTTTGCGTCGGGTCATGTTTTTTGCCATAACCCCCTACGCTATTTATCCGATTTGGCCGAATCAAGTGACGCTGGAAAGTTTATTCCAAGGGCTACCCCCCAAAAGTTCAAAACCCATTTTTTAATTTTCTAGCATCACGAGAACTTTATGAGAGTCCAAATTAAGTGAAAACGTGCATATTTTGGGGTGTATTCGCCGATTTACCAGTGATCGGGGCCTCCGAATTATGCAATCTCACTTTTGTAAGCCATAAATACATCTGCATGTGCTACGGTGTGAAAAAAATCTGATTTTCATTCTAGATGCTTTTTCAGCCCGTACCCCTAGGGGTCCTTGGGCCGTGCCCGAAAATCGGTACTTTTTGATCGGCACAATGGACATGAATTTCGATCACGAGGGGTCTAAGACCTTTAGATAAGGATTCTGTTGACATAAAGATCAACCGAATCGGGCGAGTAACGAAGAAATTATGGGCAAAACAGTTTTTGCATCGGGTTTCGTTTTGCGCAATTCCACTGTTTTGTTCATAACTCCTAGGCTATTTATCCAATTTGGCTGAATCAAGCGGCGTTGGAAAGCTTATTCCAAGGACTACCCATCCAAAAATTCAAAATCCATTTTTTAATTTTTTAGCTTCACAATAACTTCGTGAGAGTCCAAACCAAGTGAAAAACGTGCATATTTTGGGGCATATTCGGCCGATTTACCGGCGATCGGGGCCTCCAAACTACGCAATCTCACTTTTGCAAGCCATAAATATATTTGTATATACTACGGTGCGAAAAATTTGATTTTTGTTCCGGATGCTTTTTCAAGGGCCCGGCCCGAAAATCGGTACTTTTTGATCGACACAATGGACAGAAATTCTGATCACGAGGGGTCTTAGGCCATTAGATAAGGATTCTATGGACATAAAGATAGACCGAATCGGGCGAGTAACGAAAAAGTTATGGGCCAAAACAGTTTTTGCGTGCAGTCCCGTTTTGGCCATAACTCCTAGGCTATTTATCCGATTTGGCCGAATCAAGCGACGTTAGAAAGCTTATTCCTAGAGCTACCCCCCCCAAGAGTTCAAAATCCATATTTTTTTTTTTATTTTTTTAGCTTCACAAGAACTTCATGAGAGTCCAAAATAAGAGAAAAACGTGCATATTTTGGGGCGTATTCAGCCGATTTACCCGCGATCGTGGCCTCCGAACTACGCAATCTCACTTTTGGAAGCCATAAATACATCTGTATGTGCTGCGGTGCGAAAATATCTAATATTCATTCCGGATGCTTTTTCAGCCTGAACCCTGAACCCTAGCGCATGGCCCGAAAGTCGATACTTTTTTATTGACACAATGGACATGAATTCCGATCATGAGGGGTCTTAGGCCTTTAGATAAGGATTTTGTGGACATAAATATCGATCGAATCGGGCGAGTAATGAAGAAGTTATGGTCAAAATAGTTTTTGCGTCAGGTCCCGTTTTGCGCAGCTCCACTGTTTTGACCATAACTCCTAGGCTACATATCCAATTTGGCCAAATCAAATTGCGATAGAAAGTTTATTCCTAGGGCTACCCCCAAAAAGTTAAAAATCTTTTTATTTTATTTTATTTTTTAGCTTCACTAAATCTTCGTGAGAATCCAAAACTAATGAAACGTGCATATTTTGGAGCGTATTCGGCCAATTTATCCACGATCGGGGCCATCGAGCCACACAATCTCACTTTTGAAAGCCATAAATACATGTTAATGTGCTATGGTGTGAAAAAAATCTGATTTTTGTTCCGAATGCTTTTTCAGCCCGAGCCTCTAGGGGTTTCCCCAGGGCCGTGCCCGAAAATCGGTATATTTTGATCGGCACAATGGACATGAATTCCGATTACGAGGGGTCTTAGGCCTTTAGATAAGGATTCTTTAGACATAAAGATCGACCGAATCGGGCGAGTAACGAAGAAGTTATGACCAAAACAGTTTTTGCGGCGGGTCCCGTTTTGGCCATAACTCCTAGGCTATTTATCTGATTTGGCCGAATCAAGCGGCGCTGTAAAGCTTATTCCAAGGGCTACCCCCCAAGAGTTCAAAAACCATTTTTTAATTTTTTAGCATCCCGAGAACTTCGTGAGAGTCTAAAACAAGTGAAAAACGTGCATATTTTGGGGCATATTCGGCCGATTTACCCGCGATCGGGGCCTCCGAACTATGCAATCTCACTTTTGTAAGCCATAAATACATCTGCATGTGCTACTGTGTGAAAAAATATAATAATTTTATTTTATTTTATTTTATTTGAGTTTGTTAAGGGTTATAAGGACAAAATGTAAAAAATATAAGAATTTATATTTATATTAATTTTAGGAGCTATGAATTGAAAATATGAGTGGTGGTTAGAAATTTCCTTTTATATATTAAATTATTAAGAAAATATACATGTTTTTTTTTGGGCCATGTTCAATTGCTCACCTTTATTGTACATGTAAATTTAAGATTTTTTTATTATTATTTTTTTTTTGAGCAAGTACCACGTGAAGAATTAGAATGAGCATCCTATAAAGTCATGTTTAATTGCTCACCTTTATTGTTTTCTTTGACTTGGCTGCATTGATGTTTAACTTTATTTGCACATATGTCTTAAATTTTCATTATGTTTTTGGACAATTTGTTTGCATTCGTCTAATTATATAATCTCTATTATTATTTTGGGATGTCTTAATTATATAGTTTCACTATTATAATTAGTACTGTAAGACTCGACGGGAAATAATTTTATATTTTCATTTATATAATATATTTTAAAAATAATTTTTTTCGTAAATAATACTATTTTATTTCACCAATGAGAACAAGAGAAGAAATACAAACATCTTGTAAACGATAAAAACCAATCACACCATTATAACTTTGAAAAAACTTGTTTTTCTCTCTCAACACTCCCCTCTCACTCTCTCTAGAATTTTTCTCTAGAGACTGACTTATATTTAAAAATAGTTTTATATATTATTTAGAAGTTGTTATGTTGTTTACATTAATTATAAACCAAACTTAGCAAATTAATTATATTTTACGTATCAAAATTTATAATTATGAATGACAATAAATCAGATACTTATTCATCATGTATTTTCAAATCTAAATTTGTTTAGAATTTTTTTTACGTCTCGATTAAAATAGTGACTTATTGTATATACTCGTCGCAAACCTGTTGGGTAATAGTACTCGATAAAAATCTGAACATTACAAAGTTAATATTAACTAAAATAGCAAAAACTCTTCTTTTTATGTCTATTTGAATCGTCTCGTTGGTTTATAGTACATTGACATATCTAATCTTAGCCCAAGTCCGAGATAAATATATTTGCATTTTCATTCTTTATTTTTCAAATCTAAATTTGTTTAGAATTTTTTTACATCTCCATTAAATTTTTGACTTTATTTAATATACCCGTCGCAGACCTGTTGGGAGTACTCGATAAAAATCTGAACACTACAAAGATAATATCAACCAAAATTAGTCAAAATAGTTCTTTTTATGTTTATTTGAATCATCATGTTGGTTGATGATAAAGTGATATATCTGATCTTAGCCTAAGGCCGAGAAAGATATATTTACATTTGCAAAAAAAATAAAATTATGTCTATTTAAATTATCTTGCTGGTTTGAATCGTCTCGTTGGCTTGAATTTATGTATTTTCAAATTTAAATTTGTTTAAAATTTTTCTACACTTTATTGTATATAACCGTCGCAAACTTGTTGACTAATAGTACTCGACAAAAATCTCAACTTCACAAAGTTAATACTACTATTAACTAAAATTAGTAAAAATTATTCTTTTTATATCTATTTGAAGTGTCTCGTTGGTTTGAATCGTCTCGTTGGTTTATGGTAAATTGATATCTCTAATCTTAGCCAAAGGTCGATAAAAATATATTTACATGTTTAAGATTGTTTTTTTTTCTTTATTTAGTTATTTATTCATACATTAGATTTAATGTGATATGAGTAGTATTTTTAGCAGACACTAATCGAAGAGTTTAGGAAAATATGAATGAAAGATATATAGAATTTCATGTCGATATGTTGATTAGATATATTTATTTACAAAATTTCGTAGAGATTTTCGGTTACAAAATTTCTATTAGCCTCTTAAATGCTAATTTGTTATTGTGTTGCTCTAAATTTAATTATTGTCGCTATTTGTAGACAAACTTAAAAAATATTTTATATTTTTTCATATATATTAAACAAATAATTAAGAATAAAAATGAGTTATATAATTTGTATTTAAAAATTGAAAATATGTATCTATTAAGAATTGAGACATAGTATATAATATTAATAGTATTAATTGATAATACACAAAACTTTAAAAAAAGTGTGAAGAATAAGATATAAAGATATATAATAATAATATTTGATTAAAAATATATATATAATAATAATAGATATACATGTGAGGCAAGAGAAATTATTAGTATATGAATATAATAAGTAATATATATGTGTATTATTATGAATTAATAATGTCAAAATTATCAGAATCAAGGAAAACTGAAACAGAACACCATGGAAGGAGCATCGCTTATTTTCCTATTATTAATAAAATTATTTTTTCTAGTAATATACAAATAAACTTTTCACTACAACAAAATTCTCATTTTAGAACACTTAAGCATCCTATAAAGTCATGTAATGTAACGCTTCTTAGCATGAGACGTTTGCATATATAGTGTCTTTTTTCCGTGAGTCTCAATAGGTCTAATACAACGCATCAAAGCGTCCTATCAACTTTCTGCTATAGGACTCTTAATAGCCATTTCAATTGAAGAATCATCTCACCCCATGCAATTAGTGATTGCAGAGTCTCTATTAATATCAAGTTTATTTAAATTTAAACAAGTTACATGGCTAAAATAGAATCAATAGTTAAACCTTTATAAAAAAGCTATATGATCATATATTCCTGTGAATAATTAACCATATATTCATGATGGAGCAAAGTATGCAACTGATCAGTTTCTATACAGAGTTTCCCAAAACATATATCAATATGTTTGAAATTGAAATAGAGGATCTCGTATGAACACACAAATTTGTATTGTTTTTATTTAGTTTACTGTGTTTTAATCCCGATTTAAGCAAAATTTCTCTTATCTTTTGGTTTTGTGCGCAAGTCTAGTCCGCATGTAAGAACACCAATTTGTTTTCACCAAAACGAATAAGGAAAGATAAAGGAATTATGCCATATCACTGGCATCGGCGCTGGCGACAGAGGCAGATGCAAGGGGGGGCTAGGGCCCAACCCTAAATTTTTTTTGTCCCATATTGATTGGAATAAACCCGTCTACCCCATGCTTTGGATTGGAATCGGTCCGTCGACCACGATTTTGATTTTTGTGGAATAATTTGACTAATTATTTATTTTATATTTGAAGCACAATAGTACTTTTTGGCAAAGGTTCCATAACATAATGGATAATGATTTATTTGATCAATTAAATAATTGACCAAATTAAATTAATAGTGAAATATAACCTTTTATTCGGCCAACTAATAAATTGATTAAATAATATTATCGGTGCAAAGGATGAGAAAAATGGATACTGGTTCTAAATATTTATAGATTTTTCAATAGATGATATGAGATAAAAGATTTAACTATTAACATTCCAAATCAATAATAAATATTATATTATCTATTTTCTTCCTTCTTTGGTAGATTAACGTTTTTATATGGAAGTTGTAATATATTGAATATCAAATCTTATACAATTGAATTAAAATTAATATATAGAATAAGAAATACGATAAATAATACTTCCTTCGTCTAGGTTAGTATGACTACTTTCATTTTTTAGCCGTCCCAACTTAGCATGGTGTTTTCTTTTTAGAACATGTTTTTTTACCTTTTTACCCTTAAAAGTTAAAACTACCATATAAATGCTATGCCACGTCAAATTCACGACAATTCTGATAAATAAGAATGTTATAAATATGAATGTTATACCTTTCCATATAAATGTTATACCTTTTCATATCTGATAGATTTTATTTCCATACCATATATAATATAATATAGAATTTTTTTTTTTGAGAAAATATAATATAGAATATAAATATTACAAATAGGAATTTTTTAAATTCATAAAATTTGAGAATTTAGATAAATAAGAATGGAGAGATTTGACGGGTGCCACATAGACTTTTCTGAGACTTCATACTAAATAAATACTTAGAATCAGTGTATATTTTTATATCTCACAATTAGTTTGTACCGCCAATGCAATCTAATTAATTAATTAATTGGCCAATAAATAATTATATTATTTTTAAAAAAGATTGTCTTATGATTAAAATTATCAAATAAATAGTTTAATTTAAATATCAAAGTTAAAAATCTTTCTTCTTTTTAGCCGACAATTGACAAATAATTAAATAAACCTTATTTATTTATCTATAAATTAGATTTATCCAATAATAAAAGGATTATATTACAAATCATTATTTTTTAATGTCTAACTACTTTGGTTTCATAAATAAAACTTTGTACAACTTTAAACTATAACGAGATAATCTAAACAATGCGAGACCAATTCTACATATTATGAAGGCCCCAACATACAAATTCAATGAAAACTAGCGTATAACCCGTCGAAAATCGACGGAAAATTATAAATTAATAAAATTATTAAATAGTACTAATATGTGATAGATTAAAAAAAATATTATTTGTTAATTATTTTAGCGTTAAATAATTCGATTATGCAATCTACTAAACTCGCTTAGAATTTATATCCCTTGAACACATCTCAAATTTAATTTAAAAGTAATTTTACCACTTGTTTACGTCTCAAACCCATATAGTTATATTTGTTAAAAATTATAACTAATATATTCTCATTACAAAATCGATGTGGGCAAAAATATATTTCTCCCTCAAAGAAAAGCGACTCTTAAGCTGAATCTTTTAGCTTTTTATGAAGAAAAAGAGGCAAGAGAAGGAGCGGGTAGTGAGAGAGAAAAGAGATATATAGATAGCGAATAATATTATAGATGTTAAGATTGTATATAAGATGAAAGTGACCCTAAATACCCCACATTATGAATTCAACACAAGATTAAGAAAAAAAAAGTTAAACCACCACTTGACAATCATCCCGTCTACCCCAACGGTTCCGACCTGGAACCGGCCTATTGACTACAATACTGATTTTAAATTATATAAATAATCATCTTTCAAATATATTCACAAAAAAATTAATGATGGTATTTGTTTTCTTTTTACCTGAAATTAGTATTTAATTATATACATAACTATATTCCAAAAATATTCACACAATATTTTATAAATAAAAATTTAATTATAAATTGTAGTATTATATAAATAATCATCTTCCAAATATATTCATAGAGAAATAAATGATGACATTCGTTTTCTTTTTTACCAGCATCGAGAATAACTTTTTTAACTGAAAATAGAACTTCAAAAATTGTTTCACTATGTACTTGGTAGTTTTTCCTTTTTACAAAACTTTATGTGGAATGATTGTGATTCATAAAATTATTTAGTCAATGATATAAGATAAAAATTGACCATAAATATCCTTAATTTTATGAGTTTAAAATTATATACTTAATATATTAAAACAAAAAGTTGTCCCGCAAGTACTGAATTGACCCCTCTACGTGCATGATTCTTGGTTGGAATTGGCTCGTTGATAAATTGTTAGTAATTTTTCTACCAATTTTCCTACATATTCTACGTTTTCCAACGGAGATGATTAATCAAACAATTTGAGATGATGTGTTTAGGATTATTCAAACTTGTTTGAAATTTATATACTCGTACTTGTTTAAAAAATTAGTCATTTGTGTTCCTTTCTGAAAAAAAATCCGTATATTAGTCTATCGCCACAGTTTTGCATCGGAACTGGCCCGTTGACCACGACTCTAATTTATAAGTGCGTAATTTATAAAATTTGTTTAGAATTTACATAGATCCAAAAATTTAATAAAAATAATGATTATACTATTCGTTAATTAAAATTATAGATTATATGCAAAGTTGGAAACCCAACTACAAATAACGTAAACATTATTTCATGGATGACGATTACAGATTTTAGAAAATACATGAAAAAAGCATAAAATGAAGAATTTCTCGAGTTGAGGTAACCGTTGGTTAGGAATTGGCTCGTCTACCGCCACGGTTCCGGGACCACGATTTTGATTTATATTTGCATAATTTATAAAACTCGTTTAAAATTTGTATAGACTCAAAACATTAAAAAAAATTTATTGTACTATTCATTCTCATCTTAACTGTATATTAGTAATATTTACTAATTACAATTATAAATTATGCAAAGTTGAAAACCCAACTACAAATAACGTAAAAATCAATTCATAGATGACGATTCTAGATTTTAGAAAATACATGAAAAAAATGAATAAAATGAAAATTTTAAAATTAATAAGAATAAAGAATGAAAATGTGTCATGTGGGATCCCGAGTTGAGGTACTCGTCAGTTGAAAATTGGCCCGTCTACCTAATTAATTGACAAATTAGAAATTACTTATTTTTTTTATCAAATTAAATAAAAAATATTAGACTATTTTCAAATTTAATTCGGTCAACCAATAAATTATCCAAACTATTTTGGAACCATTTATTCTGTCAACTAATAAATTGGTTCTCTAATAAAAAAATTAATAATTCGGTTAATTAATAAATTGACCAAATTAAATTAAATTAAACTATAAAAATATAGCAGTTATTTATTCGGCCGATTAATAAATAAATTGGCCAAATAAAACTCCTACAAAAAATAATTATATATTCGGCCAATTAATAAATTGATCAAATTAAAATAAATTAAACTATAAAATATAGTTATTTATTCGGTCGATTATTAATAAATAAATTTGCCAAATAAAACTGGTGGAGCGAAAAATGAGAAAATACACATTGATTCTAGGTATTTATAGGCTTTTCAATTGGTGAAATTTCATTGAGAAACCGATGTGGGACACAAGATTTTAGTATAGATATTTAAAATATATTATTTTACATTTAAAAATTCAAAAATTTGAGAATTTAGATGAATGGAGGATTATAAGGGGTGCCACGTAAGATTTTTTCAAAGCAAAAATCGTTTTCCTTTTAATAATATAATGATGATACGCTTTATTATAACTACCATCAAGTATGTAAAAGTTTAGAAAAATGAAAAGGCGTGTCTTATAAGTAATTCAATACAAAAGAAACAAAGTTGACAAAGCAAGTGTATTAGTGCTTAAATTGTATCGCCAATCAAATGAAAGTAAAGAAACTGCAAAATAATTAAAAGACTTAGCAAACTAGAGCGGTTGAATATAAAATCTCTGAGTTGCAATCTTAAGAACTGCAGGGATAAAATAAAAATCACAAAAAAAAGAGTGAAGATTATTTTAGATTCCAAATGGCTATGACCACGATGAACAAATATTAAATAAATTATTATCTGGCAGCAAAAACAAAAAGAAGAAATGTTCTCCACCCATTAAAATCAAGAAGAGATTTGTTATGAATATAGATTCACAATCTCAGTAATTGAGATGCATTAAGAATAATATAGTTGGTTTTGGTTTTACTCTTTTGTTTAATTTTCCATTAGTACATTTACTAAATTTTTGCGCGATCACTCTTTAATTTTAGCATATTAATTATCTTTTAGTCTTTTTAGTATCAGTTGTATGGTATCATCTAGGAAAGTTAGGTGGCGTCAGTTTAGAGTTTTGGTATCATCAAAAAGGGAAAAATTGTTGGGAAAATTAGTAAAGGTTTTGATTTATCCCAAAACCCAACTGACCCCAACCGAGTAGATAAAAACCATCAGTCTGAACTTAGCTAGAGCTCACTGTTTGAGCGTAGAGATTTTTATCTTTACAGGATCAAAGCAGAAGAAGACATGCGGACTGAAGAAGACAGTTCGTGAAGAACTCAGTTGAACCACAAGCTGAACTGACCCACAAGTTCAGCTGAGCTACAAGCTCAGGTGTCTTACGTGAAAAAATTAACATCATATGGAATGTAAATTCAATCATCAATAAACAAAGTAGAAAATAAATAATTGTATTATATTTTCTTTATATTCAAAAGAAAGAATAAATGTGCAATGCACGTTGTCTCTGCTAGTAAGAATATAAAAAGAGTTTTGTTTTACAAAATTTGATTTGCCCAAAATATATTATACATCTAAATTAAGGAAAATAATATAATACAAGATATATTAGTTATAAAAATATAAAATAATGTAATATAATATTTATTAGTTAGAAGAAATTCAAACTTACTTATTATTTTATTCACGTAATGTAAAATTTCCTCATAAAAATTACCTGTTAAGAATATTACCAACTTGATTTACATCATTTATGATATACTAAACAAATACATTAACATGGAGATATAATTCTTTCTCTCCATGAAAAAGAAAAAAAATTCATAACAAGTTTTTTTCAATTAATGAATGATCATTTTTTTGTCTTATTAACAACTAACGCGTAAGTTTTCTTCAAATGTTTTGCAACAATTTTTTTTCCAATTAATGAATGACCGTTTTTTGGCTTATTAACAACTAACGCGTAAGTTTTTTTTTTCAAATAATTCGTAACAAGTTTTTTCCAATTAATGAATGATCATTTTTTGTCTTATTAACAACTAACCCGTAGGTTTTTTGCAAATAATTCGTAACACGTTTTTTTTCCAAATAATTCTTAGGGAGACCTCAAGTCTGTCTCCATTTGCTCACGTTAAAACAACTACAAATTTCTTCAAATCATAATCATGTAGGCCCACCTATGGAATTTAATTTCAAAATGTACATTATTTTGTTTCAGCTATAACTAGTAGTAGTGGTAATAATAAAAAAAAACAAAAAACAAAAAACACCAAATTAACGTGGTGATAATTTGAGCGCATGTTCAACTATAAATAGTGGTGATAATTTGGATCAAGTTCACTCACTCCACGTATTACTAAGAAATCTTAATTTGAGCATATATAATTTGAGCTATGGAGATCGAAGCAGTGGCAGTCGGAAACAATGGCACGGCCACTAAAACTGTTTCTGTGAATCACGACGAATGGTGGAAACATGAAGGACCGGTTCCATCTGATCACGACAACAGCGGCTTAACCCGTCACTGGTTCCCTGCAGATTTCATCTTTGGATGTGCAACCGCTTCCTTTCAGGTATATATATATATATATATATATATATTATCCCTCTATTTATATATAATCTATATACTTAAATCTATTAATTACAGCTTTGATATACTATATGTGTTTTCTTTGTTTGGCCAGGTTGAAGGAGCTGCTGCAAAAGGAGGCAGAAGCCTCAGCATATGGGATGACTTCTCAATGAGGCTTCCTTGTCTCTCTCTCTCCCCTTTTCAATTAAGTTGCAAGAGCAAAATGGATGAATAATACATAATATAATATATACAAAATTGATGAAGAATACATAATATAACATATACAAAATGGATACATAATTATATATATATATATATAATATAACATAACTTATAAATCCAATTCTCATCATTGCTGCCGTAAAAACAATCCATGATCTGCAGTGTATTGACGATATAACTAACTCCAGCTATGATTGACAATGGATATTTCACCTCCAACAACAAGAACTCTACAAATGCAACAACAGATTGTACTGATTTAATTAATTTGTGTGGCAGGGAAAATAGCTGATGGATCAAATGGAACTCTTGCGTGTGATATGTACAACAAATATGAGGTTGTTAATTAATTTGTTATGCTGTGGGATTACATTCAATATATAATTAATAGGGAAACTTTAATTACTGAAAAATTAATATAATGCAGGAAGATATTATGATGATGAAGCAAATGGGGTTTGATTCCTATAGGTTTTCCATTTCATGGTCAAGAATATTGCCAGGTAACAATAACCATAATTTGACACAGAGAGAGAATGATTAGTCTTCGGAGTAATTTAATTTGTGCACCCGTACTGAATATAATTGTGGATTTAATTCCCATCCAATTGTGAATTAATAGGAGGAAGATGCAGTGCTGGAGTCAACAGAGAAGGAATTAATTACTATAATAATGTTATCAACACTGTGTTGAAACATGGTCAGTTAATTTAATTTGGACTCGCTCTCTCTGGAAGTAATGACATTATTTATTACTAATATTAATATATATACATATGTGTGTGTGCAGATATGAAGCCCTTCGTGACACTCTTTCACTGGGATCTTCCTTTGTGCTTGGAAACAGAGTATGGAGGCTTCTTATCGAAAAGAGTAAAGTAAATATTTTCTTCATTCCTTTCCTATTTCTTTAAAATTGTACTAGGGGTGAGTAAAAAATCGAGATCCGAAAATCCAAACCAAACCAAACCGAAATATAAAATTCGGTTCGGATTAGTTCGGATTTTGGATTGGATGGGATCCAAAATTTTCAGAATTTCGGATTCGGAGCGGATCGGACTTTAAAAAACCGAACAAATCCGAATTACTATATATAATATATTATTGTTTTATTATTAGTTACTAATAATTTAATATATCTACTCATTTCTAAATCGAAAAACTAAAATTCATGTTCATTCACTTCGCGTTCTTCGCTCCTCCTTGCCTCCATTAATTTATGTATCTCAATTTTCACATTTTTTGCTTAATTTTTTTTTAATTATTGCCATTTGCTTATTTTTGCTATAATAATGAAGACGTATTCCCCATTATCTTGTTGTTTTATCTTTTTTTTAGAAAGTAATTAAATAGATGAATAATTACTTTTATTTCAAATTTTTAGTTTTGTGAATTTTCTTGGAGAATTTTGGATTGAATCCGATATTATTGTTCGGATTTCGGATTTGTTCGGATTTCGGATTGAATCGGATTCATTTTGTTTGAAAATTCGGATTTCGAATTCGGATCGGATTAAGCAAAAATCCGATCCGTAATCCGAATGCTCACCCCTAAATTGTACAACAAAATTAATGAAGATGAATATTTAGGAAAGTAAAGTGAGTGAGTCCAACGTGTGTGTGCAGGGATGATTTTCGTGAGTTCGCGGAGGTATGCTTCTGGGCATTTGGGGATCGTGTGAAAAGTTGGAGCACCTTGAATGAGCCGTGGACCTACGCCGTTAATGGATACGTTAACGGGACGTTTGCACCGGGGAGAAAAGTTGCGGGTTCTGACGACAAACTTGGTACAAAGGTGGCCCTCCACAGATCTCTTCCGGTGCTTCTGCAAAGATCCGCTGGCGACAAGACGACTCCCACCGCCCATCCATCCGAAGCATATACCGTTGCACGAAACCTGCTCCTCGCCCACGCTGAAGCCGTTCATCTTTACCGAACCAAGTTTCAGGAAGCTCAACACGGCAAGATAGGCATCGTCCTCTGCTCACATTGGTTTTATGCTTTTAATGAGGAATCCGACGCCGATAGGCTTGCCGTTAGAAGGGCACTCGATTTCATGCTTGGATGGTACATTATTATTCAATTAACATCTTTCATTCCAAATTAAAGAGTAAACTACACTTTTAGTCCCAAAATGTATAATTAAGTTTTTCAGTCCCACACTTTTGGTCCAAAAAACTAACGGACTATATTTAAGTAACTCTTTTGGATTGAAATTTTCACTGCATCCCCTCCGTGTTTCATTCTCTACTCCGTTCATTGGTTGAACGATATGTGGCATTGACTAGGGTTTATTCCACCCAAATAGGATATATAATTATATCCAAATCGCCAAATGTCAAAAATCATACGAATGAAATAGAGGATGAAACACCATAGGGAGTAGAAGATCCGAACTTTCTATTTTTCACCCTTAATTTGGCGGTGATCAACAAAATAGGTATTGTTTTATCTCCAAAATAGGTACTTAACGGATCCATTAGTTTTTTGGATAAAAAATGTTTGAAATATAAACTATATATGGGGCCAAAAGTGTCAAAAAAAAATTAATCTTGGGACAAAAATTGTACATTTTGGAACTAAAAGTGTTCAGATCTTTTTCTTACAGAACCAAAAATGTATTTTACTTTCAAATTAAATGTACCTAATATTTCATTTCATTTCATTTCCCTCACACTAGCTAACTATTAATCTGATAATTTCTTCCTTGAAGGTTTTTGGAACCTGTACTCTACGGCCACTATCCGAAAAATATGATAAACTACGTTCCACCAGACAATCTTGCATCTTTTACACCTCACGAAATCGAAAAGCTACGAGGCTCCTTGGATTTCTTGGGTTTAAATTACTATACAACGGAGTATGTTTCTGATGATCCCTTCCCTACTGATGCAGAGGGCTACGCTGCAGATCAAAAGCTCAGGTTTTCATGTAAGTACTCAATTCTTCATATATAAATTTAGGAGAATTTTATCTATCGATATATATGGATCCCGAAAGATAGATAATATATACTTCCTCCGTCTCACCAGGCTTGTCTTGTTTCTTTTGGGCACGGGGTTTAAGAAGGAAATAATTAAGAATAGAAAGTATGTTTAGCGGAGTTTTTAAAGTAAAATAAAGTAGGTAGAGAGAGAGAGTGAATAGTGAAATAAAGTGAATAGAGAGAAGGAGAATAGTGAATGACACAGAAAATGAGGTGGAAAAGTATGATGAAAGGTGTAGAGTGGATTGTTTATCAAATATCTCCTAATTATTTCCAAAAAAGGAAACATGACAAGAATAACGGGACAGAGGGAGTATCAATTTATGGCTTGAAAGATCTAAAACTATCGATTTAAGACTTATATATTTAACGGTGTTAAAATGTCTATCCAAAATTAAAGTTAAAAGTATATTTTATTTAAATTCATAGACTCAATCTCTCAAGAATTTCTGTAAAAACCAAAGTTTAAAATTAAATTAATTATTGTAAATTTGTGCTTGGTTTTTATTTAATTTAATTTAGGATTAAAAAATATGTGCCGAGATGATGTGTACATTTAACGGTCAAGTCATCTTCTGTTGAAATGAAATTAGTTTTAACACCGTTAAATCCGCAACCCCTAAAATCTATAGTGTTAAATCTTTCAAACTTAAAATTGATATAATTCATCTTCCGGGATTTGTATTGATAGTTAACCTATCTTCAAAGCCTTGGATTGATAATTCTCTATAAATGCCCTCCCTCATATCATATGTAGAGATTGTTTGAGTAGCTACCTAGCAATAGCATGCTTAAATTAAATTAAATTAAATTAAATGTTCATTTAATGCTTTGTGCAGATGAGAGAGATGGCCAATATATCGGAACACCGGTAAGGATCTTCATCTGCATGCACTAATTAATTTATACCCCCCTTTCAAAATATAAGTCTTTTTAGAGTTGTGCACACAAATTAAGAAAATTTATTTTTATCAAATTTGCCCTTAATTAATTATGAATTGAAATTAGTGAATAGTGAAAATGTGAATTTTGAGGTGAGTTAATTAAGGGTAAATATGGATTTAGAAGGTAAAAAATGCTGGAACGACTTATATTTTGCAAAAGTTATAAAAACTTAAAAAGGCTTATATTTTGAATAGGAGGGAGTACTTAATTGGCATATGTGATCCTAAACCTATATATGTTATGTATATTTTTTTGGCTAATTCATGACTACTTGTATTAAATTCTCACCTCATGAATTGCTGTCATATAAATTTTACAGTCTGGATCAAGCTGGCTGTACTCTGTACCAAAGGGGATTTACTCGATACTGACATTTTTGAATAAGGAGTATGGATCAGAATTGAAAGAAATATACATCACTGAAAATGGTAATTAATTAAGTTAATTTAGAGACGACGATGTTTTTAAAAGTTAAGATTAATTTGTGAAGTAACTAATTGTACAGGTTGGTCTACTAAGAATGATTTCACCAAGACGGCCAAGATGGTTTGCGATGAAGACGAAGATAGGACAAAATACTTCCAGGATCATCTGGCCAACATTCTTAAATCAATGAAGTAATTAAGATTATTGTTGCTTCAGTCTATACATGATACATGTAAAGAGTGTTATAATGGGTACTAGTGTTTGGTCTGAGAACTAAAAATAATGTTTATTTACTACGATTTTATAGCTTACGATCGTAGTAAATAAACATTGTTTCTAGTTCTCACACGAAGTACTAGTAGCACATTTACATTATATCATTATATTGATGGATGATTGTAAATGCATGATGCAGAGACGAAGAGTGCAGCAGAGATGGTCTTTTCAAGAAAGTAAAGGGATATTTCCTGTGGTCATGGTGCGATAACTATGAATGGGCCGAGGGGTACACGGCTAGGTTTGGGTTAGTGTATGTGGACTACATGAATGAGCTCACAAGATATGCAAAAAATTCTGCTGCATGGATGGCTAAGTTTCTCAAGAGCAAAGAGAAGCCACCGTGGTGTCACAAGAAGAGATCCATGATTGAAGACAATGAGGAGAATGAGACTCCTGCTGCAAACAAAAGGCTAAAACTTGTGGAAACTATTAATCCTGATGATCAGTAATTAATATATATCATCAAGGTATATGTAGACTATAGTGACCTAGCTAGGAAACTATAGTCGTCGGGTTAAGCTTTAATATTTTGTTTGCATGCGTGCGTGCTGAATAAATTGTACGTAAGCAATGATGTATCCTACATGCATGCTCTTTAATTTGTGTGCTTTTATTATTATTATTATCAATAAACAGGTAGCTAGGTGTTTTCGCCTACTATTATATTATAAATAAACTACCGTATAACCCATCGAAAATCGACGGAAAATTATAAAAATTAATAAAATTATTAAATAGTACTATTAATAAGTGATAGATTAAAAAAAATATATTATTTGTTAATTAATTTAGCGTAAAATAATTCGATTATTCAATCTACTAAACTCGCTTAGAATTTATATCCATTGAACACATCTTAAATTCAATTAAAAAGTAATTTTACCACATGTTTACGTTTCAAACCCATATAGTTATGTTTGTTAAAATTATAACTAATATATTCTCATTACTTTCGATAATTGTTAAAACTCTATTCTTCTACAAAACCGATGTGGGCAAAAATATATTTCTCTCTCAAAAGAAAGCAACTCTTAAGCTGAATCTTTTAGCTTTTTATAAAGAAAAGGAGGCAAGAGAAGGAGCGGGTAGTGAGAGAGAGAGAGAGAAGAAATATATAGATAGGGAATAATACTATAGATGTTAAGATTGTCTATAAGATGAAAGTGACCATAAATACCCAATATTATGAATTCAACACAAGATTAAGAAAAAAAATATTAAGTTAAACTACCGCTTCACGTATATTAGTCTACCGCCACAGTTCTGCGTCGGAATTGGCCCGTTGACCACGACCTTATAAGTTCAAAATTATAGAATATATTAAAAAAGTTGTCCCGCTAGTATTGAATTGACCCCTCTACACGCACAACCTACCGCCACAGTTCCGCGTCGGAATCGGCCCGTTGATCACGTCTCTGATTTATAAGTGCGTAATGTAAAAATTCGTTTAGAATTTATATAGATCAAAACATTTAAGAAAAATAATTGATTGTACTATTCGTTATCGTCCTTAACCGTATAGTAATATTCGTTAATTAAAATTATATATTATGCAAAGTTGGAAACCCAACTACAAATAACGTAAACTTTGCGCAAGTACTGAATTGACCCATCTACGCGCACGATTCTCTGTCGAAATTGACTCGTTGATAAATCGTTAGTAATTTTTCTGCCAATTTTCTTACATATTCTACGTTTTCCAACGGAGACGATTAATCAAACAATTTGAGAAGATGTGTATAGGATTATTCAAACTTGTTTGAAATTTTTATACTTGTACTTGTTTAAAATCCGATTAAAAAATTAGTCATTTGTGTTTTTTTTTCTGAAAAAAATCCATATATTAGTCTACCGCCACAGTTCTGCGTCGGAACTGGCCCGTTGACCACGACTCTGATTTATAAGTGCGTAATTTATAAAATTTATTTAGAATTTATATAGATCCAAAAATTTGATAAAAATAATGATTGTACTATTCGCTATCGTCCTTAATCGTATACTAATATTCGTTAATTAAAATTACAGATTATGCAAAGTTGGAAACTCAACTACAAATAACGTAAAAATTATTTCATGGATGACGATTATAGATTTTAGAAAATACATGGAAAAAAACATAATATGAAAAATTTCTCGAGTTGAGGTAACCGTCGGTTGGGAATTAACTCGTCTACCGCCACGGTTCCGGGTCAGAATTGGCCCGTTGACCATGATTTTGATTTATAAATGCATAATTTATGATGATTCTAGATTTTAGAAAATACATGAAAAAATGAATAAAATAAAAATTTTTAAATTAATAAGAAAAAAGAATGAAACTGTGTCACGTGGGATCCCGAGTTGAGGTACCCGTCAGTTGGAAATTGGCCCGTCTACCTAATTAATTGACAGATTAAAAATTACTTATTTTTTATCAAATTAAATAAAAAAATATTAGACTATTTCTAAATTTAATTCGGTCAACCAATAAATTATCCAAACTATTTTGGAACCATTTATTCTGTCAACTAATAAATTGGTTCCCTAATAAAATAATTATCTATTCGGTCAATTAATAAATTGACCAAATTAAATTAATCTATAAAAATATAGCAGCTATTTATTCAGCCGATTAATAAATAAATTGACCAAATAAAACTCCTACAAAAAATAATTATCTATTCGGCGAATTAATAAATTGACCAAATTAAATTAAATTAAACTATAAAATATAGTTATTTATTCGGCCGATTAATAAATAAATTGGTCAAATAAAACTGATGGAGCAAAAGATGAAAAAATACATATTGATTCCAGGTATTTATAGGCTTTTCAATAGGTGAAGTTTCATTGAGAAACCGATGTAGAATACAAGATTTTAGTATAGATATTTAAAATATATTATTTTAAATTTAAAAATTTAAAAATTTGAGAATTTAGATAAATATGAATAGAGGAATATAAGGGATGCCACGTAGGATTTTTTCAAAGTAAGAATCGTTTTCCTTTTAATAATATAATGATGTCCTAATTCGAACAAGGAATTGAATGAGAGAGCACACAAGCAATCAACATATTAATATAATTAATTCATAAATATATGTTATCCAAAACAACTTAGCTGGTCGACACCGCCATCATTAACTTTTAATATTTTTTCTTGGTTTAAATTATTAAGTAAGGTTTATTCCATCTAATTAGGGTTATAATTATTTTTTAAAATTTATTTATTTTTCATATTTTCAGTTGATAATTGATTTGTAGGGTTAATTATTCCTTAAATAGGGTATAAACTTTTTAAAAAAATTAAATTCTTAACAATAAATGTTATTTATGATTAGTTATGTTATAATAAATTTTATTTATGTAATAAAAGAGAATATATATATATATAGGGAGTGATTCCCATGCAAACTCCCCTTAAAGTGAGAAATAGGAATTAATCTCCACCATTGATCTTATCTACATGAAGGGTCAAGATTTAGCTTGGTCAAAGCGGGTCAAACCCGGGTCAACCCGTTGACTTTTTTTTTTTCAAATTTTCGATTTTTTATAAACTGTCATACAAGATGCACAAATTCACATATTCGGATGCACAACTAAGTGTATTGAGATACACAAGATTTTAAGTTTTTTTTTTTATGTTTTTTTTTCGTTTTTTTTTTAAGGTTAGGTCATATGCACCACATCATGTATTCATATGCACCACACTATATAATGAGATGCACCACTAAGTGCATTAAGATGCACTAGTTTTGTTTTCGTTTTTTTTTTATTTTCGTAAAACATTGTGCATCTAGTTACACTATGTGGTGCATCTAGTTACACTGTGTGGTGCATCTAGTTACGCATTGTGGTGCATCCAATTTTTTTTCAATTTTTTTTTTTTTACAAATTCGGTGCATCTCACTACACATAGTGGTGCATCTCATTATGTATAGTGGTGCATCCGAATATGTGAAATGGTGCATCTTGGGTGACTGTTTTAAAAAAAAAAATTGGAAAAAAAACTGAAAATCTTGTGCATCTAAATGCACTTAGTGGTGCATCCGAATATGTGAAGTTGTGCATCTTGGGTGACAGTTTATTAAAAAAAAAAATTGAAAAAAAAAACTTGAAAATCTTGTGCATCTAAATGCACTTAGTGGTGCATCTAGTTATGTAGAGTGGTGCATCCGAATATGTGAAGTTGTGCATCTTGGGTGACAATTTAAAAAAAAAAAAATCGAAAAAAAAGTCAACGGGTTGATCCGGGTTGACCCGGGTTTGACCCACTTTGACTTGGCCAAATTTTGACCCTCCATCACCAATAGATCTATGATGGAGATCTATTCTCATTTCTTAGGATAATATTTATTCTCATATGATCTATCTCCTATATATATATATATATATATATATATATATATATATATTAGACATATATGCAATATGTATTCCTAATTTGTTTAGAATATTATAATTTATGAACTTTTAAATCAAGATTTCAAAATTATTTGATTAAAAATAAATAAATAAATAAATAAAACGTTTAGGCTCTGTCTGAGTCCTAATTAAGTAGCCTAGGTACTAGGCACTCCGACTAGCGGCTAGAGAATTATGCAACCCTGACTAGCATATACACTTCATGGGTTATGATGGGTAAAATAACATATTTGTTATTTATGAATTTTTTTTAATAATTAAAGTTGATAGATATTGTTGAAAAAAATCCTTTAAAATAATTTTTATCTTATGTTGTAGCCTATTTTCAGTCTTCTAGTATTAGTTCTTGACAGTATTCGAGCATTCCAACCGTTGTTATTTTTCACTTACATTTGAAACACAAAATAATAGATTGCATTTTTATGCATCTCAATGAAAAAAACTTTCTTTTAAAACTGAAAGAGGGCCATCAGGTTTGTTTGACTTGTATCAGGATTATTTATATTGAGTTTAGTTACAAGAATATAGCATTTGATAGGTGGTGAACTGCAAGTCATAGAGTTGCTTGAAGATGAAGCAAAGAAGCAAATTAATCAGTCACTACAAAAAAACTGGCAATTAGAGACGGAAAAATCCGTTGGTAAATCGCTGACCTCGTTGGTACATATTTTACCAACGGATTTGAGACGTCTTTAAAACGCTCGTCGGTAAAAATTTAACGAGGGACATCATTCCGTTGGGAATTTACCGACGGAAATTCCGTCGCTACATGTGCGTCGGAGATATAACGACGGATTAATGACAGACAATCCGTGGGTAATTTTCTGTAGAAGTTTTCTACGTTTTTTGTTTACCAACGGAATAGTGACGGAAATTTCGTTGCTATATACCAACGGAAAGATTTATGCTGGTAAATTCTTTGAACCATAGAAATATATACCCACGGATTAGTAATGGAAAATCCGTGGGTATATGACGACAGATGTTTTTCCGTTGTATTACCTCGTCCAGTTTTACAATGTAACACATCAAAGACTTTTGGATATGTTAATTACTTTTGGTTGTTTAGATGTTATGGAATTCAACAATAGGGTATTATTGGTTTATGGTATGGTTAACCACATATATGTGGTGATGGTATTTATATTGGTATTGCTTGTTTTTTAGGTGCAAGAAATAATAATATAAAAAATAACCTGAAAAAGAAAAACTGCAATGGAACAAAAAGGGAATAGGCTATAACTAAACTAAGACAGATTCAAATCCGTCTCAAATTTTAAGACGGAAATTCCGTCTTAGTTTTGTCTTGGTTGAGTGCATAAAATTGAGACGGAAACAGTTCCGTCTTAAAACTAAGACGGAAATTCTGTCTTAGTTCCGTCTTTAATATCTGGAAACAAATCCGTCTTTGAAAAAGACGGAAATATAATCCGTCGTCAATAAACTATAGAATTTCTTTATTCTGTACTTAAACATGGAGATGGAAATTTCCGTAGTAGTTTTTAATTTGCGACCCGTAATTCGAAAACGGAATTATTCCGTCTCAATTCCATCTTTGTTGGTGAACAAAGACGGAATCTGGTGCTATAAAGATGGAAATTTCTGTCTTTGTTTTTTATTTTTTTTGTAGTGTATGCCTTTGTGGCATTGTGTCGAGCATCTGGTGGAGTCTTAGTATAGATAGGTTTATTTCTTGGTACTTGTTATTT
The DNA here is from genome assembly GCA_029490685.1 of Schizonepeta tenuifolia. NCBI lineage: Eukaryota > Viridiplantae > Streptophyta > Magnoliopsida > Lamiales > Lamiaceae > Schizonepeta > Schizonepeta tenuifolia. The sequence goes on from CM055958.1 coordinate 5,844,928, forward strand.
CTAGTTATTTTTTTCTTAGTAAGAGTCGTTTATCTTTTTCACTAGTATAATTAACGTGCACTCGCACGTTAAAGATAAAGATTATACTAAATTAATATTAATGAGTCAATTTATGTTATAGTTTATTTTTATATTAAATATTTATAATTTTTATTATCTTCTTATATTGAATTTTGCTAATCTTATATTTGATTATAAATAAATAAAAGAAAAATAAAAAAAAATTAGTTATGGAATAACACCCTTGTTTTTCTTGATTTATTGAGCTTTCAAAAATTATAAAAATACTTTAAGTAAGAGAGTACTATGTACGTTAAAATTTGATAACTAATATTTACATTTTAATTCAGTTGTTCTTTTATAAAAATACCAATAATTCATTAAATAAATAGTGAATATGATTTTTCTGAAGTCTCCTAAAAATTTTAAATTAAAATTAAAATATCAATTATTTTTCTATGAATTTTTCACTAAATGCTTGTAGTATATGGTCTAATTTTTATTTTTTATTTTTTAAATCATTAACATTTCTTTTTCATTTATTGAAGATTTTTTTTTCATTTATATAAACCTATATAGGTGATGTTACAAACTTCATAAATATTTATATTAGCTTGTAGCAAGTACGAAATATGATAAAATATTCTTGTAATGATTGATCAATAAAAATTACTTGAAGATGAGTTAGACTTAGGTAATGCACCGCGCATGTGCTCCTACTTTATTTTGAAAATGCTAAATAGTATTAAACCTTCAATTAACATACCTGTTTTATTCAATCAAAACTATGACAATGGTGCATGAAATGGAAGAGATAAAGGAAGTTATAGTAATCTTATTTTTTATCTTTGGTATATATATATATATAATACTCCCTCCATCCATAATATTATTACCACATTATTGACGGCACGAGTTTTAAGAAATTGATAGATAGTAGTGAACAGTAGTAGATATTGTTATCAGTGAAGTAAGAGTCTGTAAATATGAGATAGCAGTGAGAAATATAATGTATTATGTGTACACTACTACCAGTGGCGGAGCCAGACTTTTTGTAGTGGGGATCCAACTTATTATAACCTTATAATTTGTAAAAGAAAATTTAAAGAAATAGAAATGAATAAGTATAATTTCAAGTTACTAAATCACAACCTTCAAATAACAAGTTAACTTCGATAATTACAAGTTACAACCTTTAAAAGTAGAATCAATCAGTAGATTTGTCACATAATGTTGTTTTAGTTTGCATAAAATGGATTCCACAATACTTAGAATTGAAATCCAAACCAATTACTCAGAATGCCGAACAAATTATAAAAACACTAACAATGTGTGTTGATCCATGCAAAATAATATTGAGTCTTTAAAATTTATATTTCCCCATATACAACCAAGCTTCTTATAAACAACTTGATTTGAATCAATATCACACAAATTCACTCAATGATTATATTTTTCTTTTTTTAATTTAATTAAAATTGCATATATATCCCTACTATTTTCACAATTTGATGCGGGGTCCAAAGACCCCCATGCCCCATGCTCCCTCCGTCATTGCCTACTACTATAAATGAAAGTGATAAAAATATTATGGACGGACCAAAATAGCAAAAGTGGTAATGATATTGTGGACAAAGGGGAAGTGGTAACTATTTATTTCTTAATAAAATAAAAAACAAAGAAGGACCTGTTCCAAATTATAATCTGTACTAATCAAATTTATTGGGTTGAGGCACTTACTTGAGAGTTAATTAATAGATATTCAAATGAGATAATGACGTCTAAAATCACAACACCTACTTTAAAATTGGCAAAAGCAAAAATATAAAGTACATGCTCGTTAAAAATATGAAAGACAAAGGATAACAAAGATGATATGTCTAGATGTCGATGAACTGAAGAAAGAAATTGGAGAAAGAAAGTCAAAATCATATAATTTGTAGATTTTCTTACAGGACAATTAGTAAATTTATCATACGATGAATCGATATAGAAATCTTAATTTTTTTTACATTAAATGTAATTGAAACCATAACACATGCTAATAATATGGTAAATTGAATTGAATCTAAAGCTTACTTGAAATCTCAAATTAAAAAAAAAATATGATTCATAATAATTGAAAAGGTTTCTATAAAATTATATTATATTGAGTTTTGATGGATATAAACCGTATAGTACGGTTTTGACGAGTTTGAGTTTTAAGATGGGTTAAAACTATAATACGGTTCAAAAAAACATTAGAATGCGTGGAAAGAAATTTGATATCTCGCGGTTGTTTCCAATACTTAAGTTACTCAATCTAATGAAGCAAAAACATAAAATGAGTATTTAAAAAATCAGGGTATTATAGAATTTGTGAGAATACAAAACACAAAGAAATGTTACCATGTCTTTAATGCAAGATAATGTGTGTTGTGTTAGATGTTCTTGTATGTATTTATGAAGAATCCTTCGACTACATCAAAAGAACCATGGAACCCTAAAGTTCTCATCTTTAATTTATTATTAATTAAAGCTTTAATCATTATTTTATTCTTAAAAATTGATGAAGTTTATCATAATTAACAATCTATATTGTGTAAATAAAACTCTTTTTATATAAGTATAGATAATTTTTGTCAAATTCATTCAATTTTTTATTTATAATTAAGAAACAATTAATGGAATGAAATTCATATGGCCAATAATATTTACGGCAATCCCATTGTTAATAAACAAGTTTATATAAATGTAATTTCGTGATTGTTCAACCATTCAATTCTTTTTATATGTGCCAGTATTACCTCAGTTTTCTTTCTCTACAAATTAATTGAATGTGATTCATCTATAGATGGACACTAAACTTTTAAGTCAATTATATAATTTGCTTTTAAATTGTTTACATTTTAATTTGCACTCTTAGGCATCTATTACATTTAATTGGCTTTTTATTGTATGTTATGTAAAAGGTACTAATAGATTGTCGTCATTAAATGAAATAAGTCAATACAATATTCTTCTACAATATTCTCTTAGAATTGAGATTGAAATATCAATAGACTTTGATACGAATTTTTCTATATATACTTTATAATACATTTGTTTGAAAATATATAGAAAATAGGGTTAATCGCAAATGAAGGTATGTCCTTTTCACCTATTTGCAATAATAACACCACCTTTTGTCTTTGGCATATCAAGTCACAAACTTTCAATTTCATTGCAATTTGGATCACACCTTTAATTTTCGGTGACCGGAAAAGAGATGTTGAATTTTTTGTAATGTGGCATTTGACTATTTTCGAAAGTTAAAATCCAAAGGTGCATCACAAGAAAGCTCACATAAGTTTTCCGGTCATCGGAAAATTGATGGCTGATCCGAATTGCAATGAAATTGGAATGTCATGCCTTGATATGCCAATGATAAAAAGTGGTGCTATTATTGCAAACAGGTGAAAAGGCCATGCCTTCAATTCTAAAAAATATTCAATTTAGACAAAATCTTTTTGTGCTTTTCTGAAAGTGTAGTATTTTAAAAATTATAATTTTATTCTTTTGCAAGAAAATTATGGTAATAATTATTTCAAAATGCTTTATTCTTTCAATATTTGTGATGTTTATTTATTTATTTATATCCTTTCTAAATTCTTAGTACAAGTCACCATGTATCGAACAATAGTTAGAATAAATAAGTACGTGACTTCGGAGCATCCACACTCTTTGCAAGCTTATGACTAATTGAACTTACTTGATCAACATCATATTCATCATTTCATTGTGTTAATTTCTGTTATTTTTCCCAGTTCTATATAGAGAACTTTAATTGACATATTGTTACATGAAAAGAAAATTGAATATCGACTATCATAAATTTGCATTAAAATATATCCAAACTTATAGTGATCGTCCTTTTATTGACCATCTTCTGTAGCTTGACAAGTGACAACACTAACTAATGTAGTGTTTTGTTTGCTTGTATATGCGACTAATATGAAGTATATAGTTCCAAATTTTTCTGAAGTTCAATTTCTATAATTACCGTCTTTTATCTTTTATTTTCCTTAAGGCTAATTGAGAATACACAATTAAAAGAAAATCCGTTGTATATCATAATAATGTTTCCATAAAATAAAAGAAAAAAAAACTAATTAAATCTCAAAATTACAGTATCATACCAATGTCTATTCATGTATTGAAAAGGAGAAAATTTGAAAAGTAGTCCATTATCATAATACTAAATCATTTAAATTAGGTAAAAACAAAATTTCTATATGGTTATAACTATGATATGTTACATTACATATAAAACTTGAAAAGAGAGACCCTCGTCATATATAAAATCAACTAAATTAGGTAAAAGATTAATTATTATAATTAAGTTAAGTTTAGTTCTTAACTTAATCATAACTATAATTTATCACATTACATTATTACCCTTAATTTTGACATATAACAATGATATTTTAGGCAAAACAAATTTTGTAAAACACGACTCTTTTTATATTAGTATTCATAATACTAAATCATTTAAATTACGTAAAAACAAATTTTCTATAAGGTTATAACTATGATATTTTGCATTACATATAAAACTTGAAAACAGAGACCCTCGTCATATATAAAATCAATTAAATTAGGTGGAAGATTAATTATTATAATTAAGTTAAGTTTAGTTCCTAACTTAATTATAACTATTACTTATTATATTACATTATTACTTTTAATTTTGACATATAATAAGGATATTTTAGGCAAAGCAAATTTTGTAAAACAAGACTCTTTTTATATTTGTGTAGAAAGATTTATATTTAAAAAAGACGTCTTGGTTGGTTCGGCCAAAACACTCTCTTGATATTCAATTGTTACGTTCGACATTAATCGGTCAGTTCTCATCAATGTTTCACATAGCATTTAATCACCATGCAACTCGTAGACCGAACATGCAACATTTAATCACCATGTAACTCGTAGACCAAACATGCAACCCGTACACAATTTAATGCACCCTATAGGCCGAAGATGTGCATAGTCTTCCACTCTCTTTAAGTTCCTTCTTACTTTTGAAACCAAGAAGATTAAAGCACGGGAATGATAAATTCATAGAAAAACAAAATACAAAAAAAACATGATACTATTATTCTTGTACATGACAAACACGACAACATATTATTATTACACATATATCTAGCACAAAAGACCATTGTGTGTGGCCTTTTTTTTTTTTTCTCTTTCAAGGACCAAACACAATGTACGTATTATTACACAACATAACAATTAAACACCCAAACAAGAATACAACTTAAGGTTTCACATCTCACTTACACATAATTTATAACCAACTACTTAAGCCATTTCGTAGGTACAAGGCGAAGACCATTTTTGAAGTGGGATGCGAGGCCAGGCAAAACATCAAAAGAAGTTTCTTCTCCTTGAGGAAACTCCCAGTTAAAAGAGTAGAGCAGATTCGCAACTGCAAGCTCCACATTCGCGATTCCCATGAACATTCCAACACAAATTCTTCGACCTGATCCAAATGGAATGACCCCGAAATGTTTCCCCCTTATGTCGAGATTCCCTTCCAAGAATCTCTCCGGCATGAACTCAAGAGGGTTTTTCCAGTAGTCGGGATCTCTTCCCAATGCCCACGCATTCACATAAACCATTGTTTTTGGTTCAATGTCATAGCCACCTAAGCTGCATCTCTCCATGGTTTCTCTTGGCAGAAGCATCGGAATTGAAGGGTACAATCGGAAAGTCTCGTTTACGACTGCTTTTAGATATGGAAGATTTGGCAAATCATCTTCGTCTACTCTACCTTTTGTACCGATAAAGTCTCTTATTTCTGCTTGCACTTTCTTCATCGCATTAGGTGCCTTCATCAGTGCCATCATAGTCCAATTGATCGAGGATGCACTTGAATCCGTCCCACCAATAAATATGTCCTGCAAATTATATATTCATATATGATTCATTTATAACTAATAGTTTTCACGCGTACGATTCGACTAGACAAAATCTCGATCGACTTGTGATTGTTCATGAGTTTTTCGTGAGTCGTTATCAATCTTTGTAGCACTAGATTTGTAAGTTCATAAGTTCGATAAGTATAAGCTCGATCGTAACGTATTGTAGAATATTTTATTAATAGTTTGAAAGTAAAGTACGATAGCTAAATTATCTTTTATATGTATATTATGTAAACATATATATCAATTTCAACAATTTTACTTTATAAAATCTATATATGATCATATGTTATAATTTTTATATAAATACATCAAGTTAAGTAATTATTAAATAAATAAATTTAACTTTTGGTCTATCTATATATTCTAAGTACTTTTAAGCTCCAATTCCTTCATATAGGTTAACGAGTCATTCTTGAATTTTTCAATACTACACTTGAGCTCAATTTAATAACATGCAAAGTCAATTTTCAATTTACTGATACTCGACTCGACTCATTGTCCTGTACGTCTTCATTAGTCATTATTTTCCCAATTCCACTGTCACCAGTCACCCCACCCCCAATGATGATAATAATTTCCCCAAAAAAAAACAAGATGTGATGAAGTATGTTGTAGAAACCGTACAAAGATTCTCTTTAGCGGCCTGTATCTTATCTTCTAGTATATTTTATGGACGGTCTATTTCAATCCATTTACTTGTTACACTTTATCTTGTTTTAATGATGATTTTTATAAATAAAAATCAATATTAACTATTACATGGGAAAAGTCTATGATTAACTCACAGTAGTATGTTCTGTGTCACAATAGATCTAATGTGACATTTTCATGCGTCATAATAGATCTATTGTAATACATGGGAGTATGAGATTAGGTCTATTGTGACACATGACACACTACATGTAATAGTGACATAGAATTTCCCTTATAATTACATGATATGAGGGACCACATTTACCATTTATAAAAAAAAATTAAAACAATTTGAATCCAAATTATGAATAAATCAACAGTACTGATGATTAATTCTTATCTAAACTTTTAAAATTAAATATAAAAAAATAATTATATAAAGGTGGAATGAACCCTAATTCATAATTGTAAAATTAAAAAAAAAACACAATAAATTGAAATTAAAGTAAAACAATGGAAGAAAAATTAACAAATTTTATATATAGTGAAAACACACTGTGTAACTTTTAAAAAAACTTGCTTATAGAAAGAAGAAAATAGTAAAAAGTAAAATTGATATGAGAAAACATACCATCAACAATGCTTTGATATGATCCCAGGTGAGTTGAATGGAGCAGGAGTTTTCCCGTTTGAGCTTGAGCAATATATCAAGAATATCTTCCTCCTGCCCTTGTTTCTCTCTCATCGAATTGAGATGATCGTCGATGAGCTCCTGATAGAATGCGTCCAACTCTTGGAAATTCTTTTGGAGGCGATTCTCCAATCCCAGCACTCTCTCCACCCATCCGAGTGCAGGAAAGTAGTCTGACACGAACGGAGCGGCCGCCAGCGCCTGCGCCTCCTGCAGGAGGCGGTCGAACCGCCGGATCTCCGCCCCGCGGACGCCGTACTCGTACCTCCGACTGAAACTGATTCTGAATATCATGTTGCTCGTCAGCGTCATAGCTATCTCGGTCAAGTTTACGGGCCGGGCCGACGAGGAGGAGGAGAGGCCCGCGATTGCCCTAATCATGCGGGAGATCTCGTCTTCGCGGATTGGATGAAATGATTGGACCTTCCTCTGACTGAGGAGGTGCGTGACCACGATCTTCCTCACCTCCCTCCAGTCGGAACCGTAGGGCGAAAACGCGATGTCGATGCCGTTGTAAGATATTTTCTGCTGCCCGCGGAATCTGGGCCTGCTGCAGAATGCTAGATCTTGCGTTTTCATCACTTGTTCTGCTAATTTCGCAGATGAAACGACGAGGACTGGGACAGGACCGAATTTTAATCGCATGAGGGGGCCATAAATTTTGGAGAGATTGAATAGATATATGTGTGGAGTGGCTGTTCTTGCTACTTGATGCAAATTTCCAATCCAAGGTAGGCCCGAAGGGCCTGGTGGAGCAATGGATTTTGATCTGTTTTTGTGGTGGGAAAGCAAAATTGCAAAGATCAATGGTAGCGACATTATGAATAATGAAAACAAGAGGAGGCTCATTTTGTTATGTAGAGTAGCAAATTTCTAGAGCTGTGTTTTCTTTTCATCGACCATGCACAATCAGACTGTATTTATATGGAAAAAGCACCTTCCACTACATGCTTCCCTTTTTGGATTATTTGGACTAAATACCTCTACTCCACATTTCATGCGGGTTTCATTACCAAATTTAATATTTTAAAATATTTATTACAAATATAAAATTTATTATAGTTTAATCAATCATAATTAATATTTATTGCTAAAAATTGAAATTTAAAAAAAATTATATATCCTATTTTGGAATAATCAACCCTATATATTAAGTAAAAAATAAAATAAATATTAAAATATATAAATATAAACCCTACTTGGGTGGAACTAATGACCACTAAATAATAATTATAAAATTTAACTAAACCACAGCAAATTAAAATTGAACAAAAACATGAATGAAAATATAATAAAAATCAAAATGGAACACGAAATGAAATAGAGAAAGTGGTAGTAATTAGATAATTAGTGAGGAAGATTAGTATTATTTGGGATTAAGTAGAAATTAACAAATGGGTTAGTGGCAGGTGGACGAAAGTATGGATTACAAGGATTGGTGATGATTTGAAATTCACTTGGTGTAGGAATTAAAAACAAGATTATTAGCATACAATTACAATATTTGTTTTGTATCGTACTTAAAAGTACGTATTCGTCGTCTAACTATTAAAAGAATTAATCATCATCGCAAAATAAAATGAGACAAATATGTGAAATCAAAACCATTAATGTAAATGATTGTGATGTAGAGAATACATAAAATTCAAACCATTAATGTAAATTATAAGATTTTCGAGCATTTCATGAGTCGAGATAGAACTGAATTTAAGAATGACAAATATTTATTGAGTCAAGCTTGAATAAGAAAAAAAATACTCAAATCGAGCTCAAACTGAATTGGAGGTTGAATATTCCACTACTAGAATAATTACATTCGATGACTCGTGAAAATGTCATAATGGATGTATTATTGTTACACATTACCTTTGATGACATTTCACATAAGTGTAACCTAGACATTCCAATGTAATAGAGAAAGTCTATGCCGCGTGCACACGCGGTGTGTCATGCGACATAATAGACTTAATGTGATATTTTCATGTGTCACAATAGGTCTATTGTGATATATAGAAGTGTCATATTAGATCTATTGTGACACATGACACACTATATCATCGCACGACATAGATTTTCCCAAGAAAAAGCAGAAGGTACCTTCACGAACTCAAATATTTATCTTTTACGCGATTCATGACTCGAGTGAGCTAGTAAAAAATAAGCCATATTACAGTAATCTACCTTGAGTCAGTTGAGGCTGATCGAACGAGGTACAAAGCAACCTGGCTTCATCCGTTTCTCCTTTTGTATGCGCCTTCACATCCTCCTCCACCTCCCCCTCGTCACACCATGGCGCCAGTATCATCTTCTTTTGCGCGAGCGCTTCCACAAATTGTTCCCAAGTGTGCACAACCTCAACACAAGCATCTTGCTTTTGCTTGGCAAACGTCGTACAGTCTTTGCTGGATGTGATTAAGCATGTCTCTTACCTTTTCAACCAGACCAACCATCTGGATATCATGTTTAGATGAATTGTTATGCCTCAATGCATGGATCTGATAGAATAGGAAACGCGAATTTGTAAATTTACTAGCTAATAATTCTTCGTATATGCGTCTATAAAGTTCTAGAATGTCAAGCACCTGAAAAACATAGAGAAAATTTGCTCTTTTATACGAAAAAAATAGTTACCTATGCTAAACAAGCAGATTATATTAAGAACACTTATAAACATGGGTGATGAGACTTTTATTGATTTAGAACTTTATCGTAGTCCTTGGAATAACGGATTACATTATTAAAAAATTTGTTTAAGGTTTTTTTAGTAGAATAACAAGGTAGTGAAAAATTATGCAAATTTTAAGTCATCATAAAATTATATTTCTTTTGCTTTGGGTTTTTTTTTTTTTGATTTTTTTTGGTTGGTGAGAAGGATATAGAGGAAATGTATTGTCACGAAATATAATAATTATTGTTGAGATAATGATACTAACTAAAATTGGACTTTTATAAACTATCTAATTAACTTAATTAAGATGCAAATTCAAGCAAGTGTCAACAGGAAATTAAATAATTTATACTTTCTTTCTTTTCTTGATTTTTTAAAAGCTCTATTGTTACCTTTATTTAATGTCTTTATAGTACTGCATAGAGTATAAAACAACACTCTAAAATGTCAGCAATATATGTAAAATGACATCTTTTAGTGTCTAACAAATAAAAACCGAGTATCACAGTAACATATGTGGGCATTTAAAAATGTTGTATCAATTCCCTTTCACAACACTAGTTACTGTCACATTATATTGATAATAACCGATTTATTATTCATCTGTTATGACACTAAAACGTTTCCCAATAGCTAATTAATTCTATCGCAAATGTGTCCCAATAGCTAATTAATTCTATCGCAACACTTGAACAAGCGACACAATACATAAACGTGGAGAAAACTAAAATGTTGCATTAAATCTTTATTTGAGGCATGTCTTGGTGTCATTAAAGCCGATTTTTGCTGTAGTCTGATTTGAGGTCTTCCAACAAATCATTCCTCAATTGTGGCTCCCCCCTTTCCCTTTTCCTTTTCCCATGTGAGACTCGTTTTGTTTCCTCAACCTTTTATATAAAGCACAAAAAGCTCTGCGACTTAATTGAAAACGTTGCAATCGTGATTTACGATGGCGGCTTGAAGTATTCATACTATAATAATTACTCCATTTTTTTTTAGTGTTCCGCTTTATTTTTCTCTGATTGCCTATCAAGTGTCTCATTTCAATATCCGAGAGTAAATTAATATCAATTTTTTTATTATATCATTCTTTAATACTTTCCCTAATTTGGTAATTAATTGTGTGTATTCATTTATAATACTAATTAATAAGATTAGTAAGTAAATTTCTCCAACTTCGTTTACTTGAATATTTCAAAATTTGTAACTTCGGTCCCATCGTGATTAGAGAGTATGAAGAATGACATTGTTCTTAATAAAAATATAAAAAAGTTTGAGATATCTAGAAATTAAAATAAAAAAATATGATTCAAAGAGAGATATCTAGAATTTGAAGATCTGAACAGTTGCTGTTGTCACATGTCGCCTCTCCATGGAAAGTTTTGTAGTGCAATATAGGCATTAGGCAGGACTCTTTGAGAGAGTACGGCTCCAATTTACTTTCGGAGCAAGCAAGGCTACAGTTCCTCTTTCCAAGCGGTGAAGAACTCCTAACGAAACCCTAGTGCGTGTTTTACTAATTATAACTTCTAATATTATGAAATACAAGATAGGAGGCCTCATATAAACCCTTGTGCAAAATAGACGCACCCTAATTTTAAATAATAATTTCTCTTGTATTGTAGCATTTCACTTGACATCATCCAACCAAGTTTTTTATACATCCCACTTGACGTTCCACTTTGAATTTAATTAATAGTTTTTTTAAATTTTTAATTTTTTTTTTGTGGTTTAATTAAATTTTAGAGTTATTAATTCGAGTTTATAATAACTTTCACTATTTAATTTTTTATTTTTATAGTTAATAATTGATTATTATGATTTATTATTTCATAATTAAAATATATAAATTTTAAAATTTAAACACACACACATATATATATATATTATAATTACAAAGTACTTATTATATTAGATCTTTTAAAATAAATATTATTATAATTGTGAATTTAAATCCGGTATGTAGCATTGCATCTCTCTTCTTCTCTTATACTATCAACGGCCAAAACACTCCAAATGTACAAGTCCAAACCCATTTGTGAAAAAGTAATTGAAGGTTAGCTTATAACTTAGAAGCTAATTTTTTTCCCAAAAATGAATTCATAATGAGTCAAGTTGAGCCCAAACTTGTTTAAAATGATATCGAACTTTAAAGTTTATGTTTGAGCTTTTTTGTATATATATCGAATCGAGTTCAAACCAATTTTGATCAACCGAACATGAGTCGAACTCGAGTAGTTTGATATTTTTATACATGTTTATTAAATTTTTACTTGCTCGAGTTCGATCAACCGATCGAGTTTTACATCTTACGACCAAACACAAAATTATGTTCAAGCTTGTTTGATATACTTATTAAATCGAACTCTAACGAGCTTTTAACAAATGTACACGAGTCACGTATCAAGCTATTTTGTTTGATTTTCAGCCCTAAAAGTCACATTTCTCTCTATAAATACACAAATAATGTAACTTGAGTTTAAATTCCATCCAACTTCCTCTTGCCATTGCTTCTCTCGTAGTCATGGAAACATCTATACCATCGCATCTCTATCATTTGTAGCAATGTCATCCTTCATATTCGCCGTCTTCGAAAAACATGTTAGATTCGAGCATGCAACTCAATCAAGTTGGCAAGTTTATGTAGAAGGTGATCAGACTAAAATGTTACAAGGTGTGCTGACACAGAATGGAGATTGTGTTCTTCTGTCTGAACTAGAATATTGTGAAACAAGTTGGAACAGATTCGGAAGATTCTTTCCATATTTACGCAGATTTTGTGGAGATCTTTTCCTTATATATCCATTCATGACGTAGCCCAAAATTAACCCCCAATGCTTAATTTAATCCCCTATATATCGTAGCCCTTTTACTATAACCTCCAACAACGTTTAACTAAAAGTAGGTGAGAGAAAATGGGAGAAACATCCATTAGCGTAGCCCTTGCAATTCTGAATCTTCAAATAATCTGAATAAGAGAAAATTTTGAAAAATGTCTATAAATTATAATTCGAGAAAGCTTGCACTTTAATGTGGTGGCCGTTCTTACACTGTGACTCTGTTTTTTTCCACAATCAGATGTTCCTCGGATGTTTACTGATGCAGAAAATGGTGAGATATATATCCATATTGAATCCCAGCTTGTCGAAAAAGTGATGAAGATAAATATAGTTGGTTTAATATTGATGAAGTTTTGGAGAATTACTCCTTTTATTAACATGTTCTTGAAAGTTCGTAGAATTGTGTTTATATGTTCTTGTTCGAGTTATCGTTTCCGCGTGCATCAAAAAGGCAATCATTCTTACTTGAATTTCATCAGGACTTAAAGAATGAACATCAATAATATTAGACAATTCTTCTGAATGATTCGTAGGAGAGAGAGAGAGAGAGAGAGAGAGAGAGGGGTATAGCAAATGCTTGCTATTTTTGTGGAGGAGAAGGCGATGGGTATTGGTAAGATGGTTGCCTCCTTGCAAGTCGAAGACGCCATTGTTGAATGTAAGAGGTGAAAGACTATTGATATAAATATCATCGACTGAATCGAGGCGATGAAATAATTGTTGGGGAGAATTTGGAAGAGAACTTGAGTTAGAATGATTTGATCGAGCAAACTGTTTTGCCGACATTGGTATTGATTTCTAATGAAAAATTAATGACGATCGAAATTGCATTACATATTAATAAAGTAATTAAAATATCTAATATATCTTATCCAAAATTTTATTGATTTTCTTACCACGATTGTGATGCTTTTAAAAAGAACTACAATGACATCTTATAGTATTAAATTAAATCTTTACATTAAGAACAAATAATAATGAGACGAAAATCACTAAAAGCCAAAATTTTAAGCTAATTGAACACCACATGTTTGACAAAACACCCAGTAGAATACCAACACATCTCAAACTTTCCCAGAGGTTAACAGCACTTGATCGATAAGCTTGCGTAAATTTTGATAAGATGATTTCTTGGGAGATTCTCCAGCAAGATTCTTCCACTCCATCGCCCTCTTCTTCATCTCTTCACCCTTCTCTCCGACCATCAACCTTCGTACGAGGCTTTGGACTTCATCCCTCTTCACATTGTTGTCTATCTCCATCCCAATCCCCCACTGCGTGCAGCAATACCAGCAATTCGTCTGTTGCTCGGCGAAGAAGGGCCAGCAAATCATGGGCACTCCACTGCATATACTTTCGAGAGTCGAGTTCCATCCACTGTGCGTCAAGAATCCCCCGACAGCAGGGTGGCTCAGGACTTTCTCCTGAGGGCACCAGCTCGCCATCAGCCCTCTCTCTTTCGTGGCCTCGAGAAACTCCGGTGGCAGCACTGCGGTGTCTACGGAGACAATGTCAGGCCTTATGATCCACAGAAATGCGTGGTTGCTGTTTGCGAGGCCCCATGCAAACTCGGTAAGTTGATCGGGTGTCATCACGGCTACGCTGCCGAAATTTACGTACACGACTGAGCTGGGCGCCTGCGCGTCCAGCCAGTCGTGGCACTCTGGGTCCTCTCTCCATAGGCTCAATCCGAGTTGGTCAAGGACCCGGTCCTTGACCAACTCATGTTGGAGCAGATGGAGAGGCCCGATGCCGTATGTTGGGGGTAGGAACGTGGAAAGTTCGTCGAGGACGTGGCGCTCGAGAGCCTCGAACGTGTTGAGTAGGATCGCGGAAGCTCTTTGAGCCCTTTTGGCTTCGGATATCATGAATTGGAGCATGAAATCGTCTAAATTCGTGGTGCGGATGAAGCTAGGGAAGTCTCTCAAACGTATGCCTTCCATGGCTGGGATTCCTTCAATCACGTTGTCCAAATATCCATTGGTTAAGTCGCTCGTATCTACAAATTAAAACACATCAATAAATAATATGATTAATTTTTATATATTTTGAAAAGAATCCAAGTGCATAAACAACGGTAAATTATAACCAATCTTTATCGGTCAGCCGATAAAACAATTTTGATTTCGGACTGTCACAATAGATAGTCGAAGTGTCACAATATGTTAGTTGAAGTGTACGATAGATTTTTCCAGCCGGCCGAAATTTTTGACTGATTTTTTTTTTTGGACAAAAAAAAACTGGTTGTAAATAACCAAAATTTGCAGGGCTCGGGACACATGTCAGCTGCAGGAGGAGGGGATGCATCCCCACGTTAGAATTTACCATAAACAACTGTGCAGACGTGTAATCAATAAAAGTCATTTCCAAAGAGAAATCTAATGATAGTCGCGCATTGCACTAAGTGTTACAATAAATAGTTAAATGTCACTTTGAATTCATAGTGCATTATTTCACCATGATGCACGATAGAAATTACCGTCATTTAAAATGAAAAATCTCTTTACTAAAGGGTACAATTTTGCTCATTTAATTTGGGAAGGTTATTGAAAAGGTAACTATCACTAACCAGGGAAATTCTATGATATACCCACATATGGTGTGTCTCATATTATAATAGATCTGATGTGACAGTTTCATGTGCCACAATGAACCTATTGTGAAATATCGATTTTGAAATAAACTCGAGTGATCATTATAAAAGGACATATTCTTGAAATTAGTCCCCTCTATTGATTTCACTTGTCTGTTCATAGTCTATGACTATCAACTCACACTGAGTACGGTTCAAATTTATTATATAAAATTTATCAAATTTATAATTTTTAAAAAATATAAAGTAATTGTAACATAAATAATCATAGTTAACAAAATATTAAATTAAAAAATTTTATGAAATTTAATTATGAAATAATCAACCATAATAATGAATTGTTAATTGAAAACTAAAAATTAAATAATAAAAGTAATTATAAACTCTATTTGGATGGGTTGAACCCTAATCAACTATTGTAAAATAAAATTTAATCGAAAAAAAAAATCATAATTTGAAAATGCAATATAGGTGTATAGATAGAGAGTGCAATAGAAAATGTCATGTGCATTGAGTAAGTTCTAATCCTGGGACCTAAACCTTATTTATTACTAGAAAGTGTCCATAACCGTTGTTCAAAAAAAAAAGTTTCCATAACCCTTTACTTTTTTTTTTTAATGTTGTGGCAACCCGCAACCGCTATCTTCGGTGCGCACCGGGTAAATCCCCGTCCCCCATAACCCTTTACTTGTACTATACAACAAATAACCAACAGTTATTTCACGATGCACGTGAAAGGATTAGCACAAGACGAAAAAAAAAAAAAGAAAAAAGTTTAGTTATGACAAATTTCCACCACTTAAATTCAAGAAAAATATAATTGAAGCATAATAGTGATGGTTGAAACATGAGACGAAACACTATTTGAAAAATAAAAATAGAAGATCTCGTCCAAGAAATTAATGCGTACCTTTTAGGGGTGCATAGCCCATTTGAATAATTTTTTCATACTGCGTGTAGGCATAGAAGCCACAAGCGCTAGTTGTCCAGAAAAGAACTTCAGGAAGGCTGAGCTCCGCCGCGGCATCCGCCGTGAAGCTCATCACCCCATCGGCAACTATGCAGGAAACCGGCGGCACACCGGACGATCCGGCGTTGTTGAGATTCACGATAAGCTGCTTGAAGTGAGGCAAGCAGGTGGTGGTGATGGACTCACAGAGGGATGGAACATCTCGGGTGGCGTCGGACAGTGGAAGGCCGTCGGGGATCGACTCGAAGCGGAAAGAGGGAAGGCCGTCGAGGGAGGCGGGGCCGCAGGATTTGAGGAGGCGGCGGTGGTTGTAGTCGGTGTTGACGAAGGTGATGTGGAAACCATTGCTGTGGAGGAGTTTGGCTAATTTTAGCATGGGGTTTATGTGCCCTTGTGCTGGAAATGGGATGCACACTGCATGAGGTTTTGCTTCACCCATTCTTTTTTATCCTTGAACGACTGCGGATTTTTGTACGGTCGAAGAAGAAAAAAGTATGATGTTTGTGATGGATATATGATCTGATCTATATATTTTGTTTCGGAGAATGTGAAGTGATGGATGGATTTGAAGCAGTATGTTTTGCATGTATTTATAGGCATCAAGAATGATTTTTGCTTCTTTATGAATTTGTATTAATTGAATGTGAGGTCGAATGTATTAGAGATTTCACTTTACATTAAACTAAAAATATATATGCACAATGAAACTTAAAATCCCTCATATATAGCTTTATTTTGTAAAGGAGTTTAGTATTATCAGATGTAAATTTGAGGAAAAAAAAAAAAAAAGAGAACTAACTCACAATCAGATAACGAGTCTTGTTAATATAAACGAATAAAGATTGAGCTTCACCGATTCATTAATATACATGTGAACTACCTAAAAATATAAAACTAATAATTTGAGCGAGTATTATTTTCTCATAAAAAATGAAAAATACTCACTATGTTATAAATACGTCAAAACTATCCACATCCCCCTCCCCCTCGGCCCCTCCCCCTTAGTCCCCTCACCAGTCGTACACTGTTTTTTTTGCAGAACCTGTCACTTCTGTACAATATATATAAAAGTGGTATGTTTGACGTGTTTTTAAGTTTGTGGTCATTTTTTATTGTAACTTAACAAAAGTGGTTACTTTTACATGTTGACACTTTTTTAAATATAATAATTTATCTTTAAAAAACAACATATCAAGAGCTTAGAGGTTGCTAATCACTACTGCTGTGGAGCTCGACAGCAAACCTTTGAATGGGAGGAGGAGAAAGTGCAGGCTTTGGCCCATTGCAAATCCAGAACAGGGAAGCAAAAGGTATACAGGTTTAATCACTACTGCTGTATATTGTATGGAAAGAGAGAAATGCAAGGCGATTTAGGAACATTTATAGCAGTGTTGAGGGTGTAGCAAGACAATGCAAAGTGATGATGACCATCAGAGGAAATCAAGACCCTAGTATCAAACGATATTTTAGAAACTAGGGGTTAGAGAGTTGGGATTTCTTTGTTTGTAAGTTGCAGTTTTGTCATGCATTTGGTGAAATAAAATCCTATTTACCAAATAAAATAATAATAATAATAATAATAATAATAATAATAATAATAATTTACTTTTAAATAAAATAAGGTGCAAATACATTCCTAAAATGCTTATAGGGGAACACGCACATATACGACTAAAGGGTGCACTTAAACCTGAATTCAATGTTATGGGTTCAATTTAGGCCAATTGACTTACGACCATTATAATTAGAATATGCTAAGAATTCAGAACTGTAGGAACTTCTTCATCAATTTTAAAATAATCCATAGTTTGTATTTCATTGCTTCAAACAAAATAGCAATTTCATTAATTTGACTTTATATTTTCCAAACTGAAGCCATACTGTCTTCTTAAAAAGGTATATTTTGAATAAAGAAAAATGTTCAATTCTTTTAAACAAAGCTCTACAGAGGGTTCATGTAAATCTTCCAAACAAATCTTCCCACAAAATGTCCTTGGCCTTCTTCTTCTTCCTTAGTGCAATGAAGTACTCCATGATTCTTTGATCGAAATACTCACATGCAAAGAGAACTAAACATGTCAAACTATTCATTCAACCGAATGTCCACCAATTTCTTACTTAATTACTTTATGTATTTTACCATATTTTTCTCATTCTACCATTTCAGCCAAGGAAAATCTTGAAACGATTCGGTTGCTAATTAATTCAAAATAGAGTAGCATTATGTCACTTTGAACTACATATATGACATGCTCTTTTTAAGTGTCACAATAGATCTAATATTACATATTCATGTACATAATAGAGACATTTAAAAAATTCTATTTTGACACTAAGGCACTATCCTGAGGTGGCATATAATTTTTCATTTTTTAACTTCATTCCTTAGGTTGTATATATCTATATGTAAGTTAACAAAAAAAATTATATAATAATTATTCTTTCTTGAATCTGATATTGGGGAAATTCTATGATGTTGTAGCATGTAGTGTGTCATGTGTTACAAAAGACTTAATGTGACATTTTCATGTGTCCCAATAGATCTATTGTAACATAATAAGTCTATTATAAGATATGATCCACCACATCTGGATGCGTCATAGAATTTCCCCAATTATATTGTTTTGAAAGATAGTGTTGGATTTCAACTAGCATCACATCAACTTCGGATGATAACTTAGTTTCAAATCATCAGTACAGTTAAATCATTATTCTTTGCAAAAAGAAACATGATGCCAGTAAAATTTTAATCCACGAATAATATTTTTCTTTTGTTCTTTAATATGATTACAAAACCAAATCAAGATTGATTCCAATCTAAAAAACCTTTTCTATAGATTAAGAAAATAGTGAGTTTTTTTTTTAAAGTTTAATATTTTTTGAGAGAAATTTATTTTTTAATGTTATTGAATCAAATTTAATTCCATTTGTATTTGATTATATAAAAAGGATTTTCTAAAAAAAATCTGTGGGGCATGGAGTTGTTGGACTTGGAGTCGGGGCCTTTTCTTCGAAAAATTAATTTTAGCTTTTACTCCATCCCTTCACAAAAAAGACGCCTGTTTTGCCATTTTCGTCTGTCCACGAAAAAGACGCCTGTTCTATATTTTGTAAGTTTATCACTTATTCACTCATTTGTCATTGGTAGCTCACACAATTTACTTTATTTAATCCCCCACTCAACTCAAGTGGGACCTCTATTCCACTCGCTTCACACATAAGCCATTATTTAAACCCTTTAAAGACAATTAAAAACTATATAGTAAGTGGGACCCTTACTCCACTTATACCACACTCTATCAGAATTATTAAACCCCGTGCCAGAATGAAATAGGCGTCTTTTTGGTGGACGGAGAGAATAATTTTTTTTTGTTTTCCGCACTTTATTAAATATGTCATAATTAAGAAGTTCAAAATGGAGAATTGCAAGTCAATCAATACACCAGTGGAATACGGGATCAAGCGATTCAATAGCGATGGAGGAGAAAAAGTGGACTCGATGTTATACAAGAGCGTGGTTGGAAGCTTGTGGTACTTAACTTGCACAAGACCAGATTTATGTGACAGGGCTCGTAAGTAGCTATATGGAAAATCCAACCTCTACCCACTTCAAGGCAGCAAAGAGAATTCTTCGATATCTCAAAGGTACGCTCAACTATGGCCTATTCTATTAAAGTACTAATGATTATAAGCTTGTTGGCTATAGCGATAGCGATTGGGCTGGAGATAACGACGATCGAAAGAGTACGAGTGGATTCGTATTCTACATGGGAGATACTGCTTTCACTTGGATGTCGAAGAAACAACCCATAGTCACATTATCAAAAGGAGCCAACAACTATTTGTATGGATAATGAATCGGCGATCGCACTATCGAAGAATCCAGTGTTCCATAATCCAAGTAAGCACATTAACACATGCTTCCACTACATCAGAGAATGTATCGCAAAGAAGGAGGTTCAAGTGGAGTACGTGAAATCACAAGATCAATTTGCCGACATCTTCACAAAGCCCGCTCAAGTATGAAGATTTTATCAGGCTCAGAATTTGCTCGGAATGATAAATCAAGTTTAGGGGGGGGGGGGGATGGGGTGGAATTAAAATATAAAAATAAACTTGATTTTTATAATTAATATACATAGATATTTTGTGGTAGAAAATATCTAGACTAAAGTAACTAAAAAAATATAGAAGAAAATGGTAGAGAACTCTAGGTAGTGCACGTGTGTAATATGGTGAAGATTGGAGAATTCTCTAGACAATTTGATATAGTCGGTGAGCAATATAAACCAACATATGGAAACTATATGTATATGTATGTATGTTGTACCTTAAAGTGTAGGAAAGTGAAGTGTGAAAGAGTGAAAGTAAAAGTGTAAGTGATGGTCCCGAAACGAGTTACTGGTGTATGGGGGGGAATACACCAGTTAGGATTTTAAAACTTAACCCTTAAAAATACTTCAACTGAGTAAAACTGACTCAGTTGGAATCTCACAGCTGAGTAAACAACCTCAGCTGGAAGAGTGGTGCTGTGAGGAATGTGGTGAAAATTAAACTCGTTAAAACAACTCACGCTTTTAGCACGGTTGGTCAATAACCAAAACAGTTGAGAATTTTTGCAGATATGCAGATTGTATGCCGGTTAGTTTGGTCAGTTAACAATGCAATAAGTAACTGAATAAAAATAAACACAGACACACAGGATTTAACGTGGTTCGGAGATAACCCTCCTACGTCCACGGGGAGATGTGAATCCTCACACCTCAGTCCAAGTTCTTCTGGACAGTTCCACACAGCTTACCCGGGCTGTGCAACCGTTGCAATAAGTTTACGGGTACTTATCAACCTTTACAGTTAAGTTTGCGGGTACTTAACAACCTATGTCAAGTTTGCGGGTACTTGACGACCTAGCTACTCAATTACAGGAAGAGTATGATCCTAACAAACACTTTTTAAGGTGTGTAAGTGGGTGGATTTTTCAACTACAGCTCGATCACGAATGAGAGTTGGATCTATGGCTTGAACGAATAAACACTCAAACTAAGATCTAGGACAGATTATAACTCTATGAACCCTCAGCTGCTAATGTTCTATCACTCTTGAACTCTCAGCTGCTGATGCTCTTAGAATGTGATTTTTGCAGATTTTTCTTGCGCTTGTTTCTCTTGTGATTGCACTTCTCTGTCTCTTGTCTCGTGTGTATCTCTCGAATGAGAGAATGCCTCTATTTATAGGCGGAGAGTATCAACTAGCCGTTAGAGGAGCTGTTGATCTCTGATCGTTGAAAGCGATGGCTTGTCTCTCATCTCTGCAGACTTTCCCGATATGGCATCTGTGCTCTTCTGCTTTTCTTCTGAGACAGCCTTGTGTTGGGCCAGATGGGGTAATGACTGAACGGTCAAACCCTCATGTGACTTTCTTTTGAAATTCAAATCTTAACCTTTCTAACAGTCAACCTCGATTAGTCGGTTGAAAATCTTGATCTTTATCTGAGTGGTCTTCAGCTGATGTTCTGACCGAACCATTGAACTCTCAGCTGACTTTGAACTTCATGCTGTTGATTTTCTTGTTTGAGTTCTACAACTGAGGTTCTGGAACTGAACCCTCAGTTGTCTTCCTTGTATTTAGTCAGTTGAGTTTGAACCTTCAGATGACTTCCTTTTCATATGATGTTCTCTTCCTCTCTACTGCTTCTCATCTGACGAACCCTCAGTTGGTTTCCTTCACAACTGATGTTCTGAAGACTTCCCCCTCATTCCATCTGAACATATGAACTCTCAGTTGTCTTTGATGGTAACTGATGTTCTGTCTGTGTGATGTCTTGTTGCCATTTTTAGCTGGAGACCTGTAAAGATAAAATCTCAACTTTGCTCAAACAGCGAGCCTAACTTCTAACATTAGGTTCTGACAACATCTACTCGGTTGGGGTCAGTCGGTTTTGGAATTTATCAAAACTTTTACTAATAAATTTCCCAACAGTAAGTGAAAATGAAAGTGTAGTGAATTAAATAAGAATTGTGTTGTAAACAAATTCCGAAACTATATATATATGTATGTATGTTGTACCTTTAAGTGTAGGAAAGTGAAGTGTGAAAGAGTGAAAGTGAAAGTGTAAGTGAAAGTGAAGTGAATTAAATAAGAATTGTGTTGTAAACAAATTCCTCCCAATTATATACACACGCACACACACGTCAATTATACATATTAAAATTAATCCACCACATATTTTATTCCTTCCATATATATTCAGTAATTCCAACAGAGTGCACATGTGTAAAAATTTAGGTCACGATAGATTAAGAATGCACATGTGCAAAAATTCAAACATTGTGTGAAAATTAAAACCAAAAAAAAAAAGTGAAAATGTTGTGATATTAGAGCCTATTAACCCAAAAAAATATAGGATTACTTTGTAATAGGCTACACTTATACTAAATGTAATCAAAGGTAACGTGTAATAATGATACATCCATTATGACATTTTCACATGTTAGCGAATGTAACTAGAGTGAAATATTCAAGCTCCAACTAAGTTTAATTTAGCTCTATTCAAGCATTTTTTTTTCTCCTATACAAGTTTGGCTAGATAAATATTTATCTTGTTTGAATTCGGCTTGAACTTGCCTCGTGAAATGCTCGAAAATTTACTAATCAAGCTCGAATGCTCGAACAAAACTCGTTTATTTTATATATTCGAGCTCGAGCTAAAAAAATGCTTGTTTAATATAATTTACTCATTCTAAATATCTATAATATTTATTAATATGTTCGCAAACATGTTTGATTATGCTCGAGTTTGAACATATTCAAGAATTGACTGAATCGAATAGTACTATGTTCGAGCTTCATCCGATAATTTTATTGAGTTGAATTTAAGGCTCGAGCTTGATTCATTTAGAAAATGAATGAATTTTCCCGAATTGAACTCTGAATAACCCGTGAGCGAATCTAATAGTATACAATCCTATGCAAAAAAGATTTTTTTATGTGTTTGAATGTATTATTATATTACTCATCCGATCACCACATGTTGAGTATGATAGAATTTTCCCACATTTTAATTGTTTGTACAACACAGGTCCACAAATAATCGCCTGCACACAATGTTTTTTTTTTTTTTTTGTCTAATTACAGATCCGACCAAATGATCGCTTACCTATATTTAGCGATAAAGACAAACCTGTTTTCAATTTTCTGAAATCGTGAGAAAAAAGCTACAACAGAGCTTTTAAAAAATCAAGAAAAGAAAGAAAGTATAAATAATTTAATTTCCTGTTGTCTTATAATTTTTAAATTAACACATGCTTGAATTTGCATCGTAAATAAGTTAATTAGATAGTTTATAAAAGTCCAGTTTTAGTTAGTATCATTCTCTCAACAATAATGATTATACTAGTATTCGCTCCCGTGCATGCATCGCACAACAAATATCATTTGAGTACTATTTTGAATAATAAAAATAAATATTTAAAATGAAATTTGCATAGATCTCAAGGAAAATAAGAAAATAATTTGATAAGAAATGCCAAAATGATACACATATTTATTAATTAAGTAATGCACGTAAGTAGGAAAACTATTTCAATTTTCAACAATTATATTTTAATCTAACATAATATGACCAAACTATCGATTTTTCACAATTGTGTTCCAATCTATATTTTTCTAGCAACGAAAATCAATCGTGGCACACCTAAACTTGGTGTAGATTTTAATAAAGATTAATAATAATGAAGTGGCATCAAAATGAAACAATGTTACTTTAATGCAAGATATTAAAACTACTTGATATCAATTATGTCTAATATATTAGTCCCTCGTCCCACTCAATTTGTCATGTTAGTGTTTGATATATAGATTAAGAATAAATAATAAAAAAATAGAAAGTGGGTAAGCTTCATGATAAACATCCATTTTATAGCAACTAGACGCATTTTCATAGCACTAATTGCCTTATTTTTCCGCCAAACGTGACTTGTTTTGGATGATTTTCACTATTTTGGATTGTTTTCACGTTTTGGTGGAGTTTGTGCATGTGTGTAGGTCAAGCATGAGATGCTAAGTCAAAATGGAAGGGCTGTTGAAGAGCGGAGATAAAGAAACGGGACGGAAAAGTGGAAAATCGAGCGAAGAGGAGAAGAAATCAAGAACCGACGCTTCAGCATGAGTTTTTGGCGGTTTGGAGCCAAAAGTCGGCGGTTCAGGGGTGAACCGCCGGCCAAACCGCCAAAAATCTCTGGAATAAGAGTCAAGAAGAAAGTTGAAATCGGCGGTCAACTCGGCGGTTCGGGCCTGAACCGCCAATTTTTGGGTCTGGACCGCCGATTTTGGCTCTCCGACCGTCGATTTTCACTGTTTTGTCCAAAACTTGAACGATTTTGCCCCTGACGCGATTTAAACTTCATTTAGCACTTTTTCTTCCCTATAAATACCTTGTGACAGCCCCAAAACGTGTATTCCACATCCCTTAGATTAGATTCTTGTTCAAAAATTTTCAATTAGGGTTCTAAACACATTTCAATTAAGGTATTAGTGGATTAAGGTTGGATTTGAAGACTTGTTGAAGAATTGATCATTGGGTTCTTAGTTTCTTAATTACGCAATCATTTCCCCTTTGTTTTGTGTTGATTTCATTTATGTCTAGCTAAATTTCTTGTTGGTTTTGGGGATTTATGAAGATTTGATGGTAGATTGATCATAGCTTGTTGATTTCTCTTTCCTTCTTCTAATTAATTGTGGATTTGGTGCTTATTTTCATGTGGGAATTGTTGATCACCTTTCTTGCATGCCAAGTGCTTGTAGAAATTCTTGATAAGTTTTTACTTGCATGGATTTCAAATTGCACAATTTGTATTGATTTGAGACTTAGTAGGTGATGATCTAATGCATGGAAGTGTATAATCCTTGTTCTTTTTGGAGTTATTTGGTCGTCTCGAGTCTTAGTCGAGAGAGTCGATTGAATGATCCCCGGTTGCTAATTGTCGAGAGAGATTAGTGAATAATTTGGTGGATTGCTTCTTAATTAGAAGATTAAAATGGTTTGCATGAATTAGGAAGTCTTGATCAAGCTATCTAGAATCGGATTGAATCCCTAGAACCAATCTTTGTTCTAATTTGTTTCTTAATCGTTTCTTAATCATTTATTCCATTGAATTTGCATGATCTTGTCATTTACTTACTTAATTAGTGTTGATCTTTTGTTTAAGTGTTTGAATGAATCCCAAATCATGTTTTTTGCAAAGCTTGAATAGTAGGAAGATGCATAAATTTGGTTTTCACTAGAAACTCGGCATATTAGTCCTCGTGGATACGATACTCGTTATTTTATACTACAATTACCCGTTAAAGTGCGGCATAATTGCTTGGTAGAAAGTTAGCGATCACTTTTCGGCGCCGTTGCCGGGGACTATTTAGAGTTTGGGTAATGATATTCGGCCACACTGTGGCCGGCCACACGAGCTAAAAATGGTAATATAGGTATTTAAAATGGAAATATACCCTAATTGGGAAGCATAAACCCTAAAGGGGAAATGTGATTATTTCCATTTTTATAGTCAACTTTCCTTTTTTTACGCGTGTGGCTGAATATCTTTATTCTTAGAGTTTATAGTGTTAATGATCTTTGCATAGAGAGTACTAGTTCAAGCATTCTTTACTTATATGTTTAGTTTGAATCTAAGTGTGTTCTTGGTTGGTTTGTATAGGTGAATTGGTGCATGATCACAAGGAAAAAAGGGAGGAGAAATTATACCATTAGACTTGGAGATTGAAATCACACATAAACGAACTAGCCGGGAACGTAGAAGGAGAGCAATGGAGCGTCAAGGGCCTAATAATATAGCCGGCCGATTTGGAGCGCCAAATGCAAGAGCTCCGCCGTCAAATGGAGGAGCAACAAGATCACAGAGAAAGAGCACCTCCGCCTCCGATCAACCAAATGTTTGAGCCTTAAGTGAATATGTTCCAAGATGGAGGTTGGGACAATCGATGCAACGCCAACAACTTTGAGCTAAAGCCGGGGTTGATTAATATGGTGCAAGCAGAGTCGTTCGGAGGAGGTTTTAATGAAGATGCCGACGCATATTTGAGTGTTTTCTTAGATGTGTGCGAGACTATCAAAATCCAAGGGGTCTCGAATAATGCCATTAGATTGAGGTTGTTTGGATTTTCTTTGCGGGATAGAGCCAAAGCTTGGTACAAGACCATAGACCGCTCGGAGATTATTACGTGGGAACAACTTTGTCGGCTATTTCTAGCCAAGTATTTCCCTCCGTCTCGTGCACAAAAGCTAATCTCGGACATTTCTCACTTTTCCCAATCCGGAGATGAATCTATATATGAGGCATGGGAGAGGTACAAGGAGATGTTGAGGAAATGCCCTCAACATGGCTTTTCAAATGAGCAACAAATATTAAACTTCTATCGAGGGCTCACTAGCCATACAAGAGAAGTTGTGAATGCCACCGCCGGTGGTGGTTTGACTAATCGCCCCTATGAAGAATCAGTGCGAATATTGGAAGAAATGATAGCCAATAGTTGTCATTGGCCTCAAGAGAGAAGTTCGTCGAAGAAAGTTGCCTCCATTTCGGATGAGAAGTATGATGATCTTCTTGAGCAATTCACCATGCTCAAGAGAGACTACGAGGCCGAAAGGAAAGGGAAGTTGGATGTGGAGATGGTGGCTCAACCAATGCCACAAGGAGGTGAAGAGTATTCACAATTCGAGGATGCCAACTATGTCAATCAACGGGGGTATAACAACTACAACCGTTCGAGTTATCCTCCGAGAAATCAAGCCTATAATCATAATTATAGGAATCCAAATTTGTCGTATGCTAACCCGAACAATGCTATCATTCCACCACCCGGATTCTCGGTGTCTCAAGGGACGGTCAATGAGCCGAAGAAGCCTATGCCGACCATGGAAGAAATGATGCAACAACTTCTCCAAAACCAAAATGCTTTTATGGGAGCAACCGGTCAAAAGGTTACAAGCTTGGAAGGGACCGTCACGGCTATGTCTAAGCAACTCAAGATGTTGGAAGGGCAAGTGAGCCCAATGGCTAATCAAGCGGCTTCTCAACATAAGCCGGGGCAATTTCCAAATAATACGGAGGTGAACCCGAAGAACCAATGCAATGCCATTCATTTGAGTAGTGGAACTACTTACAAGAACTACCCGGAGTTGGAAAATCAAGATGAAGTGGTTAATGAAGAGTCAGAAGTGGAGGAGCCCGTTCCTCAATTGGAGAAGCCTCAAGTTCCAAAGGAGGTACCTTCTAAAGTTGTTCCTTCCATTCCTTCTCCTTCTTTGCCAAGTAAAGATGTAGTGACCAAAGCTCCTTATCCTCAAAGGCTTGCCAAAGCAAAAGGTGACGAAAAGCTCCTTATCCTCAAAGGCTTGCCAAAGCAAAAGGTGACTAAAAACTTGCCAAGATCATTGAAATATTTAAGAAGGTGGAAATCAATATACCATTGCTTGATGCTTTGAGAGACATGTTGGGCTATGCAAAATTCTTGAAAGAGGCCGTGTCAAGGAAGAGGAAACTTGGGAGATTTGAGACCATCAACTTGTAGGAAGAGTGTAGTGCCGTCTTGCAACGTAAGTTGCCTTTAAAGCAAAAGGACCCCGGGAGTTTTGTGATTGCTTGTGTTATTGGAGGCCAAACTTTTGGGAGAGTATTGTGTGATTTGGGTGCTAGTATTAATCTCATGCCCCTTTTAATATTCAAGAGGTTGGAGATTGGAGAATTGAAGCCTACTACTATTGCCTTGCAAATGGCGGACCGTTCTATCTCTTATCCTAGAGGAATTGTCGAAGACGTGCTTATTAAGGTGGAGGAGTTCATATTTCCCGCGGATTTTGTGGTCCTTGACATGCCCGAAGATGACAATACTCCACTTATCCTTGGCCGTCTGTTCTTGGCAACCGGAAGGGCATTAATCGATGTTCAAGATGGCGAGTTGACCTTCCGTTACAATGATGAGAAGATGACTATCCCGATTATCTGGAAATGTAGCATTTAGTATAATAGTAAATGGAATTAAAAAAAATCTACAAATATAGCAATTAATTTCGAATAATAAATTTTTTTGGAAACATTTAACGACACCAATAAATGTCTTTATAGTACTGCATAGAGTATAAAACAACACTCTAAATGTCAGCAATATATGTAAAATGACATTTTTAAGTGTCATAACAAATAAAAAACGAGTGTCATAGTAACATATGTGGGCATTTAAAAATGTTGTATCAGTTCCCTTTTGCAACACTAGTTAATGACACATTATATTTTAATAACAAATGAATTATTCATCTGTTATGACACTAAAACGTGTCCGAATAGCTAATTAATTCTAGCTACACTTAAACAGGCGACACAATACATAAATGTGGAGAAAACTAAAATGTTGCAATAAGTCTTATTTAATGCATATCTTGGTGTCCTTAAAGCCGATTTTGCTGTAGTGTGATTTGAGGTCTTCCAACATGTCATTCCTCAATTGTGGGTCCACCTTTTCCTTTTCCTTTTCCTTTTCCCACGTGAGACTCATTTTGTTTCCTCAACCTTTTATAAAGCATAAAAAACTTTGCAACATAATTGAAAAAGTTGCAATCGTGATTCACGATGACGGCTTGAAGTATTCATACTATAATTATTACTCCAATTACCTTTTTTTATTGTTCCACTTCATTTTTCTTTGATTGCCTAATAAATGTCCCATTTCAATATTTCAGAGTAAATTAATATTAATTTATTATATCATTCTTTAATACTTTTCGTAATTTGATAATCAAATTGTATGTATTCATTTATAATATTAATTAATAAGGTTAATAAGTAAATTCTCCAACTTAGTTTTACTTGAATATTTCAAAATTTGTAACTTCGGTCCCATCGTGATTAGAGAGTATGAAGAATGACATTGTTTTTAATAAAAATATAAAAAAATTTGAGATATCTAGAAATTAAAATAAAAAAATATGATTCAAAGAGAGATATCTAGAATTTGAAGATCTAAACACTTACTGTTGTCACCTGTCGCCTCTCCATGAAAAGTTTTGGAGTGCAATGTAGGCAGGACTCTTTGAGAGAGTACGGCTCCGATTTGCATTTCGAGCAAGCAAGGCTCCAGTTCCTCTTTTCAAGCAGTGAAGAACTCCTAACAAAATCCTAGTGGGTGTTTGAGTTATAACTTCTAATATTATGAAATACTCCCTCCGACCATAAAGAGAATGCATACTTTGTGGCGGCATGAGTTTTAAGAAAATCGTGGAAAGTAAAATGTGAGTAAAGAAAAAGTAGATGTTAGTGGAGATAGGGTCCCACATTAAAGGTAGTAAGTGAGAGAATAGTTTTTATAAATAGACCATGAAGAATAATTATGCATTCTATTTGTGGTCAGGGGGAGTACAAGATTGGAGGGTTATTTAACCCTTGTGCAAAATAGAGGCACCCTAGTTTTAAATAATAATTCTCTTGTATTGTAGCATTTCACTTGACATCATCCAACCAAGTTTTGTATACATCCCACTTGACGTTCCACTTTAAATTTAATTAATAGTTTTTTTTTAATTTTTTTATTAATTTTTTTTTGTGGTTTAATTAAATTTTACAATTATTAATTCGAGTTTATAATATATTAACTTTCACTATTTAATTTTTTAGTTTTATAGTTAAAATTTGATTATTATGATTTATTATAATTAAGAAATGTAATATTTTACAGTCATTACTTTTCTTAACGACAATGTTTACTTTATTTCACGATAAATTCTATTTTTAGTAATTCGGTTAAATAAACATTGTCGTAAAAAAAAGTAACTTTTGATATGAAGAAAAGTAATGTTTCACAAATATTACTTTTTTTCTCAACAATGTTTACTTTTTATTTACGACAACGTGTACTTTAATTAATTCGATTAAGTAATTATTGTGGTGATGAAAAGTAATTATTGATATGAAGAAAAGTAATATTTTACAATCATTACTTTTAGTAATTCGGTCAAGTAACTATTATCGTAAGAAAAAATAATTATTCATATGAAGAAATGAAATGTTTCAATCATGGTAATGTTTGTTTCTCAAATAAATAAATTTAAAAAAAAAAAAAGAATAAGAGAAGAAAGAAGGAAAGAGAAATCTGGAAATTAAAAAAAATAAAAATAAAAATAAAAATAAAAATAAAAATGAACAGTAACAGTGAACACTAACCGCACATGGCGCGATGAACAGTAACCGTGCATGGCAATGAACAGTTTCTACGTGAACAGTACCATTGAATAGTCAAACATGGTGTGCTATAATAGGACAAAAAGTGGTTGTATATTATACAACCGACTCACCAAAACACACCTCAAAAGTAATTGAAGGTTAGCTTATAACTTAGAAGCTAATTTTTTCCCAAAAATGAATTCATAACTAGGGTTGTAAATGAGTCAAGTTGAGCCCTAACATAATTAAATATGTCCAAAATTGTTTAAAATGATATCGAACTTTAAAGTTTATGTTTGAGCTTTTTTGAACATATATCGAATCAGTTCAAACGAACTTTGATCAACCGAACACGAGTCGAGCTCGAGTAGTTTGATATTTTTATGCATGTTTATTAAATTTTTACTTGCTCGAGTTCGAACTGATCGAGTTTTACATCTTACCAAACACAAAATTATGTTCAAGCTTGTTTGATATACTTATTGAATCGAACTCTAACTCACGAGCTTTTAACAAATGAACACGCTTTTTTGTTTGATTTTCAGCCCTAAGAGTCACATTTCTGTCTATAAATACACAAATAATGTAACTCGAGTTTTTATTCTATCCAACTTCCTCTTGCCATTGCTTGTCTCCTAGTCATGGAAAACATCTATACCATCGCATCTCTATCATTTGTAGCAATGTCGTTTCTCGCGATCATCCTTCGTATTGGCCGTCTTCGAAAAACAAGTAGACAGCCTCTTCCTCCGGGGCCTTGGGGCTACCCGGTGGTCGGTTGCCTGCCCGCCATGATAAAAAACAAGCCAACATTCCGATGGATACACAAAATCATGGAAGAAATGAAGACAGAAATAGCATGCATTCCCCTCGGTTCGACCAACGTAATCGCCGTCAGCTCTCCGGAGCTTGCCCGAGAGTTGCTGAGGAAGCAAGACGCAATCTTCGCCACGCGGCCAGCTGACAGCATGTCGGCAAGGATGACGAGCGGGTTCCTGACGACGGTCCTCACGCCTTCCGGCGACCAGTGGAAGAAGATGAAGAAAGTCCTCGTCTCCGACGTCCTTTCACCGGCCACGCACCAGCGGCTCCACGAGAAGAGGAGGGAAGAGGCCGACCACCTTGTTCGATACGTGTACAACCAGTGCAGAGACGTCGATGGTGATGGGGATGTTGATTTGCGAGTCGCGACCCGGCATTACTGTGGGAATGTGATAAGGAAATTGGTGTTTGGGAAGAGGTTTTTCGGGGCTGGAGCGGTGAATGGAGGTCCCGGAGTGGAGGAGAGAGAGCACGTCGATGGATTGTTCACCATTTTAATGTACATTTACGGCTTTGCAGTTGCTGATTTTCTTCCATGGACGGAGGTGTTTGATTTGGACGGTCACAAAAAGATCATCAACGACGCCATTAATGATGTGAGGAAATATCAAGATGATGAAATTGCAGAGAGGGTTGAGATGTGGCAGCGAGGAGTTAGAACGACCAGCGATGATATTCTTGACATTTTGATCTGCCTCAGAGGCTCAGACAATAAGCCCTTGCTGTCAATTCAAGAAATTAAGGCACAGATTACTGTAAGTTTAATTAACGTGTTTAATTTATGAAACCTCTAACTCAAATATATACATGCATGATGTCCAAATTAATCATGCATATTCCACATTTTACACATACATTGACATGAAAATATATGATTTTAATTTCCACGTACGCAGTGTGCCTTGTCGGCAATCCGACACCGAATATAAGATCTCATGACAATTTTGCAAAAATCTGAAAAAACTATTTGGCATATTTTGAAATATTACCCAAAGACCAGATTTTAATAAAATAATTAGAAGAAATGATAAATGGTCTATATATATATATATATATATATATATATATATATATATGTGTGTTCACAAAACACGCACTAATTATATTGTTGAAATTAATATTATCTTTTGTTTTCCCCAATATTTATATTGTAATTATATTTTTTTAGTTTAGTGTTGACCAAATATCTGATGATGATTAATATTCTCAGGAAATAATGTTAGCAGCGGTGGACAATCCATCAAATGCAGTGGAATGGGCTATTGCTGAGATGATCAATAAACCAAGTATTCTAGAAAGGGCGCGTGAGGAGTTGGATCAAGTAGTAGGCAAAAACAGAGTAATCCAAGAATCAGATTTTCCTAAGCTTAACTATATTAAAGCTTGCATAAAAGAAGCATTCCGATTGCATCCGATAGCACCCTTTAATGTCCCACACGAATCAACTCAAGATACTGTTGTTGGTGACTATTTCATACCGAAAGGCAGTCATGTTCTACTGAGCCGAACCGGCCTAGGACGGAACCCTAGGGTTTGGGAAGACCCTCTCGAGTTTAAGCCCGAGCGCCATATCCCCCATAAAGACTTTGATGTTCAACTTGGTGATCCTGAATTGCGTATGATTTCTTTTAGCACCGGGAGACGAGGATGCATCGGTGTTCTGCTTGGTACAGCCATGGCGACACAGCTTCTGGCATCGCTTATTCAAGGCTTCCATTGGACAGCTTCACCTAAGGAGGGAAAAGTCGAGTTGGTTGAGTCAGAAACTGATCTCTTCATGCATAAGCCATTGATTGCTCATGCAACGCCTCGGTTGGAACCGAATGTTTATTTCAAACTGTTTGGGAATTGAACAACCTGCATACGTTTGATGAGATGAATTCCTTGGAGATGCAAGCTAGTGTGCCGTTTCTTTAAAATAAATCTAAAAATTAATAAGTTTTACCCATCTATTTTACTTTTTCATTCAAGGAATAATATTGTACTCTACTGTTTTTCATTGAATAAAAATCTATAAAATCTCATTTATCAATTTACTGGTGTGCACGCATGCAGTTACTTTATTGAGTTCTCATACTAGATTTGGACCACAACTTGTCTTAACTTTACTTAAAAACCAGCCCTTGAGGGGCTGTTCCCAAGCATCTCCAAAACAAGGTTGATCTCGTGATGCTCACAAGGTGTTTGTCAAAATACCAAAGTGAAACTTTTCAGAAAAATTCACGGAAATTCAGATTTTAACCATGCTTTAAAAACAAAAATAATAAATAGAATAAAGTAACACATATTCCTTGACATGAAACACATAAAAAACATCAAATTAACGTGATACCGTGGCTCTGATACCACTGTTGAAATCGGATACGTAAGCACAATGATTTTTTTTTTTTTTTATAAAATACGAAGTTACAATTAAATCATATCAATACGTATCATCGGATTCAATTAATAGGATGTATTATAAAAGGATCATATCATTTTATATATAACTATACACACATTTTTCTTCCATTTTTTACTTTAGTCTGTGTCCAGTTGAGAGGTTGATGATTAGAGTTCGTCAGGATTGTGACTTATTTAAGAAAACGTTTAATATATTTTCTTCTTTATATAAAGGAGGATCCGAAATGGTTAGAATAAGCACCTTATTCGGCATTGACACTAGAGCTTTACTGTTACAATAAATGCTTTTGTGTTACCAAGAATTAGCTACCATAGGTAGCTAAACAAGTTAGTCTCCTATCTAAAAGATATTTACTTAGTATGTAATAGGTTTATATAATACCTCAATAAAACGATCGGGCTTTTGCTCATCCACGTATCCGTGAAATCCTTTATATTTTCATTTTCCGACAAAATTCTGAACGACTAGGCGTGTTGCTGAAGGAGTCCACATCCCGGCGACCATCATTTGCGAGCGAGTGGTTAGACGTGTCCCTAGGGAAGAGGATAGGAGGTCCGTAAAAGTCCGGTTACACTCTTGTAACAGCCAGTTGAAAGGTATGAGTCGGTTTATTATTTATGTATCATTTGTATACGAAAGTGTGATGGACCTGATAGTGTTATATGTTTTATTTCCATATTGAATACGGATTTTGGAATACGTTAGGAGTGGAAATAAAGTAGATAATGGAGAAATTCGTTCAGAAGGGTAATTAGGTCCAATTGCATGAACAGTGGGTAGTTTTGACGTGTTTTTTAGATAGTGGTTACATTTAAGTTTTGGTTAAGGAAAGTGGGTATATTTGATTTTGGCCCATTTTTTAATTTAACTGTCAAAAATTCATTGTTTAATTTTTCTCTTCCAGTGAACAAGAAAGCTGCAAGACAAATTAAATAAAATGTTAACGAACTATAAGTCAAGATTTCAACATCAAATCGATGTTGAATATCTCAAAATTAATTTAGGGTTTTGAAGACCAATAAATGGGTTTTTCCAAAATGGACTCAATTTGGCTTTACGATAATCATTGGTGTGGTAATTAAGTCATGAAGTTGCGGTGACAAACTAGAACAGTTTAGGAAGTTAATAGAGGGTCCTAATTTAACTTTTTTTTTTAAAGGGAAAAGTAGTATGTACAACCCAACATCCCAATCTTGAGTGCTTTTACACCCTTAATGAAAGAGTTGGGACTGCTATAACTCCAACGTATAAAAAGTAGAGGCAAATAACACCTCCTGTCTAACAGCTCATTTCACACCGTTAGAATTTTTTTTCTTTTTTTTTTCACTGTGACATTTTGTCGAACAGTTTTCTTCATATCTGTAGATCGACTTTTTTTCATTGCCGCCATCCAAGCTATGAATAAACAGAGCTAAAATCTATGGATTGTGGGGGGAAGGAAGCATGGAGAAGAAACCATTGCCGCCATCAACTAGTGGTAGATATTAGAAATAGAATACGTGTACGGTGCACATAACATAACATTACCATCAATCATAGCAACAACACAATATTCTACCTACCAGTAACCAGCTAACAAAACACTGCTTCAATTTTTTAAACTTTATTACTCCCTCATAAAGAAGCAACCCTCCCAAAATCTAGAGATTGCAGAGAGTATCCAAACAGATATCTAGTTAAGTAAATAAGAAAAATGAGCAAACGAAGTCTTCATTTTTACGAACATTTTTTCGAGGTCATTTCATCAACTTCACTAAAAACATTCCAACCACCTCTGTTACCACACTTGCTTCGAGGACTGAGTTTCTCCATCACTAAAAGACATCTCCTGATATACATACTAGTACCAAGAGATCGACATTGATGCCTTCTTTTCTATGAGTCGGTGGGATGGAGCTGGTCTCAATACATCGTCGTTGCCGGTGCGTTGAAAGGGATGACCTTCGTTCTCGGCGCTATCAGATAAACTCGAGACTTCACACAGATAGCGCGGACATATATAATTGTTGTTTGTGTAAGAGAATAAATACAATCAACACAAATTAGTACGCAAGTGCACGTAGTCTCAACAAGTAATAAATGAAAGTATTCCAAGATCGTCTCCACAGGGAATGCAAACTAGAAAATATCTTATCTCAATTACTTAAAAACCAAAACAAAAATAAAGCGGTTAATCAAGTTGGCAGGTTTTGGAAACTTAAACTAAAATACGAAATGCAACAACTACTATACTAAGGGTGTGTTTATTTGGATGTATAAATTTATACCTCCATTTAGAGGTAAATGGAGGTATAAACAAAAATCTCACCCTTTAAATCATCCCTTCTTTTTTAAATCTCATTTCCACCACCATAAGGAGGGATAATATTATCACATTTCTCATTTCCACCACCATAAGGAGGGATAATATTATCACTCCAATTTAGGGGGTATAATATCATCCCTCCTTGTGGTGGTGGAAACGAGAAATTTAAAAAAGAAAGGATGATTTAAAGGGTGAGGTTTTTGTTTATCTTTTCATTTACCTCTAAATGGAGGTATACATTTATACTTCCAAGTGAACACACCCTAAAGCTAGGAAGATGATAATAACAAATTTAAACGAGAAAACAAAAATAAGAAACGGGCTTGGATTATTATCTCCCTCTATGTCTTTCACACATAACAAAATGCTGTAGCAATATTCTAGCAAAAATCTCTGAGTTAACGTGATTTCATATAAACCATAAAACTTTTCCAAATCCTATGGTATTAAACTCTTCCCCTAATTAATCATATTCCTATGCATTAACAGGTTCAGAATTACCAAATTCAAGCTCAAACCACATAAGTCACACAAGGTAAACAACTTATTCCTATGCCATTCACTCACACAATCAAACAAATATCATGCTCTTGTATCATTCAAATCTTTCCACTACATTTAACCTTTTCAGAATTAAACATAGCTATTCTTCTTGCCATTGGTGATCAATCAACAACAAGAAATAATAATAAACCCATTTGAATGAACAAAGAGAGAATCACTAGAATAAAGTGCAATAGAATTACAAAACTTAGACATAGAGTTCATCAATAATCCAAGCCTCACTTGATTTAGCTCATGACTAAATCAAATGAAGAATAAAAACAGGTAAATTCGTCCATGAGCGATAAGACAAGATTAGAGTGAGTAAAGAGAAACAAGCCAAAGATAGCAATTCTAAGGTGTGGTCTTTTTCATCCTCTTTCTCCCCTCCAAGAAATGGTACATATTGCTCACAATTTCGTGCCCTCCTTCACTCTCGTTTTCTGCGTGTGAAAGCCCCCATTTTCTTCAATGGTGGCTGCCTTTATTTAGGCGGTAGCTAGGTTTCCCAAAATGGATGATAAAAAGACTATGTTGCCCTCCATTTGGTTTACACGTGAGATGCACTTGTTTCTTCATTTGAATTCAGCTGAATTCTTCTCTTCAAATGCCACATCAGCTCACTTTTCTTCTTTAAGGCGGGTCCCGTTCTTTTCTTTTAAGTGAAAATCGCAATCAGACTGCCCCAACTTTGCTCCAGCAAAATCTCAGCAAATGTATTTTCTGCACCAAATCAACAAATGATTCCTTCTTTCCCTTTTATCAAATTATCACCAATATTGAAACTCGTATTTTCATGAATCTCAACTCTCTTTGATATAAAAATAAAAGATATGACGACAACACGAAAGCGACAACATAAATTAGGAATATACGACAAAAAATGAGCAACAAACACTCTATTTCTCAATTTAAAGCTTGAAAGAAAAGGAAATAACTCTTTATTCAAGAGTAATCAATGATGCCGTTGTGGTTCGCCAAAGTAGATCCACAAACATTGAAGAAAAACTATTCGACAGAATAATAATAATAATAATAATAATAATAATAATAATAATAATAATAATAATAATAATAATAATAGAGAGGAAAAATAAATTCTAACAGTGTTAGATGAGTTGTTAGACGGGAGGGGTTATTTGCCCATACTTTTTATACGTTGGGTTGTAGCAGCCTCAACCCTTTCTTTAAGGATATAAATGCATTCAAGGTTTAGACGTTAGGGTTGTATATGCTACTTTTCCCTTTTTTTTCCTTTTTTAAAATTCGAGGGTCCAACTAGACCAAAAGTTAAAACATGCAGGGCCCTACAGAGGCT
Organism: Schizonepeta tenuifolia; assembly: GCA_029490685.1. NCBI lineage: Eukaryota > Viridiplantae > Streptophyta > Magnoliopsida > Lamiales > Lamiaceae > Schizonepeta > Schizonepeta tenuifolia. The sequence continues at coordinate 5,882,885 of CM055958.1, forward strand.
TATAACCATATAATTTAAGGGTCTAATTGACCCTTTTTTCTTTAGCTACTCTCTGGGTGACATGGTCGCATTGTGAGACTGTAACACCATTTTCATTTTGTTATTTTCTATATTTTTCCCCAAAATTATATATACCCTAAAATTAAATCGTTGGCAGCTCGCACGGGCTCATGCACTGCGTCATAATTAAAAATTTCAAAATAAATCTATATTATAAAATGGAATTATTAAACTATAAAATTAAAATGAATTATTTAATTTTTTGATCCTACAATAATGTGGGGGCCTATGCCTTGCCCTCCATAATTAATTTTTCAATTAAATATAAATGCTATTTGAGATTAATAAAACCTAATTGTGATTAAATAAATGATTTTAAAATTTTAAAATATAAAAAAATAATAAAAATACAAAAAAATTAATGATGACTCATTCCTGGCAGGCAGGTGCCTCCGCATTTTTTTCGAATTGGCCAGGTTATGTGAGGGTTTTTGGGCTTGTCAAGACCCGTCTAACAATTTGTGACTCATTGGATGATCTGATACAAGTTTTTTCCTTTATTAAATAATAGACAAAATGACGGAACTTAAATTTTTTTAACGTTTTATGATTAGAGGGCAATAGCAAATTCATAAAAGGGATTTCAAATAGTAGATGAAGAATATATCCTCTAAATTTCGAAACCAATTGGATCTCAAATCAATCAATACAAATATAAATTAGAAAATTTCCGAGCATTTCATGAGCCAAGATCGAGGTGTGAATTCAAGCATGAAAAATATTTATATAGCCAAGCTTGAAAAGGAGGAAATTACTGTTACACATTACCTTTGATGGATGAATTATTGTTACACGTTACCTTTGATGACATTTCACATTAGTGTAGACTATTGCAATGTAATAATAGCTAAAGTGATGTGTAATTAACTGTACATTTTTTAACGTAAATAACTGTATATTAACGTTGTCCCCTTGTGCTGAACCAAAATACAATACAATTCATATGCTTTTCTGATTCTACTACAAACCCAAATCTGTTTACAATGAATCCAAACATCTACAAACTCGATCCGCAGCTCTTCAATGTATTGTCACGTCATTTTAATTATATTTTATAGGACCATGATTATGCAATTTAGTATTTTAATTAAAAAAAATTCATACCAGTGGCAGCTTATCACATTCGTGCGCACCTGATATTTCAATTTTAAAAAGTCAGTAAAATTCAAACTCTTAATTTTTCAATTACGAGCTCTCGTCATTTCACCGATGAAGATCATTAACCTTATTTGAATCAATTGTTATTATTATGTTGCAACCGATATGCATTGAATATCACATGTGGATATAATATCCCACATACGACATCAAATTTTACCCTATTAAAATTCATATTTTTCAATTACCGTAATCCCTCCACCAACTAAGCCACCGGTAAGCTCATTAATCTGATAAGTTTTTAGCAACGAGGCATTACTTTCTCTTTTATTTTCCCCTTCTCCTTTTTGTGTCAAAGTTGCAAAGTTCTTGCTTTTGACTGCAATTGAAACAACTTTTTCCACTCCTCGTGGATCGTGAAATTCCAATTCAATCTAGGATCTTTAAATAGATTAATGGGATGTAGCATTTTGCCACTTCAACTTCATCTTAAAAAATAACAAATAGTCCTCTCAAGGAAAAATAAAATTATACCCTTCAATAAATTTATGCAACCCCACTCTCTACATGAATTTTTTAAAGAATCTTTCAGCTCAAACATTTTCATCCTTAACTTTTTGAGGGAGTTTTGAGTGTATTTTAAAAATTAAAAAAATTTAAACCTTTGAGCTGTCTTGGCAACTTGTGTGCGCGTCTATTGCGCAGAGGGTGCCCCGACGCACGTTTATTGCAGCCCGGAGTGGCCCAATGTTTTTAGACGGGACATCATGTTCAAAAATTGTTTTTGGCAAATTTTTGCTAAAATTATTATTTTTAGATTCTAAATTTAATTTTGACATTTTAGAATTAATGGTTGATTCAAAAAATATGATAAAAATCAATTTTATACAGAATTGAACTTTATGCATGACAAAATAATATTGTTAATTCTACTTGGTAAATATATTATGCTTTATTTCATGTGAGGAATGTTAGAATGATTTATTCAGGGATGATCATGAGCCTAGAATTTTGTATGGTGAATTAATTAATTAATTTTATTTTAATATTTTGGGTTTTTTAGATCGGGGACTGCGAGCCTCTATTCTTCTTTGCATTGTTCTTTAAATTATGCAATGAGATTATAATAGAAAAATGAGGTCTTCTATTTATTGTATTTTTGGAGGATGTTCGAGAAGAAAAATGAAGGCTCAAGACACATAAGTGTGTGAGATTTTATACATACATATATGTAATGCATGTTTGTTATTTTAGAAACCCCTAGATTGACCATAAACCCATTTTTGGTTCAAAACGAGGTGCATAGGAAAGATCATGATCAGATTCAACAATTTCCCTAGTTGATATTAACCTAAATGGTCCATTTATTAGCACGACGCTCTAAACCAGCTGAGCTAATAGGCCAACACCTTAACAATTTGAGATTTTAAAATTGAAAAAATAAGAAAATAGTTGAAGAAAATTGTACGTGGTGATATGATAGGCCGACCCAATTATAGTGGGCATGTAATAATGGACCTTGAAGGCGTTAACGTTTCTTGGTTTTGTGGGTGGATGTTTGATTTGATGTGTGTGGGCCGGGCCTCTCTTTCCTTTCTACCCAAATTCGGTTTTTTTGAGCAGATTGCATGTTCATGCTACTAATTATTCCAATTCATTCATATCTCCAACGTGATAAACAAATCTAACTTCAGCTTTTCCAATTATAATGTTTTTCAGTAATTATTAGCTAGATCTACTCAGTAGATTTTGGGTTAAACTTTATTGATATTCCATTTATATTTTTAGAACCATGGAATGACTTTTGAAACTCTAAATTGATTAAGAGCTTTTCACAGTCTATCTTTTTTTATGGAAAGGAAAGGATGATAGTTAATTTCTGGGAGAAAGAGCGAAAGTATTGGAGTTGGTGGTCCTGATGAGCAAGGAATTCCTCGGACTCGGACTTGTTTCTGCGCCTCTACTTTACGAACTCTTTCGACATTGACCTACGGAAATTGGGCTCACGTTGTTAAATTAGTCGGAGGGGCAATTTGCTCATTTTCCCTATATTATACACCGTGAGAATGTATTTTTAAATACTTTTGTATAAAACATACAAGTTTTTTGCACTCATTCATAAGACTATAAGTTTTCTATACCAAAATCACTTAAAAGACTAAAATACCCTTACTTTTGATAAACAAATAAAAAAAGACAAAAAATTGACTTTTATTTTTTCGTATGTTTCTCTCTCTCTTTCTTTTTCACTTTCTTCTTCCTCTAATAAACCCTAAATCAAAATAATATCACCAACCAACTTTGATGACATTAAATTTTGAACAATGCTCATTTATGTTTTGGAAGAGAGGTTGTTTGCTCTCATTAAACACACAACAACTAATGTAATTGTGTAGTGCAAAATTCTCAAACACACGAACTTGAAACTAACGACATAGAGAAGAAGAGAGAAGTGGATCTCTAAGAAAAAAATCACGATAGTAAAAAAGAAGAAGGAGATAAAGCTCAAACGGAAAGCTTTCGTGTTTCTGGGGTACAAAGAAGGTATGTAACTATATTCACCACGTTAAATATGATTTTTTTTGACGAGTTTTTATACCCACAATGGCAACCCACGATTGACTCATTTTTGAACACGATGGTAGAAAATTTTCATGTACATGAATTATATGTTGATATTTAGTCATAAGAGAGTATATTTGCATGTTTAGGAACGTTTTTAGAAGTAAAATAGACGTAAAAAATATATCCCCATCGTGTGTATGAGAATTCTGCATTTTCTGGGCCCGTTTTTTGCAACCCACGATGGGGATATCTACGATGGCTGAGTGGGTTGCCACCGTGTGTTGCCACCGTGGAGACCCACGATGGCTATACACGATGGCAACCCACAATAGGGATACCAACGATGGCCATAGTGGGTTGCCACCGTGTGTTGCCACCGTGGACACCCACGATGGCAACCCACGATGGTCCATCGTGGGTTATCCATCGTGGGTTGCCCCACCGTGGGTTTGCGAAAAGGTGCCCACGGTGGCAACACAAGGTGGTTATCATCGTGGCAACCAACGATCGTGTGTGTGTATTCATCGTGGGTAGGCAGTAGATGCATTAAAAACGTGTTCGATCGGATTTTATTATAATTTGTTGGCTATTTTGTATTTTTCAGATGTCGTGGAAACGTGTTTTGATATATCACAGCGGTCGATGGGATCGATCGAGTTATATAGATGGAGATTCTTTTTTTGTCTTCATCGATAGTGCCATAGTGAACCGTGCAAGCCTTGTTGGACTTATTGGAGAAGGGTTGGAAAATATAAATCCGAACGACTACACGTTGTGGTACTTGACACGCATGAGCAACGGAAACAGGGTAAAAGTTTTATTGCGGAGTGATATCGAGTTACTGCGTATGTTAATTGAACAGAAAGACGATCCGGAGGTTTACGTTGATTACGGCGGCTCATCCGCCCCAGGGGTTAACTTTGGTGGTAACAGCTCCGGATTTGAGCACCACGACATTGACAACCGCATGCCCTACTCACATGAGCAATATAAAAATGATGAGGAAGACGAGGAAGATGAGGATGAAGATGGTGACTACGACGAAAATGAAGAAGATGAGGCGAGTTCCTCCGAAGACGAAGAAGATGATCGTCGTAAAGAATTGCTTGATTCGTTATCTATTGATTTTATTGCTTGGATGCGACAGCCGGCACAAATGGACAGGGTTTTTGGTCATCGGAACTTGACATCGGACCATCAGTCCGAACGCGAGACTGAGCATTTGCGCGCAATGCGCAATTGGATCATTCCATTCCCCGATCCTGACAGCGCAGGGAGATTAGGGTGGGTCGAGCAACCACCACCAGTGCGTGGGGAACTCGAAGTGGGGGCCTTATTTAGGTCCAAGAAAGACTTGAGGATCACTGTTGGAATGTATCAGCTGGAGAACTTTTTGGAGTGTAGATCGAAACGTTCGGCTCGCAATCGTATGACCTTCCTATGCAAGACTGACAGAAAGAATTGCAGCTTTAGAATTTGTGTTGTTGAGGGCGGCACCATTTGGAGAATTACTAAGTTATCCCTAGATCACACATGTTACCACGATTTGAATCGTGCTGCTGCACGATCGGTATCTTCTGATGTTGCTGCATTTTATTTTGCCAAGAGATTGACCGGCGAGGCGGTAACGTTGAAGCCAAGAGAGATGATGGAAGAGATGCGTAGAGTGTTTGGTATTAACATTCTATATAGTTTTGCTCTCCGGACGAGAAACATAGCCATAGAAAATACGTATGGCGATAACATCTCGTCGTATCAGAAGATCCCGTCGTATCTATATTTGTTGAAGCGGCATAACCTGGGAACTGTTTATGACTTGGAGATGACCGTCGAGGGCTTGCTATGCCACTTATTTGTGTCGCTCGGACAGAGTATTCGAGCGTTTGATAAGTGTCTACGGCCGGTGCTTGTAGTGGACGGGACCCACCTTAAGGGAAAGAACTGAGGAATTTTATTTGTAGCCGTCACGCTGGATGGGAACAACTATGTCTTCCCCCTTGCAATTGGTCTTGGTCCCAAGGAGAATGATAAGTCGTGGGTATATTTTCTCTCCAACTTGCGTAGATGCTACAACCCTCCAGATGATTTACTGATTGTGAGTGACCAGCATTTGAGCATTAGGAATGCAGTTCGAGCCGTTTACCCGAATGCATTCCACGGATTGTGCTGCCACCACCTTCAAAAAAATCTCACGCCCTACGGAAAGCACGTAGCCACTATCTTCCAAGCTGCAGCATATTGTAATTTTCACGAAGAGTTCGAAGATTTGTTCTCAAAACTGCATCAAGTGAGCCCCAACGGAGCTCACAGACGGCTTTCTGATATTGGACCGGAGAGGTGGGCTAAGTGTAAGTGTCCGGTCCGATGCTATGACTTCTTGACCTCCAATTATGCCGAATGTTTGAACTCTCGTATGTTATGGGCGCTGCGTCTCCCAGTGCACTCGATGATTGAGATGTACCGTTTCATTGTAGAGAAATGGACCGATGAGCATCGAGAAGAAGCTGCATCGAGAGATCATGAGTTGACACAGAACGCATTGAAAAAACTTTCTTTATCCGTACAACACGGTACCCGTCTTGCAACTCGAGGTAACACCACCACACATGTTTACAGAGTTGAAGAAAGAAATGTTTCTTATAACGTTGATTTAAGAACCTGGACATGTACGTGCCGAGCGTGGGATTTAGATTTGATTCCATTTCGCCATGCTGTTGTCGCTATAAGGTAACATGTTCAATTACTAAATATTGTTTGGTTGCACGAACTTTCATTTAGCTTAGCCTATCTATATGTTGAAATTATCGTCATTTTCTTATTAAACAGGCGTGCAGGTAACGGTTTGTCTGTGTACGATTTTGTAAGTCGTTATTTCAAACAGGAGACATTTAGAGAGACTTATATGGAACATATTAACCCAATACCGCATCCAGATGAGTGGGTTGTGCCTCCGGAGATCTCCGTAATTGTTTGTCTTCCTATGGATGAGGTACGTCAGGCTGGGCGGCCAAAAGATAGTCGTGCACGATCCGCAGTAGAAAATTTGGTGAGACGTCCCCAAGTATGTGGTAGGTGTCATGGAAGGGGCCACAACAAAAAGACATGCACAACATCCATCCCGTTCAGTGGTGTTGACTTGAATAACCCCCCTGAAGATGCAGAAGAGGCCGAAGGAGAACAAGTAAGGCAAAGGCGTCGGCGAAAGAAAAAGTGTAGCATTTGTTGTCTTGATGATCATGATGCGAGGAAATGTCCCTATCGTGAAACGTAAATATGTTATTTTTTTTGTTGTTTAAGATGAATTTATGATTTGTATTGGGAGAGAAAGCAAAACTAAATTTTAATATATTTGAACTTATTTTATATATGTGAGTGATACTTGAATGAGGTTTAAAATAGCAGGTGAAAAAACATCACTCCCTGGATACCCACGATGGCCGAACCCATGATGGTGGCCATCGTGGGAAGCCCACGATGGGCAAAATCCACTATGGTGGCCACGATGGGCAAAACCCACTATGGTGGCCATCGTGGGAAGCCCACGATGGACAACCCACGATGGACAGCCACGATGGCTAGCCCACGATGGGCAAAACCCACTATGGTGGCCATCGTGAGCAGTCCACGATGGGCAAAATCCACTATGGTGGCCACCGTGGGAAGTCCACGATGGGCAGCCCACGATGGACAGCCACGATGGGTAGCCCACGATGGTAGCCATCGTGAGCACGGTGGTGAGCAGCCACCGTGGGCACAAGAACATGAGTGAATTTCATTTTTTGTTCGATTCCTTCTTCGATTTTGTTGTTTAGTGCTTGTATAATAGCTTATTTTTCAATTTAAAACTACTTTACAACATAATCCAAACACCCACACGTGACCTTCATCTAATTCATTAGAAATCAGGTACTTCGTTCGAACGTTGAAGTTAGTGATACATAACCATTATCTGCACATTCATCCTGTATTGTACGTATAGTATAAGTTTTTTTGCACGAAATGTAACATAATTGAAATACTAATCATTGAATTAACAAAATGTATCATATAATTTATAAGGACGGGATTAATGTGCAGATAATGGTTATGTATCACTAACTTCAACGTTAGTACGAAGTACCTAATTTACTAATGAATTAGATGAAGGTCACGTGTGGGTGTTTGAATTATGTTGTAAAGTAGTTTTAAATTGAAAAATAAGCTATTGTAGATCAGGTAAACAACAAAATCGAAGAAGGAATCGAACAAAAAATGAAATTCACTCATATTCTTGTGCCCACGGTGGTTGCTCACCACCGTGCTCACGATGGCTACCATCGTGGGCTGCCCATCGTGGGCTACCCATCGTGGCTGTCCATCGTGGGCTGCCCATCGTGGGTTGCCCACGATGGCCACAATCGTGGGCTGCCAACGATGGCCACCATCGTGGGCTGCCCATCGTGGGTTTGCCCATCGTGGGCTGCCAACGATGGCCACCATTGTGGGTTTGCCCATCGTGAGTATCCAGAGAGTCCTTTTTTCACCTGTTATTTTCAACATCATTCTCACATCTTAAACAAGCAAGATCAAATATTTACAAAAATGACAAGCAAGTTCAAATATCATATAAAATAAGTTCAAATATTTACAAAAATGATATTTTAGCTATGTCTTTTCTCCCATAACGAACGCTCTACTCCTAACCAAAATATTCTAGTTCCAACAAAATATCTATACTTCTCAATGTATCTATCATCAATTGACACATTACGATGTGTCGATGTTAAATTGATGAGGCGATCAACATACATAAGAGAGTATGGGCCACAATTTGTCCCGTCGGTCTTAATCAAGAGCGGAGGGTTTTTTAACCTTTGTCTATGGGAATTTTGCTCCCAGTATCCTGATGCAAGCAACAGTCGAGGTAAGAGATCGGTCACACACTGTAATTGCTCCTTGCGCACGTTCGTTTCCCTGTGATGGATCATGGTCGAGTCATACAGCTCGACAGTCCAATCCTTCAGACAAATGCGTATGGTGACCCAATGATTACCCCCGACATTGCACACTGTTATGATCTGTACACGACAAGGAATAATTTAACAATTTAACTACATTAAAAAAAAAAAATTATAGTAAACTACAAATATGAAATTATTTTAAAATATAATAACTTACATGGTTAGCTTGCCACCAAGCCGTTGCTAATTCACTTTCTGTGCCATCAACCATATGTATAAGAGCATCGGATACGCGCCAATTAGTATGTAGTCTAAGCCCTGGAGGAATTTTCTTTCTCTCTCCTCGTGCATTAATAGGGAACAACTTATCCCACTCATTTCGTAAACCATTCTAGTAATACAACCAAAAATTACATAAATCAAAAGAATATTAATATAATCAAGAAATCAAGATTTACATAAATCGAAGAGAAATACTTACATAGAAGCCAGTGCCGACTATAACGGTGGTTGCCTCACATACTCCATCAGCTGTCAACCTATCTAAATGTCTCACCTTGAATTTCATATAGTTTAGGTACACCTCTATCTCCTGCAATGTTATTTAATTTTGTTAGTTATAATATACAAATAAGTTTGAATTATTGTAATTTAAGATAGAATTGTACCTCTGCCCACATCATTTGTCGAGGATCCTCCAGACGATCAAAAACAGATTGCACCACAACATGACCAAGCATCGGAATTGATCACAGCATCCTCTCCTGATTTTCTATGCCTTCTGTACATACGCTTCAACCTCTTCATGGCCTGCTGAGTCATGGCTTGGTAAGGCGTCTGCATGGCGGCAGACGGTCTCGTCTTACGACGACCTTGCACCTCCTCTCGCTCCGCCAATTCGCAATCTTGCTCAGCAGACTCCTCATCAGAGGATGACGACCATTGAATATTAACAGGTGAAACCTGCCGTCTGGGCTGCTCGAGTGTGGTGTCCTCCACAGTAGGAAAAAACGACTGCTCCTGCTGGTACTCAGGTTGGTAGGGAATCTGCTGCTCATGTTGGGTGAACTCGGCAGTAGGAAAATGGTGACTGCTGCTGCCGTCGCCTGGAAACACTGACTGTTGCTGCCAGATAGGAGGTTGAAACATCGGAGGCTGCCACGTCGGAGGGTCGTACTGATGCAGGGGTCTACTGCTATAGCCGAAGAACATCGGCGGCTACTGCTGCTGGGCAGGCTGATACCCCCACGACTGCTCAGGTGGCTCGCTTTGGTGGGGTATAAGATCAAAGGATTGCCCTAACAGGTGGTGCATCGGCTGCTCGGTACGTTCAGGGATGTGGTGACTATGTTGTCCTTGTAGAGTTGCAGCTGCAGAGTGACGAGGTGGGTCCGGAAACCTCCGGTGTGTGCTAGAAACCTCTGCAGAGTGACGGTGTGGCTCAAGGCTCCTCCTGTGGCTCCCAACAGACGGCTGTGGAGGGCTCCTAGACCGTTTGTGTCTCGGACCGAAATACTCCTTCACCTGAGAAAAGAGCTTCCGGAAAAAGGTAGCAAAGAAGTCCTTGTCAGACTCATCCATCAAGACCGCCCTCAGCCAGCGATCGAAGTAGTCGTTTGTGTCGTCCTTCGTGTGGTCAGGACAAGGACGTCCGTGGACACAACACACTCTATCTTCGGGTCTCTCCTGATAGACCGGCTCTACTGTCTCAGCTGTATCTACTAGTGGTGGTGATGGTGGGGTGCTTTGTCGGCGTCGTTTTGGGATTTTCTGTGCCGATGAGATCGGTTTAATTATCTTCCTCACCACCTCCGCAGCCTTCGCCAATTTTCCCTTCTTTTTCACCTTCTTCGGGGAAACCTTTTCTGTATTCTTCTCTGTTAATTTTCTTGGAGGTTCCCAGTGTACATGATACACCGAGTCAAGACTGAACCAATACAGCTCGTCCATGTCTTCCGCAAGAATAGGCATCGTGTTATGTATGACAAGACCCTAAACAAGTTATGTAAAATTATTATTAGATCACAAATTAAACATGTAATATAAATGATAAAATATTATAAAAATAAAGGCAAGACACGTACCTCTCTCTCGAAGAAGGTGCTGAAATCTGCTTTAAGACATCTCGTAGTCCACATAAAACATCGAGGAACTCTAATGGTGGCTGATCGGGTTCCACAGTTCCGTCCCAACAGTGGAATACACTCGTAAGACCAAATTTGTAAAACCCAAATCGGTCCGTAAAAGTGATAAGTTCCAATATCGCATTGGTTGGGATTCTTGGCGGTGTTGTTGATGTAGTAAGTCAATGCCTGATATGTGTAATCACCCCACGGAAACTGTTCCCAACTTTCCGGATCCTCAACTAATGCCCATGCCCATTCCTCCACATCCATATTATGGTCCCGACACAGGAGAAACCGGTAGTAAAGTAAGAGCTTAGCTACCTTCACATAGTCTTCGAGGTTGTCTCCCAACTCTAAATCTTTAAACCTATTATCCATTTCTATAACTTTAGTTTTGCGGCCTTTAAATACTCTATGGAAAAGAGTGTCAGGCCGGAGAAGATGTCTAGCATTTGGATCAAAATTTGTCTTCCCAAAATTCAATCCAGTAATGCACGCAAAGTCGCGTGCTGTGAAGCGGAGGGTTCTCCCGGAAATTTGGAACCACGTCTCATCCACGGGAATCTCTCTACCACTCAACTGACGGGCCAACAAATGATGCAGGGCACTATTTGTACTTCCAAGTCTCTTATGTTTAATCAAACGGCCAACAATTCCCGCCGTAAATTCATCATACACTTCTTGATACCGTCGAGGATTGTGCGTGAAGTGCAGAAATACCTTCGGTATATCTTTAAATAGGATCTCACGACAATATATATTTATTAATTTGTTATGATGACGCAATCCAGGTCTCATCCAATCACAATCGGGCTGCAATATAAACACATAAAGTATAAGGATAGAAATTCGATCACTCAAACAAACAAAACCACAAAACCCAAAGCCTATAAAATAGTCCCTGGACACCCACGATGGGGCTGCCCACGATGGGGAAACATACGACGGGGCAACCCAGTATGGGGCTGCCCACGACTGGGTGCCCACGATGGGGTGCCCACGACGGGGTGCCCACGATGGGGCTTCCCACGATGGGTGCCATCGTGGATACATAAACGCCCACCTGGGCAGCCCGTTTTTCACTTAAAATCCCAATTTTTATTAACAAATCTTAGATATAACACTTCTAATGCTCATAAAATCAAGTACATTGTTCTCATATTCAATAAATCGAACATAAACACACACTTAGAAGCATATATTTTGCAAATCCAAAATTCAATTTCGTGTGGAATTTTAGCACTAACCGGTGGTTCGTTTACGACGAGTCGTACTTCCTCCTCGCCGGAGGTAGATGCCGACACCCTTGACTCCCCATCGTGGTCAGAGTGTTTACTCATATTGCCGTCGTGTGTGTCTTTTTTTCCGCCGGCCGTGTGTGTGTGTCGTGGGTTGAGAGGGAGAGAGAGAGAAAGTGATGTGTGGTGGGGGAAGCGGGGGACCGCATAGATTTTAGGGTTTTTTAAAAAAAAATTTGTCTTTTCTTATTTCTTTATTAAAAGTAAGAGTATTTTAGTCTTTTAAATGATTTTGGTATAGAAAATTTATACTCTTATAAAAGAGTGTAAAAAACTTCTACATTCTATAAAAAGGTATTTAAAAAGAGTTTCCCCTTATACACCCCCTATTGTGATTTGTGAATGACAATATGATCATCATAATATTATATGCTAAAATTATATATATGCAAAAGCACATTGACGCTGCATTTTGAGATGTTTATCTCAAATAATTATTTCTAATATAATAGTAAATATACAATATTTAATGTTCCTATAAATCGAATTAATAATATATACCTATTTATATATAGTGGAAATGCATATACATATATATATAATTCAATGAAATATTATGATTCCAAATACCTAACATTACGCTAATTTAAGTATGACATTAACAATATTCTTTCAAATATAAAACTAAGTCAAATTGGATGGTGGCACCACCCAACATGCATCCTTGTAGTATCAACCATATATGTGGAATTCAGTTTTTATTTTGAATTAATTATATTTTGGTATGCTTTTGTAATATTTTGATAGTAAGACTTAAATCATGGTATAGTTAGAAATCTAGTTGGCACAAATTTCCTTTTACCTTTTCTTATTTTCATTCCAATTTTTTCATTTGTCTCATTTTTTCATTCTTACTTAATTATTCTTAATAGATTTGATTATTTCGTTAATTATCATTTTATTTCAGTGGCTTGTCTTTTATCAGCAAATTAATCGTACTGAATTCATCAAAACTTATCCTCTTTGAGATCTCCATTACTCTCCAAAGACCCTAAGTCCTAGAATCAGAACTTCAAATTTCATAAACTCAAAATTTTTTCTTTATAAATTGATAGCACGAGCGAAACATCTGTAGCATTGATAAAAGAGTTTTTTTTTGGTGGAATCTACGGCAGTCACACCTTCGACGGAGAAAGAGGAGAGAAAAATATAATTATCATTTAGTTATCCCAAATTTAATAATAAAAAAGAAAAATGAGACGTATAAGTATAAAATTAAAAATTTGATTTCCAAATATTCCATATCTTTCTTAGTAAAATTAATGTGAATCTAAGTGTCCTTTTTTTTTTAATTTCCAATTATAAGGAGTGATTCTATTGAAAAAGATCATCATCCTAATAAATAAAAATTAATCTCCACCATTGATCTATGAGTGATGGACGGTTAAGATCTAACTTTGGTCAACTAGGATCAATTCGTTGACTTTTCAAATTTTTTAAATTTCTGTTTTTTTATCTTCGATTTTTTTTCCCATTTTTTTCGATTTTCGTTAATAAAGTGTAGTGCATTTCATTACGTTGTGTGGTGCATTTCATTTTTTTACGGTCAGATCATATGCACCACAACGTTTATTTATATGCATTACAAGGTATAATGAGATACACCACTGAGTTAATTGAGATACACTAGTTTTTAATTTCAATTTTTTTTTCCAGCTCCGCCTTCAGCTTTGATTTTAATTTATAGATAATAATATGATAACATTCATGTCCTTAGCTCACTCCGAGGCCTTCACCTCCTCTCACTCGACTCTTAAAACAAAAGAAAAAAAAACGGTACACATGGATGTGCATCTCATTATACAGTGTAATGCATATAAATACACGTTGCGGTGCGAATGATCTAATCGTAAAAAAAAAAATACAAAAATTAAAAAAAAAACTGAAATAAAAAAAAAAACAAATTGGTGCATCTCAATATACTTAGTGGTGCATCTCATTAAATAGTGTAGTTCATATAAATATACATTGTGGTGCATATGATCTGACTGTAAAAAAAATTGAAAAAAAAGTCAATGCATTGACCGGATTTGACTCGGTTTGATCCCGTCAAATCTAACCATCCATCACCTATAAATCTATGGCGGAGATTTATTCTCATTTATTAGAATAAGATTTATTCTCATATGATATGATCTTTCAAAAAATTGCATGATATAATATAAATATATACATAAAATTGTTTAAAGAGTAACATTTTGAATATATGTGATCCTCTTATATATTTCTTCAATTAATGAATACTATTAAAAAATTGATGTGCAATGATCATTTCATATCTTCTTCAATAAAAAAAAACTGGATGATTCTTTTTCTAGCGAGTAATGCACGATGAATTAGTTATTTATTTGGTAAATCAACATGGTTTCAAGATTTTAGAAAAATATAAATAATTATATGAATTTTTTCGACTTGAATAAAAGATAGCATGTGATGTGATTAAAAGATAAAGATAAAATCAAATATATGAAAAATTAATAGTATAAATTTCAGAAATATGCTGGAAGTATTATATACAAACGACGAATTTGTTTTCAAGCACAATTTATGTGTTTAAGTATGATTTGACTTTGTAACTTGTAATAATTGTTATATAGAATATAAATTAAAAAAAAACGAATGTATTTGTATATTTAGTTAGCCAAAATCAATTTATTAGTCATCGATTTTTTCTTCTGTTGTACAGTAGTAACTTTTATTTTTTTCCTTTTCCTTTTTGTCATTACATTTCATATTTTTGTAATTTTTTTATTTTAGTTTGTAGCTGGTAATTTTTAATTAGCCACTTTTTATTTCATAACCATAATTAATTACTTCAGAGGTCGTTTGATATCCATATACGTATATCAAGTATAAGTATGAGAGATGAATCATATCAATACCTTGTGTTTGGTATATCGGTATATAAATATCAAATTAAAATCTTTGATATCTTGATATCTTTATTTTCAATATTTTGATATATATATCAGTTTTTGATAGTATATCACTCATATCTCTTATTCGTCAAAGAAAACTTACATCTCATTTCTCTTGATTTCAATCTCATATATACACGTACATGATATGTAATATACTAATATATGACAGGTCCTTATTGTTTTCTATAATTAATCATTTTTTAAATAATCAATACAAACCCATTCTCATAATTACACTCTATGTTTATAAATATTTATTTTTGAATTAATGATTTTAAATAGGGTTTTATTTTTGAATTTGAATTTCAACGAACCATTTTATTGTAGTTAGAAATTAACTACGTACTTAGATACCTCAAAATATATTTTATTATATCATAATTTTCAGTCAAAACATAGCAATCAACACATAATTGTACTACCAAAGTAGATTCATTTGGATACAGTAGGTCGTGAATAATTAAAAATTTAATATTAAAAAATAATTAAATATAAGATCTGCCTATATGTAATTAAACAAGACAGGAAATGAAAAATAAAAGAAGATGCCACGTAAAGAGAAAAATAATTATAAAATGTTAACTTAAGTGGAGTCGTGGACAATAAAAGTGTATTTAAATTTTGAAAATGCAAATTAGTCATTATAGAACTTTGAAGCAAAGCCCAATCATAATTCACAGTTTACATTTTTGAATTAATTTTATTCCTCTAAATCTCTGTAACACGTGTCGGCAGATTATGGATATGGGATGCACCACGGATGGTGCCACCATCCACATAGCCTAAAACTAAAGAGGTTTGACAGTTATTTTATTTTCTTTTTTTAGCGTTATTTTATTCCTCTAAATCTCTGTAACACGTGTCGGCAGATTATGGATATGAGATGCACCACGGGTGGTGCCACCATCCACATAGCCTAAAACTAAAGAGGTTTGACAGTTATTTTATTTTCTTTTTTTAGCGTGAATTGTATGTATCGTGTGAACTTAAACATGACAAAAACACAACATCTGCTACAACAAAATCTACAGTAAAAATCTGTCTTCATCGTTATACCACTTGTCTTTAACGTTCTCCACGTGTTGTACGAAAAAAAGAAAAATAAAACGTGTCGCCTATGTTTATCACTTGATGGATGTGCAATTTATCATTGTGGTTGTCCGTTTCATATACAAAAAAGGTAATCAATTAATGTGGACAATGGAAATCAATTTATGATAAACAAATGAAACGTGGATAAATTCTTTCTTACTCTTACCAAATGTGTGGTGATGGAATGAATAATATAATACATTCAAACACATTTTAATCTTATCTTTTGTAGGGTTGTAAACGAACAACACCGCATGCACTATTATGCCATGTGACATTAAATTGTATTCTGATGGTCTCGGTAATGAGTAAACTGGTGTATGGGGAGATACACAGTTCTTAAAAACTTTTAATAAAACTTTCTTTCAGTTGCGAACTTCTCAGTTCGCAGGGCTCGACAACTGAGAAACTCAGTTGGAGCAGCACTCAATCCGGTGCACAGTTGACTTCTTTAACTGAGGGTCAACTGTATAATCCTGACTGAGATTTTGAAAGTGTTTTGCAATGCGGAAGTTGGTGGTTTGTTTTGACTCATTACAAACTGAAATGTTCTTTAAGAGCGAAGGCCAAGTTCGCTAACACTTAATGCAGTTTGGCAAAGCTTGTTTTATGTAGGTCAGTTCGTTAGGATATAAATCAACTGAGACGTAAATACTGAAGATAAACGACACTAGTCTTTTTAACGTGGTTCAAAGAACGACTCCTACTCCACGACTAGCTTTTCGGCTAACAATCCACTAGATAAGTTTACGCGTACTTATCTAACGTTGGTATATGGTTTGCAGGCACCAGAGAAGCCTAGCAGTTCATGTACGGGCTGAACAACACCTACAATACTTTTACGGGCAAATATAAAGCCTAGGAGTTCGTTTACGGCCACGAACAAAGCCTATTCCACTTTTACGGGCAAGTGAAAGCCTAGTACTTCGTTTACGGGCACGAACAACATCCATCCTTAGATTACGGGTTCTAAGGGACCTGGGTTCTTAGATTGCGGGTTCTAAGGGACCTGGGTTCTTCGATTGGGGGTTTGAAGAGGACTTGGAGAAGTGGTTGGTGGGATTTCCAACAACTGAAGCCGTCAACACTTTTTAGCGAAGGCAACCTTCTAAAATTTACAGACTCAAATAATCTAACTTCTGAATGCAAGGAATTCTAGACTCAATCAAAAAAGAAAATTTCTGAGAGGCTAGATGGATGAACATGATGAGGTATGAGCGCTCGACTGCCACTTGTTCTTCAACAACATATTCCTTGCTGTAGAGAGAGAAATCGTGGTAGCTGCTTCGCGTATGTAGGTTCTCTCGATCTATTCTTCCCCCATTCTATTGAGGGCGTATTCGGCCGATTTACATGTGATCGGGGTCTCCGAACTAAGCATTCTCACTTTTGGAAGCCATAAAGACATGTGTATGAGCTTCGGTGCGAAAAGATTTAATTTTTATTCCGGATGATTTTTGTGCCCGTGCACTAGGGGTACCCTTAGGGCCGCTGGCCCGAAAATCGGAACTCTATGTTCGGCACAATGGGTAGGAATTCCGATCATGAGGGATTTTATCCCTTCGGATAAGGATTCTGTGGACATAAAGATTGACTGAATCGGGCGAGTAACGAAGAAGTTATGGCCAAAACAGTTTTTGCAACGGGTCCCGTTTTGCGCAGTTCCACCATTTTGGCCATAACTCCTAGGCTATTTGTCCGATTTGCCGATTCAAGTGGCGACGGAAAGCTTATTCCAAGAGAAAACTCCCAAATAGCACAAATCCAATTTTTGTATTTTTTTTTCATGAGAACTTCATGAGAGTCCAAAACAAGTGAAACGTGCATATTTGGGGGCGTATTCGGTCGATTTACACGCGATCTAGGCCTTCGAAAGCATTCTCACTTTTGGAAGCCATAAATACATGTGTATAAGGTTCGGTACGAAAAGATTTGATTTTTGTTTCGGATGATTTTTGGGCCCGCGCCCTACAGGTACCTCTAAGGCCCATATTCTTAATTTCTACCCAAGTACTATACCAATAGACTTCTCGGCATTTATATTCATCACTAACAAATATAATCGAGCATTCAAATATTTATTCAATCATTAAGTATCGAGAATTTATTATTCTTTTAAATTCAAATTTCTCGATTTCTTAATTCAAATAATTTCAAGTAAATACGATACTTTTCTCATTCACACAATTCACACTTCAGTCATAACTGCATCATTTCACAGTCACATCAAATATTCACACAATATTTTTCAATGTCATCAACTACTCATACATACTTATATAAAAATCAATATTTATATATTATTATTATTTTGCTCGACTTTTTAACTCGGACTTTAGGTTCTCATTTTCTTATGGAATTAACTTCATTTCACTTAGAAAAATTCAAGGAATCTAAATATGAATTTTATTATAGATTTCGAGACTTCATACAAATTTTATTGAGTTGAAGCTCGATACGGTTTTCAAGATATATATATATATATATATATATATATAGACTTGCTCGGAACATTCTCAAATTTTTATATCTTACTAAAGATAGTTTCAATGGAACAATTTAACACTCGATTATATTTTTGGACTCGAGAATCGAGAAAATACTATTTATACTTATTATTTTTCGGTATTCACCTCTTTTATTATTAAGGGCTCGTTTTTGCCCGATTCAACTTCTAATATGCTTCAATTAATTATTTAAACTCTTTTAATTCTTCAATTTGATTAATTTCATTCAATTTCTCATAAGTCAACTTTATTCTACGATTTGTTGACTTTTTTCATAACTTACTCATACGAATTCCAAATCGAGTGATTCAAGTGACTATTATACTTGTTTTTATCTCAATTTCATGTTAATAACATCTATTGCATCTTTTACCCATAAAATTCTCATCAATTTCTTCTTGAAATTTTCTGCACTATTTCATTTCTTTTATACTTGTTCTTTTTCAATAATTTCAACTTCTATTGTGCTTAGAATTACTCTAATTGACATCTTATAACATCAATTGATCTTTATATACTCAAAATCAAAAGTTCCCAATTTTAATCCTTATTACTTTCGAAATTTTTGGGAAATATATGAATCTTTGCTCAAATTCATTAATTCAAAGTTCTATTATACTTATAAAATTCTAATTGATCATTTCTTCCATCAATTTCATCTTCTAACTTCATATGACAAAAGTCATAATTTATTTCGCTATTTCATTGACCAAATTTGGGGTTTTCTTCATTAACTCTAATTTCATCATTCTTACTTCAATTTATCTCATTAAGCTTTAAATCATCAAAACTCGTCTTTTAAGCCTTAACTCTTTCGAATTATTTGGGGCTTTTTCCCTTGGTGATCAAACTCTTGATTTTATTGCATATTTCTACTCCAAAAATTTTAATTTCATTATTTCTTATCTAATTCATCAATTTTTGCATAAGGATTTAAAAAGCACAATTTCTTATGTATTATGGTTCGAATTTTTTTATATATTATGCAATAAGTTTTTTCTTCAATTTTTCTTATACTTAAGCTTATTTCATCCCTAATTTCATTTCTATAGTATTAATTCTTCCATATAACCTTAGAAATTAAAATTCCCAATTTTTATATTTATATAAAATCTGAAAAGGTAATGATATTCGGCCACACTGTGGCCGACCACACAAGCTAAAAATAGTAATATATGTATTGAAAATGGAAATATACCCTAATTGAGAAGCATAAATTCTAAGGGGGGAAATGTGATTATTTCCATTTTTACATTCAACTTTCCTTTTTTTACGCGTGTGGTTAGCCACAGTGTGACCAAATATTATTACCCAATCTGAAAATTTATAATTATGATTATATAAGCTCATTTTCTTCTTTTGGTGGTATTTTTATCCATAGTTCTCCCTTAATTTCATTTCTAAGCCATCAAACTATCAAATAATCCATAAGAATAATAAACCCCAATTATATTCATATAATTTCGGTTTTAATAAGAATTAACTCAAATAAATTTATACTTCCAAATAAATCATAGATTCATGCTTATTTATACTTGAATTAATATTTTTCATCATCAATTTAAGCATAGAATTCATAAATCAAAAATTGGAAATTACTATTCATCTTCTTCTCCAAAATTCCTTGATGGTCCCGAAACGAGTTACTGGTGTATGGGGGGGGGAATACATCAGTTAGGATTTTAAAACTTAACCCTTAAAATTCACTTCAACTGAGTAAAAGGACTCAGTTGGAATCTCACAACTGAGTAAGCAACCTCAGCTGGAAGAGTGTAGCTGTGCGGAATGTGGTGAAAATTAAACTCGTTAAAACAACTCACGCTTTTAAGCTCGGTTGGTCAAAAACCAAAACAACTCGGTTGAAAATGTGCAAATGATGTTTGTATGCTGGTTAGTCAGACAGTTAGGAATGCAATAAGCAACTGAATAAAAATGCACACAGACACACGAGATTTAACGTGGTTCGGAGATAACCCTCCTACGTCCACGGGGAGATGTGAATCCTCACACCTCAGTCCAAGTTCTTCTGGACAATTCCACACAGCTTACTCGGGCTGTGCAACCGTTGCAATAAGTTTACGGGTACTTATCAACCTTTACAGTTAAGTTTGCGGGTACTTAACAACCTATGTCAAGTTTGCGGGTACTTGACGACCTAGCTACTCAATTACAGGAAGAGTAAGCTCCTAGCAAACACTTTTTAGGGTGTGGGTGGGTTTTCCAACTACAGCTCGATCACGAATGAGAGCTGGATCTAAGGCTTGAACGAATAAACACTCAAACTTAGATCTAAGACAGATTTCACTCTATGAACCCTCAGCTACTAATGTTCTATCACTCTTGAACTCTCAGCTGCTGATGTTCTTAGAATAGGATTTTTGCAGATTTTTCTTTCGCTTGATTCTCTTGTGATTGCACTTTTCTGTCTCGCTTCTATATGTTTGTCGTGTCTCTCTCGAATGAGAGAATGCCTCTATTTATAGGCGGAGAGTATCAACTAGCTGTTGGAGGAGCTATTGATCTCTGATCGTTGAAAGCGAAGGCTTGTCTCTCATCTCTGCAGACTTTCCCGATATGGCATCTGAGTTCTTCTGCTTTCCTTCTGAGACAGCCTTGTGTTGGGCCAGATGGGGTAATGACTGAACGGTCAAACCCTCATGTGACTTCCTTTTGAAATTCAAATCTTAACCTTTCTGACAGTCAACCTTGGTTAGTCGGTTGAAAGTCTTGATCTTCATCTGAGTGGTCTTCAGCTGATGTTCTGATCTGTTGAACTCTCAGCTGACTTTGAACTTTAAGCAGTTGATCTTCTTGGTTGAGTTCTACAACTGAGGTTCTGAAACTGAACACTCAGTTGTCTTCCTTGTATTTACTCAGTTGGGTTTGAACCCTCAGATGACTTCCTTTTCATCTGATGTTCTCTTCCTTTCTACTGCTTCTCATCTAACGAACCCTCAGTTGGTTTCTTTCACAACTGATGTTCTGAAGACTTCCCCATAATTGCATCGGAACAATGAGCTCTCAGTTGTATCTTGTGTCAACTGATGTTCTGTCTGAGTGATGCCTTGTTGCCATCTTCAGCTGGAGACCTGTAAAGATAAAATCTTAACTTTGCTCAAACAGTGAGCCTAAAATCTAACATTAGGTTCTGGCAACATGTACTCGGTTGGGGTCAGTCGGTTTTGGAATTCATCAAAACTTATACTAATAAATTTCCCAACAATTTCCCCCTTTTTGATGATGCCAAAACCACTTACAACTTTAAACCACTATTGATCTAAAACTCACTAACTTATCTAAAATCTCAGCTGAAATTCTAGACAGTCTATAAGATAAAACATCAAAGGGTTAGCACAGTTATAACATGATATTGAAAGACTTTGTGATTCAGAGCTTGGACAATGAGGAATTGTTCATCAAGGTGAATCTTTATATATACTTGCAGATTTTGTTACAACTGAAGATTACAAGCACAAAACAACAAAAATACAACAGTTGCACCAAAAGCTACAACAGCTTTAAAAGACAAAAAGACATTAGATCAGCTCAAAAATACTGTTGACCGTACTTGCTGAAGATACGGTCAAAGATCTCCTTCTTCGCATTCGACTCAATCCCAGTGTTGACTCCGTGTTCCTTGCAGACTTGTCTTGCCTCAGCCATGATCGCATTTCTGTTTGGCGTGCTCGTGCCTTTGATCATCTGAGGGCAGTATCTGCACATCTGTAGAACTGGAACGGTGTTGGGATCGAGCTGAGCACTCAGCATGGCTCGCTTGAACTGACTAAACATTCCAGGGTCTCCAGATCTGAGTTCCCACAAGGCTTCCTTGAAGGCTTGCCTTGGGTCTTCAGTCGAGTAGACTTTCCTGTAATAGAAGTCATTGATGAATTCATTTTTGAACTGCTCCCAGTCATCGTTCCACTCAGCATTCATCCACTTATCAACATGTGGGTACCGAGACGGGAGCGGAGCATTCTTCTGCAGCTGTTGGGTCAACTTCCTAGCCTCAGCCTTCATCTGGTGCTTGTTGATTCTTCGCACGCTCCGGCTGGCTTTATTTCTATCGACGTTCTTCTCCACCTTGGCCAGTTCCTTCTCGAACTTGGCCACCTTCTTGGCCTGATCGGCAGCGAACTTCTTGATCCAAGAGGGATTCAAGTACTTCTCCTTGGACTCCCCCATGCTTTGGCAGCTTCGATGCTGTCTTCAACAGATATTCCTCCGTCAAGTTCGGCATCGAGCTCGGCCGTAAGCTCGGCTACAAGGTCGTGGGAGATTTCCAGTTCGGGCTGCGATCCTTCAGCTTCAGCTTCAGCTGGCACTCCTTCTCCTTCAGCTGGCACGCCTTCTCCTTGCTGAAGAACAGCTTTCCCTCGTCCAGCAACAGCTGCTGGCCCCTTGTTCCCCTTGTCTTCCCCCTTTTTGGCATCATCCAAAAGGGTGGCAACAGTGCCATCCAGGGAGGTCAACTTGGCCTCAGCTTGTTGAACTCGGGAAAACAGTTCGTCGACTGCATCCTTCTCTTCCACCTTCTTGGCCAACTCCAAGTCTTGGCGCTCCTGCTCAGTTCACACGGCTGCAAAGGTCGCAGAGACCTCTTTGTGGAGGGTGACGAACTCAGCTCGGAATGATGCGAACTGAGACATCCACTCCTGGTCTTGGGTCTGCTGGGACTTCGCCAGGTCAGATTCAGCAACGGTCTTGAAAACGTTGAAATCCGAGCTGAGACCCTGAATGGCCTTCCTTAGAGCTGAGATCTCCGAGCTGGAAGAAGTGGAGAGATCTTCGAACTTCTGCTGCAGAGAGGAGGAAAGGTGTTCCAGCTGAGTCTTCAAGCTGGCATTCTCTGCCATAAGCTGCTGCATCCTGTCAGCTTCCTCCTCCTTGTTGTGCTGGATCTTGGACAACACTTCCTGCCGTAGCTGGTTGACCCTCTCCGAAATCAGCTCACAGATGGCATCGGTTGAGAGCGTTGGTTGTTCGGAGGGTCCAGGCAAGTGTTGTGGTTGTGGCTGTGCAGTTGGCTCCATGACACCAGGGCAGATCGGCTGGCGAGGTAGGCCTTGAGCTTGTCTTCTTCCCTCTTGGCCGCCTCTTCAGCTGCGTCGACGTCCTCCATGCAGGCGGCATTCTTGGCTAGCATATCATCAAGGAACTGAACAGCTCCAGGGTTGTTGCACAGCTCCCTGGTGTCTGTCCCTTCTTGGATGCTCTTGTCCAGACGTCGTCGTAGCACAGCCACCTTCTGGTTGTAAGCCACCTCTAGGTTTTGGTAGTCGAAGTATTCCCTCAGGTTGGACTTTTCGACCTTCAACCTGTCCCAACCATGGATCCTGAGGGTTTCTTCCTTTACATACCAATAGCTGAATATGACGCTGAATTGGTAGAGCAGTTCAGTCCCGAAAACAGTGAATATGGGCATCGAGGCTACCTCGGGGAACATACCAATCAGCTTGCAGAAGCAGTAGCTGAGTCTTCCTTCATATTCAGCCAGGATCGCCTGGCGGTTGTCTTCTTCATCAATTGCAGGGGGGTCAATATCGAAGGTTACAGGTTCGATGGTTTCATCAACGTTGGCCGAAGGAATGGTCACAACGTTGGCATCGAGCGAGAGGCTCGGAATATCTGACTGAGGACCAGTTAAGAGAACTGGATCCTTTTTGGGTGGTGAGTCGGCTGGGTCAATGGTTTCTTCAGACACAGGTGGGATTACCTAGCTGACATCATCTCCTGTTGGACTGTCGTGGGACTCCTTAGATGAAGAAGAGTCATCTGAGGAGGAGCTGGAATCCTCCACTTGGATTTCCACGTCTTCAGCCGCTTCCTCCTGACGTGGTTGAAGAATAAACCCAGCTGGGTCAACCGATTGGCTGGATTCGGTTGACTCCTTCTCCTCAGCTGGCTTTACCACCACTGGACTTGTTGTAGATGGTTGAGCCGCTGGCTGGATGATCCTAATCCTTGGCCTCTTCTGCAGAGGTTCCTCCCCTTTTTCTTCTTCGTCTTCCTCTTCCTCAGCCACCTCCTCCAGCTGGCGCTTCGCTGGCTTGGACCTCGATGGGCGGCGAGCTGCTGACTCCACAGCTGGCTTGGGGGTACCCTTGGGTGTGTAGACGGCCTCCACAACGTCCCTGGCCTTCTTGGTTGTGGGGAACAGCGTCAGCTTGCTGAATAGAGTGTCCTCACTCCCTTCCCATGTCAGCGGTAGACCCTTTGTGGCTTGGAGGATGAGGGCAGAGATCTTTGTCCCGAAGTTGAGTGTCCCCTTGACACTCAACAGCAGTTCTCCGGACTCAGCTGTCGTCTCGGAGATTTTCTGCTTCTCCATCATCAGCTGGCTCTCAAGAAAGCCCAGCCAGTCGACCTGGTGCAGCTCTTCCAGTGCCTTCTGTTGCTTGAGCTTTGGTCGGCTAATGTCACCGAAAGCTCCTCCATACGCGAAGGCGCACTTTGAGATAACGTCGAAGAGAAGTTGGTGCGCCGGCTTCAGCTTCGTCCTTTGCATGCTCCCCTTCAATGGTTCGGGAACAAGAAGGATGGTTTGAAGGAAGGCATCAGCTTCCTTGTCAGTGAAGTTCCCCAGCACATCTCTGGCTTCGCGATTTCTGGGGATGATCTTCTCCAGTTCCTTGGAGACTTTTATTTCCACGACGGTGTCTTCTACCGTCCGGGAGGTTTTGTGTCGTTGCTTGCACGGGATGATCGTGACAAGCCCATCTTCTGCAACTCACTGCAGATTCCGGTAGAAGTGTACGACCTGCTTCCTGAGCAATTGGGACGGTGAGAGGGTTGCCCAGTCGAAGAGATGGTGGTCGGAGAGAATGGCGGCGACGGAAGCAAGTTTCGGCGAGGTGAGAGCCGCTGTGGATAGAATATGTTCAAAATGAATCTTCGACATCACCATGTCGAAAGATTCCTGGAAAGTAGCAGGCTCTGTGGAAACCATCTTCTTAGAAGCTTTGGATTTGGGCGCCATCTCGAATAGATATATATGCAAAGAAGGAAGGAAAATCTTTACTGAAAATGGTGAAACAAATTTGGAGGGGATGATGAATAGTAAGTAAAGATATGCACGAAATAAGAAGGTAAGGATCACTTCCTGATTTGCCGTAATATATAATCTTTGACTAGGATAATATCAACGGCTGGGGTTAAATGGCGCGAATCCATCAACGGCTGAGATTACGCGACTGTTGGGTAATTTTGACTGATACTCCACGCGCGCGAGTGAGAAGGTGAATAGTTTAGAGTGTCAGCTCAGTCGCACTATAAAGTAAGGCTATAGGAGTTCAGCCAGACTTTACATTAATTGCGACATGATGGCTTGTTTAGTCTAGCTGACATGTTCAGGAATGTTTGAATTTATTTCAAACATTCTCATTTAATATCATAACACCTTCAGTCATAAATGATACATGTCAGCTGATGTCGAGATCAGCTGTATCCCTCAGTTGTGATCCTCAGTTGCCGCATACCATCAGCTGACTCGAGTTTGTCTGTTCAGCTGATGTTTGATGTCTTCAGTTGGCAATTCGTATCTGAGATTCCCCCTTCATCTGAGCTTCCCCCTTCATCTGAGCTTTCCCCTTTGATGGATATCCGACTCTTCAGCTCGGATGGATCCTCATCACCTCGGATGACTCTTCTTCTCGGATGACTCTTCTGCTCGGATGACTCTTCATCAGCTCGGATGACTCTTCAGCTCGGATGACTCTTCAGCTCGGATCCAAGAGTCCTAGAAGATCACACAACATCTTGAACCGGGCTTCAGGAAGAGGTTTGGTGAAGATGTCAGCTCTCTGAATCTCAGTTGGGATCTTCTCCATAGACACATCCTTCTTCTCAATATGATCTCGGATGAAATGATGACGAATGTCGATATGCTTAGTCTGAGAGTGGTGAACAGGATTCAGAGAGATAGCTATGGCACTCGAGCTATCACAATGAATGGGAACCTGTCCAGTTGCAACTTCATAATCTCTCAGCTGTTGCTTCAGCCACAATACTTGCATGCAACAGCTTCTGGCAGCCATGTACTCTGACTCGGTTGTAGAAGTAGCAACACACGCTTGTTTCTTGGAGAACCATGAAATCAGCTTGCTTCCCATGAACTGACAGTGTCTAGAAGTAGACTTCCTGTCCAGCCGATCTCCTGCTAGGTCCGCATTTGAGTATCCAGTTAGCTGGATATTGTCATCAGTTGGGTACCACAACCCAACATTGACAGTTCCCTTCAGATACTTAATGATGTTCTTTGCTGCCAACATGTGTGCTTCTCTTGGTTGGACTTGAAAACGAGCACACACTCCAACTGCGTATGATATATCTGGTCGGCTAGCAGTTAGGTAGAGCAGCGAACCGATGATCCCTCTATACTGGTTGGCATCAACGAGCTTCCCTCAGCTCCGGGTTCGATCTTCCAGTTCATATTCATAGGGATTCTTGTTGTCTTACTTGTCTGCAATCCGAACTTGATGATGAGATCCTTTGTATATTTGGACTGGTTGATGAAAATCCCTTCAGGTGACTGCTTCACTTGTAATCCAAGGAAATAATTCATCTCGCCCATCATTGACATCTCGAACTTCTCCTTCATGAGATCTGAGAATTTCTTGCACAGCTCCTCCGACTTGGAGCCGAAAATGATGTCATCCACGTAGATATGCACGACAAGTATATCTTCTCCAACTTTGATGGTGAACAGAGTTTTATCAACTGATCCTCGTTTGAACCCCGAGTTCAGAAGAAATCCACAAAGAGTGTCATACCATGCCATTGGCGCTTGCTTTAGACCATAGATAGCTTTCTTCAGCTTGTACACTCTTCCATCTCCAGTCTCAAAACCAGGAGGTTGTTCAACATATACATCTTCTTTGATATCTCCATTTAGGAATGCACACTTCACATCCATCTGATATACTTTGAACTTGTGATGTGCGGCATAAGCTAGAAAGATCCGGATGGCTTCCAATCTTGCAACTGGTGCGAAGGAATCTTCAAAGTCAATTCCTTCTTGTTGGCAGTATCCTTGAGCTACCAACCTTGCTTTATTCCTCACAATGAATCCAATGGCATCTCTCCTGTTTTTGAAAATCCACTTCAATCCAATCACCTTGACACCATTTGGTCTTTCTACCAACTCCCATACACAGTTGCGTAGAAACTCATTCAGTTCTTCTTGCATGGCTGTTGTCCAGTGGACACAGTTGAGAGCTTCCCCAACATTCTTTGGTTCTGGTACATCAGCTACAAAGCAAGAAATCATGGCTACATCTCCATCTTGCTCGAACTCCTCTAGAACTGCCAATTCCTCAGCATATTGGGCATAAGTGTTGGAGTTTCCTCGGTTGATTCAGGATTTGCAACTCTGCTCCGTGTACGCACACCTTCGGTTGGATCTCCGATGATGTCGTCGGTGGAATGAACTTCATACCATCTTCGGTTGCGTCTTCCTTCTTCTTCCAACTGTGGCTGTTCAGAAATCTGAGTTGGAGTCTTCAGAGCTGGTGATTGATCAGCTGTTGAGTCTGGATCCTCAACATTGACAATGGTTCGAGCAGAGTTTGGTTCTGCTTCAGATGTTGATGCAGTTGGAGGAGCATCAGCTGAAGTTCCCCCTTGGGATGAGCTGAGGTCTTCGCATTCATCTTCAGAGGAGTATGGATCCTCATCCTCAGTTGCCCACACCAGTGGTTCAACTCGGTTCTTTTCCCTAAGTGCTTGCGATCTGGTGAGAACTGGTAGAACAGCTGGATCCGCGTGTTGTTCTTTAACCTGTTCCCTGCACTCAAAGGTAGATTCATCAAAACTAACATGAGGTATTATTTCCACAACACGAGAGCTGTTGTTGAAAACTCTATATGCCTTGATCCGAGCTGCATATCCAAGAAATATGCCTTTCGAAGCTTTGGCATCAAAAGTTTTCAACTGAGTCTTGCCATTGTTGTGAATATAACACTTAGAACTAAAAATGCGAAAATAAGAAATATCTGGCTTTCTGCGTCTCCACAGCTCGTAGGGCGTCTTTCCCAACCGCTTGGTAAGAAGAGATCGATTCTGAGTGTAGCATGCTGTGTTGATCGCTTCAGCCCAAAATCTCTTTGGCAGAGCTGAGCTTGCTAACATAGATGTGGCAGCATCCTTTAGTGTTCTATTTCTTCGCTCAGCTACGCCATTCTGTTGCGGAGTACGCGCGGCTGATGTCTGATGAGTTATTCCATTCTTCTCGCAATACTCAATGATGGTTTCATTTAGAAACTCCCTTCCACGATCTGATCGGATAGAAATGATCTTCATCTCTTGTTGATTCGACATCCGATCCATCAGCTTGGGCAGCTCATCTCGGGTTTCACTCTTGTGACGCATGAAAATGGTCCACGTGTACCTCAAGTAATCATCAGTTACAACCAATGTATATTCGTTGCCATTTATGCTTTTTGGTGTAACTGGCCCGAAGAAATCCATATGGATCAGCTGTAACACTCGGTCGGTTGAGGGAGTTGACTTCAACCGGAAGGAGGTTCTAGCGAGCTTTCCCAGCTGGCATGCACTGCAGATGTGTGTTGTTGAAAACACTCGGTTAGGTATGCCTCTTGCATGTTCTTGTCTGGCCAGTCGGTTCATCGTCTTGAAGTTCAGATGGTTGAGCCTTTTGTGCCACAGCCAGCTCACATCCGAACTGCTCTTTGATAACAGGCAAGTGTCAGGGAGGCTGCTGTTCCAGTCAGCGTAGTAAACATTCCCTGTTGGAGATCGATTTCCCAACAATATCACCTGCTTTGATCCGACATCTTTAACTCTACAACCCTGTGCATCAAACTTGACAGAGAAACCATTATCACAGAATTGGCTGATGGAGAGCAGGTTATGCTTCAATCCATCAACATAAGAGACATTAGAAATTGAAACATGATTGGTTTCAAGGGTACCGTAACCTCTGGTATAACCTTTTGAGTTATCACCAAAAGTAACTGATGGACCTTCTTTCTCCACGAAACTTCCAAGCAAATCCTACAGATTCGTCATGTGTTTCGAGCATCCACTATCCATTACCCACATTATAGCAGACGCCTTCTTCTTCCTCAGCTGTTTCTCCTGCACCTGCAAAGAGAAACTCGCTTAGGTCCCCAATTTCAGTTGGGTCCTGGAGGGTTAGAACCAGTTCCCGCTGGAACTGTACGTCGCTTTTCCCTGTAAACTCGAATGGATTTATCATTCCAGATTACTTTTCCTTCATCATCAACTATAACAACACCTCGGTTATCCTTAGGCTTGTTGTTAGTAGTGATGTTCTGTTTCTTGGGAGGAGTTGGATTTCTCCCATGTTGAGCTTTAGAAGGTGAGGCTTTCCCCCTATTTTGATGGCGATTCTTATCCTGTTGAGTTTGTCTGTGAGGTCGGACGCCATGTTGGAATCTTTGTGGCTGATTATGATTCCATCTTCCTGAGGGTTGTCTGTAGCTGTTCATGCCCTGTTGATGATTCATATTATGGCATGAATATCTCCAGTTGTTTGACCAGTTCCTCATTGGTTGACTAGGTTGGAACCTTTGGTCGAACTGATGTTGGAACCGCTGTTGATTCAGATGATTGAACCCATGTCTGTTCTGAGGTCGGTTCCATTCCTTCTGACTTTAACTTTGAGGTTGATGCAGAGGTCGGTTCTGATTCTGAGATCGGTTGCGGTTGTGCCTTCGACGCCTCTGATTCCTCTTCTGACTTTTGGAACATTCCCCCTCGGTTGATATCTCAACCGATGGAACATTCTGTCCTACATCAGCTACTCCTTTTCCCTTCTCAGTTGTATTGGTCGTTTGAGCTTGTTGAGAGGTAGAGGTTGAATTAGCTTCAGGAGACTCAGCTGTGTCTGGCTCGACAGCTGTGACCTCTACAGCTTTGATGAAGGTTGCTGGTGGAATCCCAGTATCCTTGACAACATCATAGCCGAGATCTGACACGTCATCCATCTATCTACTATAACTGATAAGATTCTCTATGATCTTGGATGACTGATACAACTTGATTAGATTGTCCTTCTCAGTTTGCAACTCTTTGACGAGAACAGCTATCTGCTCGGTTTGTTCATCTGACTTCTTTATCAGCTGTTCGATCTGAGCATCTTGATTTGCCAACTGATCTTGCTGTTTCTTGTTCTGCTTTGTCAACTCCTCATCAGCTGGAGCCTTAGCCTCGTCCAGTTGACTCTTGAGATTCTCAATCTCCTTGGTTTGGCTTTTGATCAGATCGTCCTTCTTGGTTAAGAAATCTTCAAGTTTTGCGAACTGAGCTTGAAGACTCTTAAACTCAACCGATTGGTGATGCAGCTCCTCACTGAGTTCTTGAAAATCACTCCAAGAGGGTTCCAACTCATCGTTCAGAGATTCCTGCATGTTAGAAGTATTGGAAGAGTTTAACTGAGCAGAATTAGATTGTACCTCAATATCATCTTGGTTGGTTCCAAGTGCCATGAGGCATTGATCCTGACTGATGACGTTGTTGGTAGAAGTCAGCTCATCTTCATCTTCGGTGTCTGTGAAGATATCCATATCGTCAGCTGCTTCTTCTGCAACCATAGCCTTATTCTTTCCAGCTTGTTTGGCCCTTAGACCATCTCTCTCTTTCTTCGATAGATCTGGGCAGTCAGCCTTGAAATGACCTTCCTTTCCGCATTCAAAGCAACCATTGGTGACTGGCTTTGAACTGTCTCTAGTTCGGTTTGATTTATAAAAACGTTTATATTTGCCGAACCGAGTGTCCATTTCGGCTAGCTTCTTTGACAAAGCTGTAATGTTCTGTTGCAGTTCCTCTCTGCTTGGCTCATTTGCAGTCGTGTCAGCTGATCTGGTTGGTCTTGATGATCTCGATTTTGAGTAATCAGCTCGGAGAGCAACTGACTTTGAGGCTGAGCCAACATCCTCAATTCTACTTGTCTGACCTGAGGGCTGCGATCTCCTTCTGTTGACCTTGTACTCATTTCCTTTCAAGATTGAGAACAATCTTTCAGTTCCCATTTCACCAAGGTCAGCTCGGCTCTCGTGGATATTTGTGAAAATATCCCACTCAGCCGGTAGAGCTTGCAACACTTTGAGGTTGATTTCTCTCAGTGTGTATTTTCCTCTCCGGATGGACTGGATTCTTCTGATGATGTCCATAAACCGGAGTTCTAGCTGATCGATAGTCTCATCAGGTCGCAGACTGAAGTTGTCGAAATCTTGACATGCATGCGAGAACTTGTTTTCCTTCGTCTCGTCACTTCCTTCACTTAGCGAAGCCAGGACGTCCCACATCTCTTTTGCAGTCTCACACTCCTCTATCCAGGGCAGATAATCTTGTCCAACCGTGGACATTATTGTGCTCTAAGCCTAGATATCCAGCTGGCTCACCTTGGCCTCCTCTGGAGAATAGTCTTCTGGCTGTTTCTCCACATACTCCACCATTGTATCTCCATCGTTAGGATTTGTGGGAGTGTGAGCTATTCTTTCTTTAATAACTATTGGTCCGGAAGAGAGAACTTGTTGCATCCTGTGATGCTTTGACAGAAGGATCTTCTTCATTCGAGTTCTCCATGATGTATAATTGACTACTGAGAACATGACGACGATCTTGTCCTTGACGTCCATCTGCACAAACAAAAAACAGGACAAAAATGCGAGCAAGAATGCACTAGCGTGAAAAGATCTGTTCAGTTGACCACTGAAGAAAATTTCTCGAATTCACACCTTGTGAAACAGAGTCAGCAGTCTTTTGAACCACTGATCTGATACCACTTGATGGTCCCGAAACGAGTTACTGGTGTATGGGGGGGAATACACCAGTTAGGATTTTAAAACTTAACCCTTAAAATTCACTTCAACTGAGTAAAAGGACTCAGTTGGAATCTCACAACTGAGTAGGCAACCTTAGCTGGAAGAGTGTAGCTGTGCGGAATGTGGTGGAAATTAAACTCGTTAAAACAACTCACGCTTTTAAGCTCGGTTGGTCAAGAACCAAAACAGCTCGGTTGGTCAAAAACCAAAACAGCTCGGTTGAAAATGTGCAAATGATGTTTGTATGCTGGTTAGTCAGACAGTTAGGAATGCAATAAGCAACTGAATAAAAATGCACACAGACACACGAGATTTAACGTGGTTCGGAGATAACCCTCCTACGTCCACGGGGAGATGTGAATCCTCACACCTCAGTCCAAGTTCTTCTGGACAGTTCCACAAAGCTTACCCGGGCTGTGCAACCGTTGCAATAAGTTTACGGGTACTTATCAACCTTTACAGTTAAGTTTGCGGGTACTTAACAACCTATGTCAAGTTTGCGGGTACTTGACGACCTAGCTACTCAATTACAGAAAGAGTAAGCTCCTAGCAAACACTTTTTAGGGTGTGGGTGGGTTTTCCAACTACAGCTTGATCACGAATGAGAGCTGGATCTAAGGCTTGAACGAATAAACACTCAAACTTAGATCTAAGACAGATTTTCACTCTATGAACCCTCAGCTACTAATGTTCTATCACTCTTGAACTCTCAGCTGCTGATGTTCTTAGAATAGAATTTTTGCAGATTTTTCTTTCGCTTGATTCTCTTGTGATTACACTTTTCTGTCTCGCTTCTATATGTCTGTCATGTCTCTCTCGAATGAGAGAATGCCTCTATTTATAGGCGGAGAGTATCAACTAGCCGTTGGAGGAGTTGTTGATCTCTGATCGTTGAAAGCGAAGGCTTGTCTCTCATCTCTGCAGACTTTCCCGATATGGCATCTGAGTTCTTCTGCTTTCCTTCTGAGACAGCCTTGTGTTGGGCCAGATGGGGTAATGACTGAACGGTCAAACCCTCATGTGACTTCCTTTTGAAATTCAAATCTTAACCTTTCTGACAGTCAACCTTGGTTAGTCGGTTGAAAGTCTTGATCTTCATCTGAGTGGTCTTCAGCTGATGTTCTGATCTGTTGAACTCTCAGCTGACTTTGAACTTTAAGCAGTTGATCTTCTTGGTTGAGTTCTACAACTGAGGTTCTGAAACTGAACACTCAGTTGTCTTCCTTGTATTTACTCAGTTGGGTTTGAACCCTCAGATGACTTCCTTTTCATCTGATGGTCTCTTCCTTTCTACTGCTTCTCATCTGACGAACCCTCAGTTGGTTTCCTTCACAACTGATGTTCTGAAGACTTCCCCCTAATTGCATCGGAACAATGAGCTCTCAGTTGTATCTTGTGTCAACTGATGTTCTGTCTGAGTGATGCCTTGTTGCCATCTTCAGCTGGAGACCTGTAAAGATAAAATCTTAACTTTGCTCAAACAGTGAGCCTAAAATCTAACATTAGGTTCTGGCAACATGTACTCGGTTGGGGTCAGTCGGTTTTGGAATTCATCAAAACTTATACTAATAAATTTCCCAACATTCCTTTTTATGTTTTAGTGATTATTTCTTCATTCTTTTCATTCAATGATGCTTATATATCATCATATATCTCATATCAAGCATCAATTTCAAGAAATAACTCAAAGAACAATAAAATCCTATTTTAAGGCAAAAACACAGTTTTAATTGGCTCTTCATGCATATATGTTTATTTTTCTCAATCAATCATTATAATAATCTTAGTTATATTCCTAGAACACATATAAATCATCAGAATCAAGAAATAAATCAAAACATAAAAAATCCTATTTTTTTTTCTCAATAGCCGTAGGTTTTATGGAGGTGAAAGACATGAATTTTTCTTCTTGTTTTCAAGTATGGAGGACATGCAAGATCAAGGAATAAATCTCAAAGATACAAGGATCAAATCATCTTCTCATACTCATGGTTTTGATCGATCAAGAAAAGAGATGAGTTCTTGATCCTTACTTATGAATTAAAGGAAATAAGGATGATATCTTGAATCCAAGCAACCTCTTGATCCTTCCTTGAGCTTGAATCAAAGAAAAATATGGAGGTTATACTTATGAAAGCACACGGCTGCCATGGATGAAGAAGAAGAAGGAGAAAAACATAGCTCTTACTTGAATTTTTGAAGAAATAAAGATCAAAGCTTGACTCCTTGTAATTCCTATCTTCTTCCTTGAGTTTGGTTGAAGAAAATATGATGATTTGAAGATGGTTGCAGCTGCTCCATACCAGCTGCTATGGAGGAAAGGAGAGAGAGAGGTGATGGCTGAAACTTTGGGTGCAAGGAAGAGAAATGAGAGAGAAAATGTAGAGAGATGGAAACTAGAGAGAAAGATATTTGTGTATGTGTTTGTGCATGAGGGAGAGATGAGAGATGAGTGAATTAATAGAGTGATAGAGGGAGTTAGGCGGTGGAGAGGGGGAATGAACCAAATTTATCAGATAAAAATCCCCGGAAAAATAATTTTATCGGTATAATATATTCCTCTTTAAATGTTAAACTTTAACCTCTCTTTTCGACACTTTTTAGACCTCGGATTTCACTCTAGTTCGCTTCATTACTCTCGAAATAATTTATAGATTCTAAATTGCTCAACTTCCGTATACAAATTCTAAATAACGAAGAAAGTCGGAAATTGCTACTATGCATGTTAGTCTCCTATTTAAAAATAATTCAAAACTCAATTTAGAGTTCTCGAATTTCTCTCTAACTTGCATCATTAGTCACGACATAATTTCTAGATTCGGAAACACCTAAGTTTCATAGGCAAATTTCGAATAACAAAAAAGTCGTAAAAAGTTACTATTCACTCAAGTAGGTTCTTCAAAAATAAATTCAAACTCGACTCAAACGATTTAAGAAAATTCTCAAACTTGTATCATTGGTCTTAAAATAAATTCTAGATTCCAATGACAGTAATTAGACTGAATTCAGAATTCGTCGACGGAGGGTTGA
Organism: Schizonepeta tenuifolia; assembly: GCA_029490685.1. Classification (NCBI taxonomy): domain Eukaryota; kingdom Viridiplantae; phylum Streptophyta; class Magnoliopsida; order Lamiales; family Lamiaceae; genus Schizonepeta; species Schizonepeta tenuifolia. Next base: position 5,918,330 of record CM055958.1, read on the forward strand.
CTTTTTCGGTCAAAGTTACTATTTATCAGAAAGTCTACTGTCACGAAATTTTCTGAAATTCGAACTCATACTAAATCTCACATTCTTAAACTTCATACAACTCTTCACATCTTTGTTTCGAGTTGCCGAAACGAGAAAAATGATGATTTTACCCTCCAGAGGTATTTTGATCATTTTGCGAGAAAATTTATTCTCATTTAGGACGATTAATAAGCACTTAAGCACACATAATCTCATTTAGAACGATTAATTACGCTTAGGAAAATCGAAAAATTACATGGTGAAAGGGTGTAAATTTCAAATTTGTATTTGTTGTGCTAAGGATGCCAAACTCAAGAGATTTCTGTCTAGTTTCCAATAGAAGAGCTGGGGAATCTTTAGTTTTGGTTTGTTGGTTTCGGCTCTTTCTTGCCAAGTTGCTAATAAAATCCTTTTACCAAAAAAAAAATACGAACTTAATTAATGTGTATAGATTAAGTAAAGTACTTATAAAATATAATATCAAATACGACTATGAAATGATTTAATCTCATTATATGTATGATCTTACTAAATAGTCACTCCCAATCTTCAATTCTCTTTCCTCACAATCATATTAGCTAATTTATTTATTTCACCAAAAACTCCAACTCTTATGTAATACCCTGCCATTTCTAACCTTGAGATAAATAAAAATTTATTAATTAAGTAGAACTTTTGCATTCTTAATTCATTAAAATAAAAAAAAAAATTAAAAAAAAAGAGAAGATAATAAGAATTTAATTTGCTAACGTCTATTTTATAATTAAGAAAGAGGCAAATGGTAGTATGTCATTACCCTACATGGTAATAACAAATTTCGTCAAAAGTTCACTTTTGACAAAAATTGGGTAAAATTGTACCCAATTTGACTGAAATACCCTTAGTGGATGTTATGTAGGGTTATTCACTCATTTATTATTTTTCACATTCTCTCTCTTCCCTCTTTTTCTCTCTTTCCTCTCGTCTCTCTCTTCCTCTTCTTCTTCTCAGACTCTCTCCGACTCTCTCGTCTCTCTTTTCCTCTTCTTCTTCTCCGACTCTCTCCGACTCTCTCCGCCGCCGCCGCCCATCCTTCCACTGTAACGATGTCGTCGCGAACAAAAAAGGGAAAAAACCACCGGCGCAACGTACATCTCTCTCTTCTTCTCTCTTCTCTTCTCCTCCGTTCTTCGTTCATCCCCACTCATTTCCACCGCCGTTTGCATCATCCAGAACCACTATACCAACTATTGTCGCCGGAAATTCATAAATCTCGCCTGAAAGTCATAGATCTAAAATTGGGGTAATGAGTTTATTTGAATTTTTTTTCAATTCATGATTTTTTTTAGCCTTGTTTTTACTCTTTTATAGGTTTTTCGTTGAGTTTCTGATGATTTCTAGTGTATTTGGGTTGAATTCCGAGCGATTTCGATGTATTCTGATTACTTTTTGTTGTAGCAGGTCTGATGTTGCTGTAAATTTCCGGCGACTGAATTTTTTTATTCAGGGTTGGTACGTTTTCGTAATTGCGTACTGGTGCGTACCAAGTTTACCTGGTACGCAGTACGTATTTACCAGTACGTACCAAGTGTACTTGGTACGCAGTATGCATTTATTAATGCGTACCAAGTTTACTCAATACGCAGTACGTATTTGTAAATGTGTACTGCGTACCTAATAAACTTGTTACGTTTTTGTAAATACGTACAGAGTTGTCAAGTAAAATACAGGTACTATGTTTGATTATCACTTGATTTCTTCGATTTCGCGGGTTTACCATGTTTTGAATGTCGATTGCGTACCCAGTTTGTTGAGTAGAATGAAAATTAGGGTATGATTTGCAGATTTGGGGGAAAATTATACTGGTACACCAGATACGTTTTGTGAAATACGTGCCGATAATTCCAGATCTGTAATTTCTGGAATTGTGGATAGCTTCTTGTTGAATTTCTGAAATTATTTATGCATGATGTATTTTGCATTCGGTTCATTTGAATATGGCATTGTATGCTTAAAATTGGTACGATTTTCGCAAATATGTACCAAGAAAACTAGTGTGTTTCTACTACACTCGGTACGCATTGTGAAAAACGTACCGAGTGTACCAGTATTTCATTGAAATGTAGGTACGTATTTACAAAAGTGTACCTACTTTACTGGTACACTTGGTACGCATTGTGAAAAATGTACCGAGTGTACCAGTATTTCATTGAAATGTAGGTACGTATTTACACAAAAGCGTACCTACTTTACTGGTACACTTGGTACGCATTGTGAAAAATGTACCGAGTGTACCAATATTTCATTATTTTCAAGTACGTATTTGCAAAAGCGTACCTAGTTTACTGGTAAACTTGGTACGCATTGTAAAAAACGTACCGAGTGTACCGAGGAATTTTAGTACGTATTTGTAAAAGTTTACCGCTTTTACCAAGCATATTATGACTAAATAGTGAATATGTATTTGTTATTGAATTGTTTTCTGTCTTATTGCAGCACAAATGGACATACAAGCGGCTAGAGCTTGCCACCTTGAAAAACAAGGTCATGACTCATGGTTATGAGTCACTTATTTTAGACATTCGAGCATGCCTCGTTGCAAGTGGCAACTCAACCTTGGAGAAGCTGAAGCAGTCCTGCCCATTTATGACCATAACACGGAGGATGTGACACCGGAAGTCATAGATTTCAATAGAGTCAAGAATGAATAGTGAATTGGTGTTAATATTTTGTCCATGATGGATAGTATTTTCTGAATTCATAAACATTAGTATATTTTGAATGTGTATTTTGGATAACTATTAGTATATGCTACTGATGCTATGTATATTTTTTTTATCTTTATTGGTATTATGCATAAGATAACTATGTACTTGCATTATGGTATGAACGGTACACAAATGTAATTTTGTTACAGTTTTTCTAGTACGCAAGGTAAGCAATTAAACACAACGTACCAAGATTAACTTGAACACTTGGTACGCAATGTGCAATGCGTACCGGCGTACCAATTTCTGATAAGTAAACTTGGTACACAATTGTAAATGCGTACCAGGTGTACCACATCCGAACTTGGTATGACGGTACGTTTTTAGTCAAGTTCGTAACAGTTTTTTCTAGTACGCAAGGTAAGCAATTAAACAAGACGTACCAATATTTACAATAATATTTGACACAATATTAATAAAAACGTCAAAAATTTCGACCAAAAACCATGACAAACAGTACACATCTAATAGAATTCAATAAATTCCAATTATCAACCAAATCCTCTTTGTACGCGGCCGTCCAGCTTGCTTAGGTTCCTTAGGTGTAAAAACAATCCTTGAAGTAACATGTGGCGGCACACTCCACGAATCTTTATCCGGAATAGACATCACATCTTCATCATAAATCTCACGCCACGTCGCAGTAGAATAATATTCATGAACATATAACAGTGGGGATTCCTTCTTAAACCTAAAAACGTGTAAAAAATTAAAACTTCGTCAAAGGAAAACATGGTACGCATTAGGTAATGCGTACCAGCGTACCAAGTTCGCGTAAGCAAACTTGGTACGCAATTGTAAATGCGTACCAAGTTTGCTCATCCGATCTTGGTATGCCGGTACGTTTTTCTCAAAAACGTACCGGCGTACCAAGTTCTGATGAGCAAACTTGGTACGTAATTGTAATTACGTACCAAGTGTACCACATCGGAACTTCCTAACCAGGTACGCATTGATCAAAGCGTACATGCGTACCAAGTTACATGAGGTACACTTGGTACGCATTTACAAATTAAGGTACGCGGTACGTATTTATCAATACGTACTGCGTACCAGGTAAATTTGGTACGCACCAGTACGCAATTAAGAGAAAACGTACCAACCTGAACCAGAAAATACAGTCGCCGGAAATTTACCTCCATAGCTTTGACGCCACAACTAAATTTCGCTGGAAAATTACAATTGATACACCATAACACTTTCTAAACAAAAATTAAAGCAACAACCACAGCAAAATTGCAACCAAAATTGCTGAATAAAAAAAACAAAATACAAAAAATTATCAACACAATACCATAAAATTGCTGCAAAAATCACAGCAAAAACACATAAATCTCCGGCGACGACGAAGCTAATCGCCACCACAAAATCAGAAGACACGGCGACGGCGAACAAGGTCCACCGCCGTGGAACAAAACATCGACGATAGAGAGCGGTTAATCAACGATGGCATCTCAGCGGCAACGGCGACGGCGACGTTGATGGCGATGGCGACGACGAAGAGGGAACAACAATGGAGAAATCACTAGATAAATTAAGCTTGAAGAAGAAGAAACTGAAAAAAAAAAAAAAAAACGAGAGGGAAGACAGATGTGAGGTGAGGGAAAGAGAGGAAGAGAGAGAAAAAAGATAGAGAAAAATAAAGTTAAAAAGTAGGAGAGAGAGTGTGTAGTAGGATGGAATAAGTATAAAATATAAGGGTATAAATGTCCAAAAAGTAAACATATAACAAAATTTGATAAAATTTGAACTAGTGACCCTTTTTGATATTACATTTCAGCTAATGACATATGGGTGCATTTCCTCGTTAAGAAATGTCGACACCAGATTAAGATTTTGTCGAACGGATGTGTTAGCGATTGAGAGCATGCTAGTTAATTCTAAAAGCTTTTAACAAACTGTTCTTAAAAATAATTTTTGCCTTTTCAAGATACGACTATCTCTCAGACGAGAAAGAGCTCATTTAATAGGTTTAATTAAAATATTTATAAAGAATTTATAAATAAATGGTTTAAATCATCAGACGTGAGTAAATTATTTCACTTGTGGGAATTATGTGTACAATATATGCATGAATGAATTGTAATACAAATCTAAAATTGTAGCATGATTATAAAAATAAACGTGGATTGTTGAAAATTCCTTTAATAACAATACCTTTATAATTGCCAGTCAACTATGGGAAGAAGAAAAGAAAGTATGTATATGTATTACTATATATTTATAAATATATATATATTTCCGTCCCATATGCTTGAAAATAAAGAAAAACAATTTTGCACGTATGGATGAAAATTTTAAGTCACATATTTTACTACCAAACCACTTTAAACTTGTTTCATCTCCTAGCCACAATTTTCATTTGGTAAAAGCTACTCTTCCACGTCACCTCTACCTACACCCTTTACTCTACAGTCAATATAGTCACCAACATAATTCTATTTCTACACCTAGATCTCGACCAACACCAAATGGAAAGAGAGAAAGAAATTCCCATCTCTTCATAGCATGTCCTTCGACAGAAATAGTGAGAGTAATAGAGAGGATAGAGAGAGTACAACCATGAGTTATAGGAGAAGGAAGAAAGAAAGGAGAAGGAGCCAAATATGTTCCATTCTTCTGTGAAGAAGTAACAATATAACTCTACTAGATTACAGCTACGCCATATTCCCTTCATTACAGAAATCGAGAGCCTCTTTTCATTACAGATTTCGAAAGCCTCGGTAAGTTGTTCAAACCGAAATCCTTCCCTGTTTCCATTCACCTGCATAGATCATAATATGATTATTACTCTTTAAATAAGGCAAACCTCTAAGACATTAAAGTAAAGATGGAGCTTCGCAAGAAACATGACCTTGTATCACAATCTCAGACACAAACTCTCATCACTAAAATAAGGTAAAACCTCTACATCCACTTTTTTACTCCATTATTGAGTTCACAATCCTTTACTGTGCTATTAGAGGTCAAATATTATCTGAAAATGTTGTACAATTCCTACTTAGTAAACCACATCAATCCCATATCTCAAAATTCTACTACCCCTGAACTTGATTAAAGAGTATAAGAAAAACAATGTAGAAAGGTCTTGAAAACTTACCTCTGTAACTACCAAGCTTTCCTATCGTGTCGTCGTATCGGGGTTTCGGGCTGAGTTAGCGATCGAAGGGGCGTTGCTGCGATGGGGTTATTTTGCGGCTGACCGTGGTGGCGGCGATATCAGCGGCCGATCGTAACGACCGGCGGAGGGAATGAGAGGCTGCCGGAAGATCCAAGAAAGAAATAAAAAGACAGAGATTAGAACATAGTAGAAATTGAAGTTTGTTAATAAAAATAAAAAAATAAAGAGAAAGCTAAGATGAGAAATTTAGTAATTAAAAATCTAATAAAATGAATTAAGGAAAAGAATAATAAAGAAATATTTACACTGGTTGAAGACGAGTTCGACGATGGAATCAACGACGGCGTGTGGGCTATTGGCAGTCCGGTCGACGGCGACATCGTTGACGCTGCGAGTTGTAGCAGCGAGCAGCACTACGTAGTGAGCGAGCGGCGGGGCCGAATAAGGAGCGGACGGCGGTGTTGCTCGTTATTAGCAGCTGTCCGTTTGGCCAAACAAGGAGGCAACGGTGGCTTTCCAGGCTACTGCCCGTTTGGCCAGAGAGAGGGTAGCGGCGTTGCAGTCGAAGGCCTGCGGAGGCGGTGCTATTGGCGGACTGGTGGCGGAGACTACCCCTGCCACCATTGTCGTTTCCTGAGACGGAGAAGAGGTGAAAGACCGGTGGAATTTCGCCGGAAATTCGAGAGTGAAATAAAGAAAGGGGGAAACTTGAGAGATATAAGGATGGTTGGAATGATGATAACGGCGGCGACTCGCCGGAGAAGAGATGATTAGCTGCGCTCGGTTGTTGCAGATCGATTTCAAGAGAGAGGAAACAGAAAGAGGGGAAAATTTGCAGAATATAAATTGGGGGATTGAGGGTTTAGAAATTGGGGATTTTAGTGGTAATTTGAGGAAGGAGGTGAGAGGAGGCATCGACGGAGCTATCAGGACACGTCTCGCCGGAGAGAAAGAAAGGAACGCCGATTTGCTGCAGCTGAAGAGCTTTGGATAAAGACCGAGAGAGAAAGTTGCAATGCTAAAGGAATTAGGGAGAGAAAGTTAGAGAAATAGAGGTATGATACGTTTCTGTTGCAGAAGAAGTGAAAATGGGATAGAATAAATTGTTTAAATAGATTAATTCAAGTTAGACCGTTTATTTTGGAAATGGGCTGGTGTACCCTAAAACTTTGGCCCGATGACTCAACAAGTTACTTCAGTTAATAAGCTCAAGAATGGGCTTTATGCTTAAGAAGTGGGCTGTATTAATTCAAATGCGGAAATTCGAGTATAACTGCCGTCCTGCATCAAAACGGACATAACTTTGTGCTCGCTCAATATTTTTAAGATCCGTAAATTGGAAAGTAAAGTAGACTTCCGTGGCTTTCTATTGACATCTTGCACGACTCCTGATTCTTCCTGAGCTGGTTCTGAATTTCTCTCGAATCCATAACAAGTGTACAGATTTTGTACTTATCGGATTTCTCGCAATTTTTGGAACGTGTGTGATGTGTCTAGTAAATGTAAGATAACCCGATAATGTTTAACGTCGTGGATTAATGAGATAGGGTTGTTAGATGAAATCTCTAAACCCTTTTAACGTGAGACTTAGACGAATGCAAAGACATAGAGTCTATAACTATTATCGAGTCCGTTATACGTTTTTACTTTTGACTTGATGGTATATTGATATTGAGAATTCACATTGGAAGGTGAAGCACGAGAGTAAGAATTTAAGAAGCGAAGGAGAAGCAATATGGTTTCTTCTGTAAGTTTACCAGGTGGGCTTTCTATATAAAAATAAAGTGATGTTTCTATTATGCAAATAATTTGAGCTTTGCTCTATTTTTGAAATGCTTTGAAAGTATGTTTTGAATTGATCGTGCATAAATATTTTTATGGATATCTCTTGAGCCTATCTGTGTTGGTTCGCCAACTTATAAAATCGATCGAATTCTGAGTTAGCCAAAAAGGTGCTTTCCAGAATTAGTGTACACGGTAATCGAAGTTGTGAGCTCCAAAGATGGGCCGACCTCGATGAGCAACGTTTGCGGAAGGTGGCCACCTTCCCCAGCGTTGGATAGATATGGCCAATGATGATGTGATGATGATATGAGATCTCGTATATGAAAATAGTTTTAGTAACCACAGGTTTATTTCAGAAAAATCGTTGTGTGTTACTGTTATAGATGCATGATAATTTTATATAACTGTATATGTTTTTGGCATGTGTTCACTAAGTAATACTCAGCCTGCATATTATTTCTAAAATGTGCAGGTTGAGCAGCGACGATGTAACGGCGGGTGTTTGAGCAAGAGCTTCTATCGAGCAAGTTTATGATAAGCCCCGACTTCACATCTTCATATGTAGAGTCAATCTACGTCTTTTCCGCTGCAAACATTTTAATATTCTATTGCCTTGTTGATTATAAGTTATTCGAATACATGAATTCCTTCAACTTAGTTGGTTATGATCCAACAACCATTTGTGATTATTTTCCTTATAATCTTTAAAGTATTCTACTACTTTTATTCAACGATAATCATGCCTTCTCATGCTTTGTTATGTAGAAGTTATTCGATCACATGAATACCTTCAACTCAGTTTGTTCTGTTCGAACAATCATTCGTAATTGGTCCTCTCATATTAATCTAAATATCATATTGTCTTATTTGTGAAAAACAGTGTCTTCTCCTTGTTTTCAGCAATAATCCCCTTTCTTTCCCGCTTCTTATCTCCCACCATGAATCACACTCCGATTTAGCCGTCCTTAGGGATTTGGGGCTGTGACATCTTATTTCCCTCATCACTTTTTTTTTAGTCATATTGGCATCACTTTAATAAGTAATACTCCCTCTGCCCGTTCATAATGCAACATATTCCTTTTTTGGGGTGTCTCATTCATCTTGCAACGTTTACTTTTATGGAAATAATTAGAAAATCACTTTATCAATTTTTTTTGTATTAAAACCACTTTATATCACATCAGTAACACTTTTTGTCACTTTAAAACCACTTTATATCACATCAACAACACTTTATTTACTTTGAAAATATTTTATATCACTTTATTAATACAGTATCACTATCTTTACTCTTAATACTCTTTTTTCTTAATACCCGTGCCGAAAAGAAACGTTGCATTATGAACGGAACGGAGGGAGTAACATAAAAGATATTCTATCTTTGTTAGGTATAATCATCGCAATGATCATTTTATTTGTTACAGTTTGAGATCCTCAATTATAATATAGTGTGGCATATCCTGTTAGATCATGAGCAAGCGTGATCGATGTCTCAACCCGCCTCGCTGTCACGCCCGTTGTCGAAAACCTTTCCCAACGGGCTGCGTTCCACCCCATCACATTGGTCTCGATCCTTTTATGTATGGTGTGTACTATGCACGTGCCTTACTAAATTTTATTGACTTAATGCCACAACGGCTAGTCGGTATAGTAAATGTTATTATTATTATTATTATTATTATTATTATTATTATTATTATTATTATTATTATTATCGGAGTGATTTTGTACTAACTTGCAATCCTCAATTATAGCATAGTGTTGCATATACTATTAGATCATGCGCAATTGTAGGTCCGCATAAGTGTCACGCTGGCCTGTTTCTCGCGCCTCTATGAACGGGCTGACCCATCACGTTGGTCTCGATCCTTCTTATGTGTGGTGTGTGCATGGCACATGCTTTATTAAAAAAATTGAATTAATGGCGCAACGGCTAGTCGGTGAAGTAAATGACGCATCATGTGCATGCGTCTTATTAATTATTTTTTACTTTAATGGTGCAGCGGCTAGTCGGCGAAGTAAATGAAGCAGCACGCACATGCCTTATTAATTTTTTTTGAAATTAATGGTGTTTATAATTATTACATTAGACATTTATTTAAATAATTATATTTTTTATAAATTTACATTTTTGCCTTAAAATAAGTATAATAAGAGGGATATATTAGGTCAAACCAAATTTATAATTGTAAGTATCCGCTCCTTTATATCATAAAAGAGTGGAATTTGGATTTGATTACGAAGTTGAGCTAGCATGTCACGTACGTCATAAGGAGTCGTTTTGATTTGATAAAATAGTTTATAATGTTTTCCCATTTGAATTTGCAGAGATTGAAATAACCATTACTTGTTGGAATTTTCATCGGGTCATATATTTATATTTTTTTTTTCTATAGTTTGGGTATGTTAATTTGGTTTATTACATTAAAGGCTTTATTAAATATAAAATAATATTTAAAATTTTATACTCAATACTTTCCAAAATTCGTGCATATTCGTGCGTTTTGAGCATATTTGTGCGAGTACAATGTATTGAATATAATGAACTTAATGGGTACAAATGAAGTAAAATGCAAGATATAATATGAATTACGACTAAGAAACGATTTAACTTCAATGTATGCATGAACTTTTCAATTGATGTTTTCGTTCTTTTAACAAAAGAGTTGTTTTATCCTTTAAAATTACACAAAAACTTCCATGCATTTGGTTGCACTCAATGCAACCGATTGACCCGCATTACCCGACCCGACCCGCCCCGCCCAGTTTTTTTTCTTCTTTTTTTTTTACACCGTTATTACTATAAATAAATACTCTCCAAACGAAAACCATATATTAACCGTTAGTGCAGTGGTTCAGCGCCCTTACTTCACCATGAAGATCAGGGTAAGAATCCTTCTAAGCTCAATTTTTAATTGTTTAACTTTCATTTTATTTTAATTAATATTTACAATAGTAATCTTCATATCTCAAACGTAGGTTGGTTAGCCCAATGGTTGCGGGCTCATATTTAACTGCGTTTGTCAAGGTTTAATTCCTCCTAATCTCTCTTTTCAAATGTTTTAAATTTCTTTTTATTTTGCAATGGGTCATAGTATCCACATATTATGTGCTATTATTTATTTTGTTTATTTTTTCATTTTTTTTATTTTTTCCAAATTTATTTATTCTAACAATATTTATTAATGTAAGGAGCATTTCACTTTTACCTTTTAATGTTTTTCTTCTCTCTTTTATTTTTTAATTATATTTTCATTTTCATTTTCCAATTAGGGTTTCATTTATTCAATTCCCTTAAGGACTTATTATTTCCCAATTAGGATTTATTAATCCCTAAATTAGCGATTGCACAAATATATTTTTCGTGGTTGAAAATATAAATAATTCAAAGTGTCGTGATGAAAATTAATTATATTGATATGAAGAAAGGTAATGTTTCACAATCATTACTTTTTTAATGACAATGTTTACTTTAATTCATGACAACTTGTACTTTTAGTGATTTGCTCAAGTAATTATTGTCGTGATGGGAAGTAATTATTGATATTAAGAAAGGTAATGTTTCAAAATCATTACTTTTTTAACGATAATGTTACTTTAATTCATGACAACTTGTACTTTTAGTTATTTGTTTAAGTAATTATTGTGCTGCTGAAAAGTAATTATTTATATGATGAAATATTTTACAACTATTACATTTCTTAATGACAATGTTTACGTTTAATTCATGACAACTTGTACTTTTTAGTGATTTGCTCAAGTAATTATTGTCGTGATGGGAAGTAATTATTGATATTAGAAAGGTAATGTTTCAAAATCATTACTTTTTTTTGACGATAATGTTTACTTTAATTCATGACAACTTGTACTTTTAGTTATTTTGTTTAAGTAATTATTGTTCTGATGAAAAGTAATTATTTATATGATGAAATATTTTACAACTATTACATTTCTTAATGGACAATGTTTACTTTATTCACGATAACTTGTACTTTTAGTTATTAGGTAACGTAATCATTGTCGTGATAAAAAGTAATTATTGACATTGATATAATGTAAAGTTTCACAATCATTAATTTTCTTAACGAACATGGTTATTTTTATTACATGACAATTTGTACTTCTAATTATTTAGATAAGTAATTATTATTGTAAGTAAATCTAATTTATTGACATTAAGAAAAAGTAATTTTTCAAAAATATTAATTTTCTTCACGACGATCACGAGAACTTGTACATTTAATAATTTGGTAACGTAATTATTGTCGTAATGAAATGTAATTTTTGATATGAACAAATATATGTTTCAAAAAATATTACTTTTCAAAAGTAAATAATTTAAAAAAATTGAAAAAATAAATAATAGGAGACAATATAATCAAAATTAACAAAAAAAAATACTTAAAAAAAAAAGAAAACATGAAGAATAAATAATTTAAAAAAAAAAGTAAAAACTGAAACTAAAACAAAATGAATGATAGAACATAATAAAAATGAAAAATTAAAAAAGAAATTAAAAACGAAAAAAAGAAAAACCAAAAATGAAACTTTAAAATAATAAAACCATGTGAAACCTATAAATAAAAGTCATTACCTAAAACTAAACAAACATAGTTGTAGTCCAACGGTAATGGCTCTAAGTTTGAGCTTTAGCTATGTGCGAGTCTCGTCGATTATTGTGAGCGGCGATTTCTGCATTGTATGGAATAAATAAAATTCCTTACCTGTAGCATAATTATTCCTGCTCTATAGCTTAGCGGTAATAATTGATGCTAGAGCGCTCTCTCTACGAGGTCCCGTGATCGATCCTTATTGGGAATATATTTGCGTAATTTTTTT